>CM054180.1:113693134-114293134 GCA_028829895.1 Sinotaia quadrata
AAGCCTAATATTTGAGAAATTTGAGAAATTAAAGCCAATAACTATAAGACAGCGTCCACTAAACTACTTTAATGGATAAGTAGATTATTCACGTTAAAAAGGCTAACCATGACCAGTTTAAATTTAAATCAAGATTAATCGTTTCGGATGTTAACCAAAGATACGATAGCTCAAATTCAAAATCAAAACGTGAGAAATAAAAATCAGATAACACAATTAATGAATAATTATTCTTACTAGAGTCGTCTTTTCCTTGAAGAGCGTGAGTTATCAATTTCTCGATTTCAATGAGGTCACGATATATTGCTTCACCCTTCTCTAGAGGAAACAAAGAAAAAGATATTAGTTTTAAAAAGAAAGTTAAACCAGACATGCAGCATTATTTTAGATAACTTATGTCAAGAAACAGAAGGGAGTGGGTTAGTAGCTTTATTATATATATATATATATATAATAAAGCTACTAACTTCCTCCCTTATATGTAAGTATGCCATGTGCTAATTGTTCGAAGGATTTTCAATCAACTTACATTTCCATTATTTTGAGAAACAGAATTTATAATGACGTTATTCTTACCTCAGATTTAAACTCGGTGTTCTCAAAATGTCTGCTACACCGCTTACCGACTAAAAAAATATGTCATTTTTTGGAATATTGATATAAAACATACACCATTTCAAACTATATTTTTGCACTTGAAAAACATGTTTATTGTGGAAAGTGTATAATTTTCACCTTATGGGTGATTTTGTAAAAATCTCCACACTCTCTCTCTCTCACACACACAAACACACACACAAACACACACATACAAACACACACACACAAAGAGACAGAGAGAGAGAGAGAGAGAGAGAGAGAGAGAGAGAGAGAGAGAGAGAGAAGAGAGAGAGAAAGAGCGATAAAGAGGCTTCAGTTTTATTACGTTTTTCTGTTTAATGAAATAGAAATACAAGTTTTAAGTAGGAATTTAAACTATATCAATAAAATATCACACAGATAATGGTATATCAATGGCTACTTAATTCGGTTTGTTGATAGTGAATATATTGCCCCCCCCACCCTCTTACAAGCCTAATATTTGAGAAATTAAAGCCAATAACTATATGACAGCGTCCACTAAACTACTTTAATGGATAAGTAGATTATTCACGTTAAAAAGGCAAACCATGACCAGTTTAAATTTAAATCAAGATTAATCGTTTCGGATGTTAACCAAAGATACGATAGCTCAAATTCAAAATCAAAACGTGAGAAATAAAAATCAGATAACACAATTAATGAATAATTATTCTTACTAGAGTCGTCTTTTAATGGAAGAGCGTGAGTTATCAATTTCTCGATTTCAATGAGGTCACGATATATTGCTTCACCCTTCTCTAGAGGAAACAAAGAAAAAGATATTAGTTTTAAAAAGAAAGTTAAACCAGACATGCAGCATTATTTTAGATAACTTATGTCAAGAAACAGAAGGGAGTGGGTTAGTAGCTTTATTATATATATATATATATATATATATATGTAAACGGAAAAATGCTAATTACCCAATTAATTTAATTAATATAATTAATTTCGTTAATTTTCAAAATTTGTAAACCAAATTTTTGATGTGAATTTCACAATTCAAGTCTGATAAGATTTGTTTGACGTAAACAACATCGACCCATATCTACAAATAAAGGGAGTTGGAATTACAGGTCACAAATTCTTATGTAACATGGGCATATTCCTGGCACCACACACACTCAGTCTATTATGTGTGTGCATTCAGCCATGACTATGGAGTCAATAGGCACAGGAAGAAAAACAAGTCATAGCCAGAGGCTAAGAAATTCTAGAAACTTCCATGACCTCTGAAAATGGATAAAAGAGCAGACTAAAAATTCTCTACACTCTTTTACACAAGTTTGAGTCCCGTGCCGGCTCATGGTCAGAACTAAGGAAAGGTATGTCCGATGTAGGAGATTGTGTTGTGGATGATTTTTACATTTGATTTTTTAATAATGTTGAATCATGCTTCTTGTAAATATAACGAATTTAAACTATAATGCTTTTATTTCGTTTAGAGAGAGAATCAGATAAATTAAATTGTTAAAAGGAATTGTAATGAGAAATAGAAATGTAAGTACAGATTACAGAATTATAAAGCATGATCCTGATATGTGCCATTACATTGATCTATTGCAGTTCAAGCCGTCCAGTTCCAGGAGCTCAGTTCCATGCGTTACAGCTCCATACGTCACACGTGCGTGCGTACTTGTCAGTACGCATTGTCTTCAGTTATTCATTTTTGGATTGTACCAGTTGATCCTGGCGTCTCAAGTTCCAGTTGTCTAGTGTTGACAACGAGTACTGCCACTTGGTCTCTACATGTGTTTAGGGCCAGTGTGGAGTAAACCTGCTTGTGGATTCTGTTTGTATCAGGACCATCAAGGGAGACGGTATTACGAAGTGGGCTGCTGCGAGGAGCGTGAGTCTGACCCACTTGTACTACGTGGATAAACTGCCTAACCAGTGAAATTGAGTATACTGAACTGTGGATGACTATATGTTATCAGTGTCTGTGAAAGGATTACAAATTACAGACTTTGTTTAACTTTCTATGGACAAATTGTTGTTCGTAAACCACGGAACATTCATTTACGTCACCAGGCGGGCTAAAACCACGAGACATTTAATTGTCAGCCACCCTGCCGAGAACGAGGCTACAACAGAACGAGGCCATAATCAGGTGATTCAATTACATGAACTTTCTGTGTAATCTGTACATGTTTCTGTGATTTTCATTCCTTGTTCTATGTCTGATTCTCTATATTTTCTAAAGTGTTGACTATGTAGTTGGCTTATGTATGAAGAGTAATTGCGTAAGCTTAACTAAAGTATATGATAATGTCACACGGAATTCTCTAATAATTATTCTCTAAAACTGTATTGATATATCTTTTCATTAATTGTAATTCTGGAAGTCTTACGAGATTTGTGATTTCGAAATCGCCTAGTGTGTGATTTGGATTCAATGTAAATTTATTGAAATTGTTATCTTTATTTCTTTTAATAAATTTGTTTTTTTTAAAAACTATTTACTCCTTCATTCTCGGAGGTACATGTGTAAATGATGGGTGGGGGCAGCCAATGACGTAAGACAATTGAGAAGACGGTCTAGACACATGTTTTAAAATAGTTCCCATCATTGACAGCGATGAGAGATTGTGGTAGGGCCGGAATAGTGATAGAACGACTGATAAGATAATCGCAGTGTAGTCACTATTCTGAGACAGGTAACACTTGGGAGATGGTCACTGACTGACGGACTGCTCAAGGCTTGACCTAGTCACTCTCAGACCGCACAAGACCCTTAAGGAGGTTGTGAGCGATTGGCATGAAAGATATTAATATAAATTATTTATTAATTACCAAGACGCACAAGAAGGAAACCCCCTTTCCGCCACAATATATATATATATAATAAAGCTACTAACTTCCTCCCTTATATGTATGTATGCCATGTGCTAATTGTTCGAAGGATTTTCAATCAACTTACATTTCCATTATTTTGAGAAACAGAGTTTATAATGACGTTATTCTTACCTCAGATTTAAACTCGGTGTTCTCAAAATGTCTGCTACACCGCTTACCGACTAAAAAAATACGTCATTTTTTGGAATATTGATATAAAACATACACCATTTCAAACTATATTTTTGCACTTGAAAAACATGTTTATTGTGGAAAGTATAATTTTCACCTTATGGTTAATTTTGAAAAAATCTCCATACTCTCTCTCTCACACACACACAAACACACACACATACACACACATACAAACACACACACACAAAGAGAGAGAGAGAGAGGGAGAGAGAGAGAGAGAGAGAGAGAGAGAGAGAGAGAAGAGAGAGAGACAGAGAGAGTGAAAGAGCGATAAAGAGGCTTCAGTTTTATTACGTTTTCCTGTTTAATGAAATAGAAATACAATTTTTAAGTAGGAATTTAAACTATATCAATAAAATATCACACAGATAATGGTATATCAATGGCTACTTAATTTGGTTTGTTGATAGTGAATATATTGCCCCCCCCCACCCTCTTACAAGCCTAATATTTGAGAAATTTGAGAAATTAAAGCCAATAACTATAAGACAGCGTCCACTAAACTACTTTAATGGATAAGTAGATTATTCACGTTAAAAAGGCTAACCATGACCAGTTTAAATTTAAATCAAGATTAATCGTTTCGGATGTTAACCAAAGATACGATAGCTCAAATTCAAAATCAAAACGTGAGAAATAAAAATCAGATAACACAATTAATGAATAATTATTCTTACTAGAGTCGTCTTTTAATGGAAGAGCGTGAGTTATCAATTTCTCGATTTCAATGAGGTCACGATATATTGCTTCACCCTTCTCTAGAGGAAACAAAGAAAAAGATATTAGTTTTAAAAAGAAAGTTAAACCAGACATGCAGCATTATTTTAGATAACTTATGTCAAGAAACAGAAGGGAGTGGGTTAGTAGCTTTATTATATATATATATATAATAAAGCTACTAACTTCCTCCCTTATATGTATGTATGCCATGTGCTAATTATTCGAAGGATTTTCAATCAACTTACATTTCCTTTATTTTGAGAAACAGAGTTTATAATGACGTTATTCTTACCTCAGATTTAAACTCGGTGTTCTCAAAATGTCTGCTACACCGCTTACCGACTAAAAAAATATGTCATTTTTTGGAATATTGATATAAAACATACACCATTTCAAACTATATTTTTGCACTTGAAAAACATGTTTATTGTGGAAAGTGTATAATTTTCACCTTATGGGTGATTTTGTAAAAATCTCCATACTCTCTCTCTCTCACACACACAAACACACACATACAAACACACACACACAAAGAGACAGAGAGAGAGAGAGAGAGAGAGAGAGAGAGAGAAGAGAGAGAGAGACAGAGAGAGAGAAAGAGCGATAAAGAGGCTTCAGTTTTATTACGTTTTTCTGTTTAATGAAATAGAAATACAAGTTTTAAGTAGGAATTTAAACTATATCAATAAAATATCACACAGATAATGGTATATCAATGGCTACTTAATTCGGTTTGTTGATAGTGAATATATTGCCCCCCACCCTCTTACAAGCCTAATATTTGAGAAATTAAAACCAATAACTATATGACAGCGTCCACTAAACTACTTTAATGGATAAGTAGATTATTCACGTTAAAAAGGCAAACCATGACCAGTTTAAATTTAAATCAAGATTAATCGTTTCGGATGTTAACCAAAGATACGATAGCTCAAATTCAAAATCAAAACGTGAGAAATAAAAATCAGATAACACAATTAATGAATAATTATTCTTACTTGAGTCGTCTTTTAATGGAAGAGCGTGAGTTATCAATTTCTCGATTTCAATGAGGTCACGATATATTGCTTCACCCTTCTCTAGAGGAAACAAAGAAAAAGATATTAGTTTTAAAAAGAAAGTTAAACCAGACATGCAGCATTATTTTAGATAACTTATGTCAAGAAACAGAAGGGAGTGGGTTAGTAGCTTTATTATATATATATATATATAATAAAGCTACTAACTTCCTCCCTTATATGTATGTATGCCATGTGCTAATTGTTCGAAGGATTTTCAATCAACTTACATTTCCATTATTTTGAGAAACAGAGTTTATAATGACGTTATTCTTACCTCAGATTTAAACTCGGTGTTCTCAAAATGTCTGCTACACCGCTTACCGACTAAAAAAATATGTCATTTTTTGGAATATTGATATAAAACATACACCATTTCAAACTATATTTTTGCACTTGAAAAAATTGTTTATTGTGGAAAGTGTATAATTTTCACCTTATGGGTGATTTTGTAAAAATCTCCATACTCTCTCTCTCACACACACACAAACACACACATACAAACACACACACACAAAGAGACAGAGAGAGAGAGAGAGAGAGAGAGAGAGAGAGAAGAGAGAGAGAGACAGAGAGAGAGAAAGAGCGATAAAGAGGCTTCAGTTTTATTACGTTTTTCTGTTTAATGAAATAGAAATACAAGTTTTAAGTAGGAATTTAAACTATATCAATTAAATATCACACAGATAATGGTATATAAATGGCTACTTAATTCGGTTTGTTGATAGTGAATATATTGCCCCCCCACCCTCTTACAAGCCTAATATTTGAGAAATTAAAGCCAATAACTATATGACAGCGTCCACTAAACTACTTTAATGGATAAGTAGATTATTCACGTTAAAAAGGCAAACCATGACCAGTTTAAATTTAAATCAAGATTAATCGTTTCGGATGTTAACCAAAGATACGATAGCTCAAATTCAAAATCAAAACGTGAGAAATAAAAATCAGATAACACAATTAATGAATAATTATTCTTACTAGAGTCGTCTTTTAATGGAAGAGCGTGAGTTATCAATTTCTCGATTTCAATGAGGTCACGATATATTGCTTCACCCTTCTCTAGAGGAAACAAAGAAAAAGATATTAGTTTTAAAAAGAAAGTTAAACCAGACATGCAGCATTATTTTAGATAACTTATGTCAAGAAACAGAAGGGAGTGGGTTAGTAGCTTTATTATATATATAATAAAGCTACTAACTTCCTCCCTTATATGTATGTATGCCATGTGCTAATTGTTCGAAGGATTTTCAATCAACTTACATTTCCATTATTTTGAGAAACAGAGTTTATAATGACGTTATTCTTACCTCAGATTTAAACTCGGTGTTCTCAAAATGTCTGCTACACCGCTTACCGACTAAAAAAATATGTCATTTTTTGGAATATTGATATAAAACATACACCATTTCAAACTATATTTTTGCACTTGAAAAAATTGTTTATTGTGGAAAGTGTATAATTTTCACCTTATGGGTGATTTTGTAAAAATCTCCATACTCTCTCTCTCACACACACACAAACACACACATACAAACACACACACACAAAGAGACAGAGAGAGAGAGAGAGAGAGAGAGAGAGAGAGAGAGAGAGAGAGAGAGAAGAGAGAGAGAGAAAGAGAGAGAAAGAGCGATAAAGAGGCTTCAGTTTTATTACGTTTTCCTGTTTAATGAAATAGAAATACAAGTTTTAAGTAGGAATTTAAACTATATCAATAAAATATCACACAGATAATGGTATATCAATGGCTACTTAATTCGGTTTGTTGATAGTGAATATATTGCCCCCCCACCCTCTTACAAGCCTAATATTTGAGAAATTTGAGAAATTAAAGCCAATAACTATAAGACAGCGTCCACTAAACTACTTTAATGGATAAGTAGATTATTCACGTTAAAAATGCTAACCATGACCAGTTTAAATTTAAATCAAGATTAATCGTTTCGGATGTTAACCAAAGATACGATAGCTCAAATTCAAAATCAAAACGTGAGAAATAAAAATCAGATAACACAATTAATGAATAATTATTCTTACTAGAGTCGTCTTTTCCTTGAAGAGCGTGAGTTATCACTTTCTCGATTTCAATGAGGTCACGATATATTGCTTCACCCTTCTCTAGAGGAAACAAAGAAAAAGATATTAGTTTTAAAAAGAAAGTTAAACCAGACATGCAGCATTATTTTAGATAACTTATGTCAAGAAACAGAAGGGAGTGGGTTAGTAGCTTTATTATATATATATATATATATATAATAAAGCTACTAACTTCCTCCCTTATATGTATGTATGCCATGTGCTAATTGTTCGAAGGATTTTCAATCAACTTACATTTCCATTATTTTGAGAAACAGAGTTTATAATGACGTTATTCTTACCTCAGATTTAAACTCGGTGTTCTCAAAATGTCTGCTACACCGCTTACCGACTAAAAAAATATGTCATTTTTTGGAATATTGATATAAAACATACACCATTTCAAACTATATTTTTGCACTTGAAAAACATGTTTATTGTGGAAAGTATAATTTTCACCTTATGGTTGATTTTGTAAAAATCTCCATACTCTCTCTCTCACACACACACACACACACACACATACACACACATACAAACACACACACACAAAGAGACAGAGAGAGAGAGAGAGAGAGAAGAGAGAGAGACAGAGAGAGTGAAAGAGCGATAAAGAGGCTTCAGTTTTATTACGTTTTCCTGTTTAATGAAATAGAAATACAATTTTTAAGTAGGAATTTAAACTATATCAATAAAATATCACACAGATAATGGTATATCAATGGCTACTTAATTCTGTTTGTTGATAGTGAATATATTGCCCCCCCACCCTCTTACAAGCCTAATATTTGAGAAATTTGAGAAATTAAAGCCAATAACTATAAGACAGCGTCCACTAAACTACTTTAATGGATAAGTAGATTATTCACGTTAAAAAGGCTAACCATGACCAGTTTAAATTTAAATCAAGATTAATCGTTTCGGATGTTAACCAAAGATACGATAGCTCAAATTCAAAATCAAAACGTGAGAAATAAAAATCAGATAACACAATTAATGAATAATTATTCTTACTAGAGTCGTCTTTTCCTTGAAGAGCGTGAGTTATCAATTTCTCGATTTCAATGAGGTCACGATATATTGCTTCACCCTTCTCTAGAGGAAACAAAGAAAAAGATATTAGTTTTAAAAAGAAAGTTAAACCAGACATGCAGCATTATTTTAGATAACTTATGTCAAGAAACAGAAGGGAGTGGGTTAGTAGCTTTATTATATATATATATATATATAATAAAGCTACTAACTTCCTCCCTTATATGTAAGTATGCCATGTGCTAATTGTTCGAAGGATTTTCAATCAACTTACATTTCCATTATTTTGAGAAACAGAATTTATAATGACGTTATTCTTACCTCAGATTTAAACTCGGTGTTCTCAAAATGTCTGCTACACCGCTTACCGACTAAAAAAATATGTCATTTTTTGGAATATTGATATAAAACATACACCATTTCAAACTATATTTTTGCACTTGAAAAACATGTTTATTGTGGAAAGTGTATAATTTTCACCTTATGGGTGATTTTGTAAAAATCTCCACACTCTCTCTCTCTCACACACACAAACACACACACAAACACACACATACAAACACACACACACAAAGAGACAGAGAGAGAGAGAGAGAGAGAGAGAGAGAGAGAGAGAGAGAGAGAGAGAGAGAAGAGAGAGAGAAAGAGCGATAAAGAGGCTTCAGTTTTATTACGTTTTTCTGTTTAATGAAATAGAAATACAAGTTTTAAGTAGGAATTTAAACTATATCAATAAAATATCACACAGATAATGGTATATCAATGGCTACTTAATTCGGTTTGTTGATAGTGAATATATTGCCCCCCCCCACCCTCTTACAAGCCTAATATTTGAGAAATTAAAGCCAATAACTATATGACAGCGTCCACTAAACTACTTTAATGGATAAGTAGATTATTCACGTTAAAAAGGCAAACCATGACCAGTTTAAATTTAAATCAAGATTAATCGTTTCGGATGTTAACCAAAGATACGATAGCTCAAATTCAAAATCAAAACGTGAGAAATAAAAATCAGATAACACAATTAATGAATAATTATTCTTACTAGAGTCGTCTTTTAATGGAAGAGCGTGAGTTATCAATTTCTCGATTTCAATGAGGTCACGATATATTGCTTCACCCTTCTCTAGAGGAAACAAAGAAAAAGATATTAGTTTTAAAAAGAAAGTTAAACCAGACATGCAGCATTATTTTAGATAACTTATGTCAAGAAACAGAAGGGAGTGGGTTAGTAGCTTTATTATATATATATATATATATATATATATGTAAACGGAAAAATGCTAATTACCCAATTAATTTAATTAATATAATTAATTTCGTTAATTTTCAAAATTTGTAAACCAAATTTTTGATGTGAATTTCACAATTCAAGTCTGATAAGATTTGTTTGACGTAAACAACATCGACCCATATCTACAAATAAAGGGAGTTGGAATTACAGGTCACAAATTCTTATGTAACATGGGCATATTCCTGGCACCACACACACTCAGTCTATTATGTGTGTGCATTCAGCCATGACTATGGAGTCAATAGGCACAGGAAGAAAAACAAGTCATAGCCAGAGGCTAAGAAATTCTAGAAACTTCCATGACCTCTGAAAATGGATAAAAGAGCAGACTAAAAATTCTCTACACTCTTTTACACAAGTTTGAGTCCCGTGCCGGCTCATGGTCAGAACTAAGGAAAGGTATGTCCGATGTAGGAGATTGTGTTGTGGATGATTTTTACATTTGATTTTTTAATAATGTTGAATCATGCTTCTTGTAAATATAACGAATTTAAACTATAATGCTTTTATTTCGTTTAGAGAGAGAATCAGATAAATTAAATTGTTAAAAGGAATTGTAATGAGAAATAGAAATGTAAGTACAGATTACAGAATTATAAAGCATGATCCTGATATGTGCCATTACATTGATCTATTGCAGTTCAAGCCGTCCAGTTCCAGGAGCTCAGTTCCATGCGTTACAGCTCCATACGTCACACGTGCGTGCGTACTTGTCAGTACGCATTGTCTTCAGTTATTCATTTTTGGATTGTACCAGTTGATCCTGGCGTCTCAAGTTCCAGTTGTCTAGTGTTGACAACGAGTACTGCCACTTGGTCTCTACATGTGTTTAGGGCCAGTGTGGAGTAAACCTGCTTGTGGATTCTGTTTGTATCAGGACCATCAAGGGAGACGGTATTACGAAGTGGGCTGCTGCGAGGAGCGTGAGTCTGACCCACTTGTACTACGTGGATAAACTGCCTAACCAGTGAAATTGAGTATACTGAACTGTGGATGACTATATGTTATCAGTGTCTGTGAAAGGATTACAAATTACAGACTTTGTTTAACTTTCTATGGACAAATTGTTGTTCGTAAACCACGGAACATTCATTTACGTCACCAGGCGGGCTAAAACCACGAGACATTTAATTGTCAGCCACCCTGCCGAGAACGAGGCTACAACAGAACGAGGCCATAATCAGGTGATTCAATTACATGAACTTTCTGTGTAATCTGTACATGTTTCTGTGATTTTCATTCCTTGTTCTATGTCTGATTCTCTATATTTTCTAAAGTGTTGACTATGTAGTTGGCTTATGTATGAAGAGTAATTGCGTAAGCTTAACTAAAGTATATGATAATGTCACACGGAATTCTCTAATAATTATTCTCTAAAACTGTATTGATATATCTTTTCATTAATTGTAATTCTGGAAGTCTTACGAGATTTGTGATTTCGAAATCGCCTAGTGTGTGATTTGGATTCAATGTAAATTTATTGAAATTGTTATCTTTATTTCTTTTAATAAATTTGTTTTTTTTAAAAACTATTTACTCCTTCATTCTCGGAGGTACATGTGTAAATGATGGGTGGGGGCAGCCAATGACGTAAGACAATTGAGAAGACGGTCTAGACACATGTTTTAAAATAGTTCCCATCATTGACAGCGATGAGAGATTGTGGTAGGGCCGGAATAGTGATAGAACGACTGATAAGATAATCGCAGTGTAGTCACTATTCTGAGACAGGTAACACTTGGGAGATGGTCACTGACTGACGGACTGCTCAAGGCTTGACCTAGTCACTCTCAGACCGCACAAGACCCTTAAGGAGGTTGTGAGCGATTGGCATGAAAGATATTAATATAAATTATTTATTAATTACCAAGACGCACAAGAAGGAAACCCCCTTTCCGCCACAATATATATATATATAATAAAGCTACTAACTTCCTCCCTTATATGTATGTATGCCATGTGCTAATTGTTCGAAGGATTTTCAATCAACTTACATTTCCATTATTTTGAGAAACAGAGTTTATAATGACGTTATTCTTACCTCAGATTTAAACTCGGTGTTCTCAAAATGTCTGCTACACCGCTTACCGACTAAAAAAATACGTCATTTTTTGGAATATTGATATAAAACATACACCATTTCAAACTATATTTTTGCACTTGAAAAACATGTTTATTGTGGAAAGTATAATTTTCACCTTATGGTTAATTTTGAAAAAATCTCCATACTCTCTCTCTCACACACACACAAACACACACACATACACACACATACAAACACACACACACAAAGAGAGAGAGAGAGAGGGAGAGAGAGAGAGAGAGAGAGAGAGAGAGAGAAGAGAGAGAGACAGAGAGAGTGAAAGAGCGATAAAGAGGCTTCAGTTTTATTACGTTTTCCTGTTTAATGAAATAGAAATACAATTTTTAAGTAGGAATTTAAACTATATCAATAAAATATCACACAGATAATGGTATATCAATGGCTACTTAATTTGGTTTGTTGATAGTGAATATATTGCCCCCCCCCACCCTCTTACAAGCCTAATATTTGAGAAATTTGAGAAATTAAAGCCAATAACTATAAGACAGCGTCCACTAAACTACTTTAATGGATAAGTAGATTATTCACGTTAAAAAGGCTAACCATGACCAGTTTAAATTTAAATCAAGATTAATCGTTTCGGATGTTAACCAAAGATACGATAGCTCAAATTCAAAATCAAAACGTGAGAAATAAAAATCAGATAACACAATTAATGAATAATTATTCTTACTAGAGTCGTCTTTTAATGGAAGAGCGTGAGTTATCAATTTCTCGATTTCAATGAGGTCACGATATATTGCTTCACCCTTCTCTAGAGGAAACAAAGAAAAAGATATTAGTTTTAAAAAGAAAGTTAAACCAGACATGCAGCATTATTTTAGATAACTTATGTCAAGAAACAGAAGGGAGTGGGTTAGTAGCTTTATTATATATATATATATAATAAAGCTACTAACTTCCTCCCTTATATGTATGTATGCCATGTGCTAATTATTCGAAGGATTTTCAATCAACTTACATTTCCTTTATTTTGAGAAACAGAGTTTATAATGACGTTATTCTTACCTCAGATTTAAACTCGGTGTTCTCAAAATGTCTGCTACACCGCTTACCGACTAAAAAAATATGTCATTTTTTGGAATATTGATATAAAACATACACCATTTCAAACTATATTTTTGCACTTGAAAAACATGTTTATTGTGGAAAGTGTATAATTTTCACCTTATGGGTGATTTTGTAAAAATCTCCATACTCTCTCTCTCTCACACACACAAACACACACATACAAACACACACACACAAAGAGACAGAGAGAGAGAGAGAGAGAGAGAGAGAGAGAGAAGAGAGAGAGAGACAGAGAGAGAGAAAGAGCGATAAAGAGGCTTCAGTTTTATTACGTTTTTCTGTTTAATGAAATAGAAATACAAGTTTTAAGTAGGAATTTAAACTATATCAATAAAATATCACACAGATAATGGTATATCAATGGCTACTTAATTCGGTTTGTTGATAGTGAATATATTGCCCCCCACCCTCTTACAAGCCTAATATTTGAGAAATTAAAGCCAATAACTATATGACAGCGTCCACTAAACTACTTTAATGGATAAGTAGATTATTCACGTTAAAAAGGCAAACCATGACCAGTTTAAATTTAAATCAAGATTAATCGTTTCGGATGTTAACCAAAGATACGATAGCTCAAATTCAAAATCAAAACGTGAGAAATAAAAATCAGATAACACAATTAATGAATAATTATTCTTACTTGAGTCGTCTTTTAATGGAAGAGCGTGAGTTATCAATTTCTCGATTTCAATGAGGTCACGATATATTGCTTCACCCTTCTCTAGAGGAAACAAAGAAAAAGATATTAGTTTTAAAAAGAAAGTTAAACCAGACATGCAGCATTATTTTAGATAACTTATGTCAAGAAACAGAAGGGAGTGGGTTAGTAGCTTTATTATATATATATATATATATATAATAAAGCTACTAACTTCCTCCCTTATATGTATGTATGCCATGTGCTAATTGTTCGAAGGATTTTCAATCAACTTACATTTCCATTATTTTGAGAAACAGAGTTTATAATGACGTTATTCTTACCTCAGATTTAAACTCGGTGTTCTCAAAATGTCTGCTACACCGCTTACCGACTAAAAAAATATGTCATTTTTTGGAATATTGATATAAAACATACACCATTTCAAACTATATTTTTGCACTTGAAAAAATTGTTTATTGTGGAAAGTGTATAATTTTCACCTTATGGGTGATTTTGTAAAAATCTCCATACTCTCTCTCTCACACACACACAAACACACACATACAAACACACACACACAAAGAGACAGAGAGAGAGAGAGAGAGAGAGAGAGAGAGAGAGAAGAGAGAGACAGAGACAGAGAGAGAGAAAGAGCGATAAAGAGGCTTCAGTTTTATTACGTTTTTCTGTTTAATGAAATAGAAATACAAGTTTTAAGTAGGAATTTAAACTATATCAATTAAATATCACACAGATAATGGTATATAAATGGCTACTTAATTCGGTTTGTTGATAGTGAATATATTGCCCCCCCACCCTCTTACAAGCCTAATATTTGAGAAATTAAAGCCAATAACTATATGACAGCGTCCACTAAACTACTTTAATGGATAAGTAGATTATTCACGTTAAAAAGGCAAACCATGACCAGTTTAAATTTAAATCAAGATTAATCGTTTCGGATGTTAACCAAAGATACGATAGCTCAAATTCAAAATCAAAACGTGAGAAATAAAAATCAGATAACACAATTAATGAATAATTATTCTTACTAGAGTCGTCTTTTAATGGAAGAGCGTGAGTTATCAATTTCTCGATTTCAATGAGGTCACGATATATTGCTTCACCCTTCTCTAGAGGAAACAAAGAAAAAGATATTAGTTTTAAAAAGAAAGTTAAACCAGACATGCAGCATTATTTTAGATAACTTATGTCAAGAAACAGAAGGGAGTGGGTTAGTAGCTTTATTATATATATAATAAAGCTACTAACTTCCTCCCTTATATGTATGTATGCCATGTGCTAATTGTTCGAAGGATTTTCAATCAACTTACATTTCCATTATTTTGAGAAACAGAGTTTATAATGACGTTATTCTTACCTCAGATTTAAACTCGGTGTTCTCAAAATGTCTGCTACACCGCTTACCGACTAAAAAAGTATGTCATTTTTTGGAATATTGATATAAAACATACACGATTTCAAACTATATTTTTGCACTTGAAAAACATGTTTACTGTGGAAAGTATAATTTTCACCTTATGGGTGATTTTGTAAAAATTTCCATACTCTTTCTCTCACACACGCACAAACACACACACAAACACACACATACAAACACACACACACAAAGAGACAGACACAGAGAGAGAGAGAGAGAGAGAGAGAGAGAGAGAGGAGAGAGAGAGAAAGAGCGATAAAGAGGCTTCAGTTTTATTACGTTTTTCTGTTTAATGAAATAGAAATACAAGTTTTAAGTAGGAATTTAAACTATATCAATAAAATATCACACAGATAATGGTATATCAATGGCTACTTAATTCGGTTTGTTGATAGTGAATATATTGCCCCCCCACCCTCTTACAAGCCTAATATTTGAGAAATTAAAGCCAATAACTATATGACAGCGTCCACTAAACTACTTTAATGGATAATTAGATTATTCACGTTAAAAAGGCAAACCATGACCAGTTTAAATTTAAATCAAGATTAATCGTTTCGGATGTTAACCAAAGATACGATAGCTCAAATTCAAAATCAAAACGTGAGAAATAAAAATCAGATAACACAATTAATGAATAATTATTCTTACTAGAGTCGTCTTTTCCTTGAAGAGCGTGAGTTATCAATTTCTCGATTTCAATGAGGTCACGATATATTGCTTCACCCTTCTCTAGAGGAAACAAAGAAAAAGATATTAGTTTTAAAAAGAAAGTTAAACCAGACATGCAGCATTATTTTAGATAACTTATGTCAAGAAACAGAAGGGAGTGGGTTAGTAGCTTTATTATATATATATAATAAAGCTACTAACTTCCTCCCTTATATGTATGTATGCCATGTGCTAATTGTTCGAAGGATTTTCAATCAACTTACATTTCCATTATTTTGAGAAACAGAGTTTATAATGACGTTATTCTTACCTCAGATTTAAACTCGGTGTTCTCAAAATGTCTGCTACACCGCTTACCGACTAAAAAATATGTCATTTTTTGGAATATTGATATAAAACATACACCATTTCAAACTATATTTTTGCACTTGAAAAACATGTTTATTGTGGAAAGTATAATTTTCACCTTATGGTTGATTTTGTAAAAATCTCCATACTCTCTCTCTCACACACACACAAACACACACACATACACACACATACAAACACACACACACAAAGAGACAGAGAGAGAGAGAGAGAGAGAGAGAGAGAGAGAGAGAGAGAGAGAGAAGAGAGAGAGACAGAGAGAGTGAAAGAGCGATAAAGAGGCTTCAGTTTTATTACGTTTTCCTGTTTAATGAAATAGAAATACAATTTTTAAGTAGGAATTTAAACTATATCAATAAAATATCACACAGATAATGGTATATCAATGGCTACTTAATTCGGTTTGTTGATAGTGAATATATTGCCCCCCCCCCTCTTACAAGCCTAATATTTGAGAAATTTGAGAAATTAAAGCCAATAACTATAAGACAGCGTCCACTAAACTACTTTAATGGATAAGTAGATTATTCACGTTAAAAAGGCTAACCATGACCAGTTTAAATTTAAATCAAGATTAATCGTTTCGGATGTTAACCAAAGATACGATAGCTCAAATTCAAAATCAAAACGTGAGAAATAAAAATCAGATAACACAATTAATGAATAATTATTCTTACTAGAGTCGTCTTTTAATGGAAGAGCGTGAGTTATCAATTTCTCGATTTCAATGAGGTCACGATATATTGCTTCACCCTTCTCTAGAGGAAACAAAGAAAAAGATATTAGTTTTAAAAAGAAAGTTAAACCAGACATGCAGCATTATTTTAGATAACTTATGTCAAGAAACAGAAGGGAGTGGGTTAGTAGCTTTATTATATATATAATAAAGCTACTAACTTCCTCCCTTATATGTATGTATGCCATGTGCTAATTGTTCGAAGGATTTTCAATCAACTTACATTTCCATTATTTTGAGAAACAGAGTTTATAATGACGTTATTCTTACCTCAGATTTAAACTCGGTGTTCTCAAAATGTCTGCTACACCGCTTACCGACTAAAAAAGTATGTCATTTTTTGGAATATTGATATAAAACATACACGATTTCAAACTATATTTTTGCACTTGAAAAACATGTTTATTGTGGAAAGTATAATTTTCACCTTATGGGTGATTTTGTAAAAATTTCCATACTCTTTCTCTCACACACGCACAAACACACACACAAACACACACATACAAACACACACACACAAAGAGACAGACACAGAGAGAGAGAGAGAGAGAGAGAGAGAGAGAGGAGAGAGAGAGACAGAGAGAGAGAAAGAGCGATAAAGAGGCTTCAGTTTTATTACGTTTTTCTGTTTAATGAAATAGAAATACAAGTTTTAAGTAGGAATTTAAACTATATCAATAAAATATCACACAGATAATGGTATATCAATGGCTACTTAATTCGGTTTGTTGATAGTGAATATATTGCCCCCCCACCCTCTTACAAGCCTAATATTTGAGAAATTAAAGCCAATAACTATATGACAGCGTCCACTAAACTACTTTAATGGATAAGTAGATTATTCACGTTAAAAAGGCAAACCATGACCAGTTTAAATTTAAATCAAGATTAATCGTTTCGGATGTTAACCAAAGATACGATAGCTCAAATTCAAAATCAAAACGTGAGAAATAAAAATCAGATAACACAATTAATGAATAATTATTCTTACTAGAGTCGTCTTTTAATGGAAGAGCGTGAGTTATCAATTTCTCGATTTCAATGAGGTCACGATATATTGCTTCACCCTTCTCTAGAGGAAACAAAGAAAAAGATATTAGTTTTAAAAAGAAAGTTAAACCAGACATGCAGCATTATTTTAGATAACTTATGTCAAGAAACAGAAGGGAGTGGGTTAGTAGCTTTATTATATATATATATATATATAATAAAGCTACTAACTTCCTCCCTTATATGTATGTATGCCATGTGCTAATTGTTCGAAGGATTTTCAATCAACTTACATTTCCATTATTTTGAGAAACAGAGTTTATAATGACGTTATTCTTACCTCAGATTTAAACTCGGTGTTCTCAAAATGTCTGCTACACCGCTTACCGACTAAAAAAATATGTCATTATTTGGAATATTGATATAAAACATACACCATTTCAAACTATATTTTTGCACTTGAAAAACATGTTTATTGTGGAAAGTGTATAATTTTCACCTTATGGGTGATTTTGTAAAAATCTCCATACTCTCTCTCTCTCACACACACAAACATACACACAAACACACACACACAAAGAGACAGAGAGAGAGAGAGAGAGAGAGAGAGAGAGAGAGAGAGAGAGAAGAGAGAGAGAAAGAGCGATAAAGAGGCTTCAGTTTTATTACGTTTTTCTGTTTAATGAAATAGAAATACAAGTTTTAAGTAGGAATTTAAACTATATCAATAAAATATCACACAGATAATGGTATATCAATGGCTACTTAATTCGGTTTGTTGATAGTGAATATATTGCCCCCCCCCACCCTCTTACAAGCCTAATATTTGAGAAATTAAAGCCAATAACTATATGACAGCGTCCACTAAACTACTTTAATGGATAAGTAGATTATTCACGTTAAAAAGGCAAACCATGACCAGTTTAAATTTAAATCAAGATTAATCGTTTCGGATGTTAACCAAAGATACGATAGCTCAAATTCAAAATCAAAACGTGAGAAATAAAAATCAGATAACACAATTAATGAATAATTATTCTTACTAGAGTCGTCTTTTAATGGAAGAGCGTGAGTTATCAATTTCTCGATTTCAATGAGGTCACGATATATTGCTTCACCCTTCTCTAGAGGAAACAAAGAAAAAGATATTAGTTTTAAAAAGAAAGTTAAACCAGACATGCAGCATTATTTTAGATAACTTATGTCAAGAAACAGAAGGGAGTGGGTTAGTAGCTTTATTATATATATATATATAATAAAGCTACTAACTTCCTCCCTTATATGTATGTATGCCATGTGCTAATTATTCGAAGGATTTTCAATCAACTTACATTTCCTTTATTTTGAGAAACAGAGTTTATAATGACGTTATTCTTACCTCAGATTTAAACTCGGTGTTCTCAAAATGTCTGCTACACCGCTTACCGACTAAAAAAATATGTCATTTTTTGGAATATTGATATAAAACATACACCATTTCAAACTATATTTTTGCACTTGAAAAACATGTTTATTGTGGAAAGTATAATTTTCACCTTATGGTTGATTTTGTAAAAATCTCCATACTCTCTCTCTCACACACACACAAACACACACACATACACACACATACAAACACACACACACAAAGAGACAGAGAGAGAGAGAGAGAGAGAGAGAGAGAGAGAGAGAGAGAGAGAGAGAGAGAGAGAGAGACAGAGAGAGTGAAAGAGCGATAAAGAGGCTTCAGTTTTATTACGTTTTCCTGTTTAATGAAATAGAAATACAATTTTTAAGTAGGAAGTTAAACTATATCAATAAAATATCACACAGATAATGGTATATCAATGGCTACTTAATTCGGTTTGTTGATAGTGAATATATTGCCCCCCACCCTCTTACAAGCCTAATATTTGAGAAATTAAAGCCAATAACTATATGACAGCGTCCACTAAACTACTTTAATGGATAAGTAGATTATTCACGTTAAAAAGGCAAACCATGACCAGTTTAAATTTAAATCAAGATTAATCGTTTCGGATGTTAACCAAAGATACGATAGCTCAAATTCAAAATCAAAACGTGAGAAATAAAAATCAGATAACACAATTAATGAATAATTATTCTTACTAGAGTCGTCTTTTAATGGAAGAGCGTGAGTTATCAATTTCTCGATTTCAATGAGGTCACGATATATTGCTTCACCCTTCTCTAGAGGAAACAAAGAAAAAGATATTAGTTTTAAAAAGAAAGTTAAACCAGACATGCAGCATTATTTTAGATAACTTATGTCAAGAAACAGAAGGGAGTGGGTTAGTAGCTTTATTATATATATAATAAAGCTACTAACTTCCTCCCTTATATGTATGTATGCCATGTGCTAATTGTTCGAAGGATTTTCAATCAACTTACATTTCCATTATTTTGAGAAACAGAGTTTATAATGACGTTATTCTTACCTCAGATTTAAACTCGGTGTTCTCAAAATGTCTGCTACACCGCTTACCGACTAAAAAAGTATGTCATTTTTTGGAATATTGATATAAAACATACACGATTTCAAACTATATTTTTGCACTTGAAAAACATGTTTATTGTGGAAAGTATAATTTTCACCTTATGGGTGATTTTGTAAAAATTTCCATACTCTTTCTCTCACACACGCACAAACACACACACAAACACACACATACAAACACACACACACAAAGAGACAGACACAGAGAGAGAGAGAGAGAGAGAGAGAGAGAGAGGAGAGAGAGAGACAGAGAGAGAGAAAGAGCGATAAAGAGGCTTCAGTTTTATTACGTTTTTCTGTTTAATGAAATAGAAATACAAGTTTTAAGTAGGAATTTAAACTATATCAATAAAATATCACACAGATAATGGTATATCAATGGCTACTTAATTCGGTTTGTTGATAGTGAATATATTGCCCCCCCCACCCTCTTACAAGCCTAATATTTGAGAAATTAAAGCCAATAACTATATGACAGCGTCCACTAAACTACTTTAATGGATAAGTAGATTATTCACGTTAAAAAGGCAAACCATGACCAGTTTAAATTTAAATCAAGATTAATCGTTTCGGATGTTAACCAAAGATACGATAGCTCAAATTCAAAATCAAAACGTGAGAAATAAAAATCAGATAACACAATTAATGAATAATTATTCTTACTAGAGTCGTCTTTTAATGGAAGAGCGTGAGTTATCAATTTCTCGATTTCAATGAGGTCACGATATATTGCTTCACCCTTCTCTAGAGGAAACAAAGAAAAAGATATTAGTTTTAAAAAGAAAGTTAAACCAGACATGCAGCATTATTTTAGATAACTTATGTCAAGAAACAGAAGGGAGTGGGTTAGTAGCTTTATTATATATATATATATATATATATAATAAAGCTACTAACTTCCTCCCTTATATGTATGTATGCCATGTGCTAATTGTTCGAAGGATTTTCAATCAACTTACATTTCCATTATTTTGAGAAACAGAGTTTATAATGACGTTATTCTTACCTCAGATTTAAACTCGGTGTTCTCAAAATGTCTGCTACACCGCTTACCGACTAAAAAAATATGTCATTATTTGGAATATTGATATAAAACATACACCATTTCAAACTATATTTTTGCACTTGAAAAACATGTTTATTGTGGAAAGTGTATAATTTTCACCTTATGGGTGATTTTGTAAAAATCTCCATACTCTCTCTCTCTCACACACACAAACATACACACAAACACACACACACAAAGAGACAGAGAGAGAGAGAGAGAGAGAGAGAGAGAGAGAGAGAGAGAGAAGAGAGAGAGAAAGAGCGATAAAGAGGCTTCAGTTTTATTACGTTTTTCTGTTTAATGAAATAGAAATACAAGTTTTAAGTAGGAATTTAAACTATATCAATAAAATATCACACAGATAATGGTATATCAATGGCTACTTAATTCGGTTTGTTGATAGTGAATATATTGCCCCCCCCACCCTCTTACAAGCCTAATATTTGAGAAATTAAAGCCAATAACTATATGACAGCGTCCACTAAACTACTTTAATGGATAAGTAGATTATTCACGTTAAAAAGGCAAACCATGACCAGTTTAAATTTAAATCAAGATTAATCGTTTCGGATGTTAACCAAAGATACGATAGCTCAAATTCAAAATCAAAACGTGAGAAATAAAAATCAGATAACACAATTAATGAATAATTATTCTTACTAGAGTCGTCTTTTAATGGAAGAGCGTGAGTTATCAATTTCTCGATTTCAATGAGGTCACGATATATTGCTTCACCCTTCTCTAGAGGAAACAAAGAAAAAGATATTAGTTTTAAAAAGAAAGTTAAACCAGACATGCAGCATTATTTTAGATAACTTATGTCAAGAAACAGAAGGGAGTGGGTTAGTAGCTTTATTATATATATATATATAATAAAGCTACTAACTTCCTCCCTTATATGTATGTATGCCATGTGCTAATTATTCGAAGGATTTTCAATCAACTTACATTTCCTTTATTTTGAGAAACAGAGTTTATAATGACGTTATTCTTACCTCAGATTTAAACTCGGTGTTCTCAAAATGTCTGCTACACCGCTTACCGACTAAAAAAATATGTCATTTTTTGGAATATTGATATAAAACATACACCATTTCAAACTATATTTTTGCACTTGAAAAACATGTTTATTGTGGAAAGTATAATTTTCACCTTATGGTTGATTTTGTAAAAATCTCCATACTCTCTCTCTCACACACACACAAACACACACACATACACACACATACAAACACACACACACAAAGAGACAGAGAGAGAGAGAGAGAGAGAGAGAGAGAGAGAGAGAGAGAGAAGAGAGAGAGACAGAGAGAGTGAAAGAGCGATAAAGAGGCTTCAGTTTTATTACGTTTTCCTGTTTAATGAAATAGAAATACAATTTTTAAGTAGGAAGTTAAACTATATCAATAAAATATCACACAGATAATGGTATATCAATGGCTACTTAATTCGGTTTGTTGATAGTGAATATATTGCCCCCCACCCTCTTACAAGCCTAATATTTGAGAAATTAAAGCCAATAACTATATGACAGCGTCCACTAAACTACTTTAATGGATAAGTAGATTATTCACGTTAAAAAGGCAAACCATGACCAGTTTAAATTTAAATCAAGATTAATCGTTTCGGATGTTAACCAAAGATACGATAGCTCAAATTCAAAATCAAAACGTGAGAAATAAAAATCAGATAACACAATTAATGAATAATTATTCTTACTAGAGTCGTCTTTTAATGGAAGAGCGTGAGTTATCAATTTCTCGATTTCAATGAGGTCACGATATATTGCTTCACCCTTCTCTAGAGGAAACAAAGAAAAAGATATTAGTTTTAAAAAGAAAGTTAAACCAGACATGCAGCATTATTTTAGATAACTTATGTCAAGAAACAGAAGGGAGTGGGTTAGTAGCTTTATTATATATATATATATATAAAATAAAGCTACTGACTTCCTCCCTTATATGTATGTATGCCATGTGCTAATTGTTCGAAGGATTTTCAATCAACTTACATTTCCATTATTTTGAGAAACAGAGTTTATAATGACGTTATTCTTACCTCAGATTTAAACTCGGTGTTCTCAAAATGTCTGCTACACCGCTTACCGACTAAAAAAGTATGTCATTTTTTGGAATATTGATATAAAACATACACGATTTCAAACTATATTTTTGCACTTGAAAAACATGTTTATTGTGGAAAGTATAATTTTCACCTTATGGGTGATTTTGTAAAAATTTCCATACTCTTTCTCTCACACACGCACAAACACACACACAAACACACACATACAAACACAAACACACAAAGAGACAGACACAGAGAGAGAGAGAGAGAGAGAGAGAGAGAGAGAGAGAGGAGAGAGAGAGACAGA
The DNA here is from genome assembly GCA_028829895.1 of Sinotaia quadrata. NCBI lineage: Eukaryota > Metazoa > Mollusca > Gastropoda > Architaenioglossa > Viviparidae > Sinotaia > Sinotaia quadrata. Next base: position 113,716,920 of record CM054180.1, read on the forward strand.
GAGAGAGAAAGAGCGATAAAGAGGCTTCAGTTTTATTACGTTTTTCTGTTTAATGAAATAGAAATACAAGTTTTAAGTAGGAATTTAAACTATATCAATAAAATATCACACAGATAATGGTATATCAATGGCTACTTAATTCGGTTTGTTGATAGTGAATATATTGCCCCCCCACCCTCTTACAAGCCTAATATTTGAGAAATTAAAGCCAATAACTATATGACAGCGTCCACTAAACTACTTTAATGGATAAGTAGATTATTCACGTTAAAAAGGCAAACCATGACCAGTTTAAATTTAAATCAAGATTAATCGTTTCGGATGTTAACCAAAGATACGATAGCTCAAATTCAAAATCAAAACGTGAGAAATAAAAATCAGATAACACAATTAATGAATAATTATTCTTACTAGAGTCGTCTTTTAATGGAAGAGCGTGAGTTATCAATTTCTCGATTTCAATGAGGTCACGATATATTGCTTCACCCTTCTCTAGAGGAAACAAAGAAAAAGATATTAGTTTTAAAAAGAAAGTTAAACCAGACATGCAGCATTATTTTAGATAACTTATGTCAAGAAACAGAAGGGAGTGGGTTAGTAGCTTTATTATATATATATATATATAATAAAGCTACTAACTTCCTCCCTTATATGTATGTATGCCATGTGCTAATTGTTCGAAGGATTTTCAATCAACTTACATTTCCATTATTTTGAGAAACAGAGTTTATAATGACGTTATTCTTACCTCAGATTTAAACTCGGTGTTCTCAAAATGTCTGCTACACCGCTTACCGACTAAAAAAATATGTCATTATTTGGAATATTGATATAAAACATACACCATTTCAAACTATATTTTTGCACTTGAAAAACATGTTTATTGTGGAAAGTGTATAATTTTCACCTTATGGGTGATTTTGTAAAAATCTCCATACTCTCTCTCTCTCACACACACAAACATACACACAAACACACACACACAAAGAGACAGAGAGAGAGAGAGAGAGAGAGAGAGAGAGAGAGAGAAGAGAGAGAGAAAGAGCGATAAAGAGGCTTCAGTTTTATTACGTTTTCCTGTTTAATGAAATAGAAATACAATTTTTAAGTAGGAATTTAAACTATATCAATAAAATATCACACAGATAATGGTATATCAATGGCTACTTAATTCGGTTTGTTGATAGTGAATATATTGCCCCCCCCCTCTTACAAGCCTAATATTTGAGAAATTTGAGAAATTAAAGCCAATAACTATAAGACAGCGTCCACTAAACTACTTTAATGGATAAGTAGATTATTCACGTTAAAAAGGCTAACCATGACCAGTTTAAATTTAAATCAAGATTAATCGTTTCGGATGTTAACCAAAGATACGATAGCTCAAATTCAAAATCAAAACGTGAGAAATAAAAATCAGATAACACAATTAATGAATAATTATTCTTACTAGAGTCGTCTTTTAATGGAAGAGCGTGAGTTATCAATTTCTCGATTTCAATGAGGTCACGATATATTGCTTCACCCTTCTCTAGAGGAAACAAAGAAAAAGATATTAGTTTTAAAAAGAAAGTTAAACCAGACATGCAGCATTATTTTAGATAACTTATGTCAAGTAACAGAAGGGAGTGGGTTAGTAGCTTTATTATATATATATATATATATAATAAAGCTAATAACTTCCTCCCTTATATGTATGTATGCCATGTGCTAATTGTTCGAAGGATTTTCAATCAACTTACATTTCCATTATTTTGAGAAACAGAGTTTATAATGACGTTATTCTTACCTCAGATTTAAACTCGGTGTTCTCAAAATGTCTGCTACACCGCTTACCGACTAAAAAAATATGTCATTTTTTGGAATATTGATATAAAACATACACCATTTCAAACTATATTTTTGCACTTGAAAAACATGTTTATTGTGGAAAGTATAATTTTCACCTTATGGTTGATTTTGTAAAAATCTCCATACTCTCTCTCTCACACACACACAAACACACACACATACACACACATACAAACACACACACACAAAGAGACAGAGAGAGAGAGAGAGAGAGAGAGAGAGAGAGAAGAGAGAGAGACAGAGAGAGTGAAAGAGCGATAAAGAGGCTTCAGTTTTATTACGTTTTCCTGTTTAATGAAATAGAAATACAATTTTTAAGTAGGAATTTAAACTATATCAATAAAATATCACACAGATAATGGTATATCAATGGCTACTTAATTCGGTTTGTTGATAGTGAATATATTGCCCCCCCCCCCTCTTACAAGCCTAATATTTGAGAAATTTGAGAAATTAAAGCCAATAACTATAAGACAGCGTCCACTAAACTACTTTAATGGATAAGTAGATTATTCACGTTAAAAAGGCTAACCATGACCAGTTTAAATTTAAATCAAGATTAATCGTTTCGGATGTTAACCAAAGATACGATAGCTCAAATTCAAAATCAAAACGTGAGAAATAAAAATCAGATAACACAATTAATGAATAATTATTCTTACTAGAGTCGTCTTTTAATGGAAGAGCGTGAGTTATCAATTTCTCGATTTCAATGAGGTCACGATATATTGCTTCACCCTTCTCTAGAGGAAACAAAGAAAAAGATATTAGTTTTAAAAAGAAAGTTAAACCAGACATGCAGCATTATTTTAGATAACTTATGTCAAGAAACAGAAGGGAGTGGGTTAGTAGCTTTATTATATATATATATATAATAAAGCTACTAACTTCCTCCCTTATATGTATGTATGCCATGTGCTAATTGTTCGAAGGATTTTCAATCAACTTACATTTCCATTATTTTGAGAAACAGAGTTTATAATGACGTTATTCTTACCTCAGATTTAAACTCGGTGTTCTCAAAATGTCTGCTACACCGCTTACCGACTAAAAAAATATGTCATTTTTTTGGAATATTGATATAAAACATACACGATTTCAAACTATATTTTTGCACTTGAAAAACATGTTTATTGTGGAAAGTGTATAATTTTCACCTTATGGGTGATTTTGTAAAAATCTCCATACTCTCTCTCTCTCACACACACAAACATACACACAAACACACACACACAAAGAGACATAGAGAGAGAGAGAGAGAGAGAGAGAGAGAGAGAGAAGAGAGAGAGAGACAGAGAGAGAGAAAGAGCGATAAAGAGGCTTCAGTTTTATTACGTTTTTCTGTTTAATGAAATAGAAATACAAGTTTTAAGTAGGAATTTAAACTATATCAATAAAATATCACACAGATAATGGTATATCAATGGCTACTTAATTCGGTTTGTTGATAGTGAATATATTGCCCCCCCACCCTCTTACAAGCCTAATATTTGAGAAATTAAAGCCAATAACTATATGACAGCGTCCACTAAACTACTTTAATGGATAAGTAGATTATTCACGTTAAAAAGGCAAACCATGACTAGTTTAAATTTAAATCAAGATTAATCGTTTCGGATGTTAACCAAAGATACGATAGCTCAAATTCAAAATCAAAACGTGAGAAATAAAAATCAGATAACACAATTAATGAATAATTATTCTTACTAGAGTCGTCTTTTAATGGAAGAGCGTGAGTTATCAATTTCTCGATTTCAATGAGGTCACGATATATTGCTTCACCCTTCTCTAGAGGAAACAAAGAAAAAGATATTAGTTTTAAAAAGAAAGTTAAACCAGACATGCAGCATTATTTTAGATAACTTATGTCAAGAAACAGAAGGGAGTGGGTTAGTAGCTTTATTATATATATATATATAAAATAAAGCTACTAACTTCCTCCCTTATATGTATGTATGCCATGTGCTAATTGTTCGAAGGATTTTCAATCAACTTACATTTCCATTATTTTGAGAAACAGAGTTTATAATGACGTTATTCTTACCTCAGATTTAAACTCGGTGTTCTCAAAATGTCTGCTACACCGCTTACCGACTAAAAAAATATGTCATTTTTTGGAATATTGATATAAAACATACACGATTTCAAACTATATTTTTGCACTTGAAAAACATGTTTATTGTGGAAAGTGTATAATTTTCACCTTATGGGTGATTTTGTAAAAATCTCCATACTCTCTCTCTCTCACACACACAAACACACACACAAACACACACATACAAACACACACACACAAAGAGACAGAGAGAGAGAGAGAGAGAGAGAGAGAGAGAGACAGAGAGAGAAGAGAGAGAGACAGAGAGAGAGAAAGAGCGATAAAGAGGCTTCAGTTTTATTACGTTTTTCTGTTTAATGAAATAGAAATACAAGTTTTAAGTAGGAATTTAAACTATATCAATAAAATATCACACAGATAAAATGTATATCAATGGCTACTTAATTCGGTTTGTTGATAGTGAATATATTGCCCCCCCCACCCTCTTACAAGCCTAATATTTGAGAAATTAAAGCCAATAACTATATGACAGCGTCCACTAAACTACTTTAATGGGTAAGTAGATTATTCACGTTAAAAAGGCAAACCATGACCAGTTTAAATTTAAATCAAGATTAATCGTTTCGGATGTTAACCAAAGATACGATAGCTCAAATTCAAAATCAAAACGTGAGAAATAAAAATCAGATAACACAATTAATGAATAATTATTCTTACTAGAGTCGTCTTTTAATGGAAGAGCGTGAGTTATCAATTTCTCGATTTCAATGAGGTCACGATATATTGCTTCACCCTTCTCTAGAGGAAACAAAGAAAAAGACATTAGTTTTAAAAAGAAAGTTAAACCAGACATGCAGCATTATTTTAGATAACTTATGTCAAGAAACAGAATGTAGTGGGTTAGTAGCTTTATTATATATATATATATATATATATATATATATATATATATATATATAATAATAAAGCTACTAACTTCCTCCCTTATATGTATGTATGCCATGTGCTAATTGTTCGAAGGAATTTCAATCAACTTACATTTCCATTATTTTGAGAAACAGAGTTTATAATGACGTTATTCTTACCTCAGATTTAAACTCGGTGTTCTCAAAATGTCTGCTACACCGCTTACCGACTAAAAAAGTATGTCATTTTTTGGAATATTGATATAAAACATACACGATTTCAAACTATATTTTTGCACTTGAAAAACATGTTTATTGTGGAAAGTATAATTTTCACCTTATGGTTGATTTTGTAAAAATCTCCATACTCTCTCTCTCACACACACACAAACACACACACATACACACACATACAAACACACACACACAAAGAGACATAGAGAGAGAGAGAGAGAGAGAGAGAGAGAGAGAGAGAGAGAGAGAGAGAGAGAGAGAGAGAGAGAGAAGAGAGAGAGAGACAGAGAGAGAGAAAGAGCGATAAAGAGGCTTCAGTTTTATTACGTTTTTCTGTTTAATGAAATAGAAATACAAGTTTTAAGTAGGAATTTAAACTATATCAATAAAATATCACACAGATAATGGTATATCAATGGCTACTTAATTCGGTTTGTTGATAGTGAATATATTGCCCCCCCACCCTCTTACAAGCCTAATATTTGAGAAATTAAAGCCAATAACTATATGACAGCGTCCACTAAACTACTTTAATGGATAAGTAGATTATTCACGTTAAAAAGGCAAACCATGACTAGTTTAAATTTAAATCAAGATTAATCGTTTCGGATGTTAACCAAAGATACGATAGCTCAAATTCAAAATCAAAACGTGAGAAATAAAAATCAGATAACACAATTAATGAATAATTATTCTTACTAGAGTCGTCTTTTAATGGAAGAGCGTGAGTTATCAATTTCTCGATTTCAATGAGGTCACGATATATTGCTTCACCCTTCTCTAGAGGAAACAAAGAAAAAGATATTAGTTTTAAAAAGAAAGTTAAACCAGACATGCAGCATTATTTTAGATAACTTATGTCAAGAAACAGAAGGGAGTGGGTTAGTAGCTTTATTATATATATATATATAAAATAAAGCTACTAACTTCCTCCCTTATATGTATGTATGCCATGTGCTAATTGTTCGAAGGATTTTCAATCAACTTACATTTCCATTATTTTGAGAAACAGAGTTTATAATGACGTTATTCTTACCTCAGATTTAAACTCGGTGTTCTCAAAATGTCTGCTACACCGCTTACCGACTAAAAAAATATGTCATTATTTGGAATATTGATATAAAACATACACGATTTCAAACTATATTTTTGCACTTGAAAAACATGTTTATTGTGGAAAGTATAATTTTCACCTTATGGTTGATTTTGTAAAAATCTCCATACTCTCTCTCTCACACACACACAAACACACACACATACACACACATACAAACACACACACACAAAGAGACAGAGAGAGAGAGAGAGAGAGAGAGAGAGAGAGAGAGAGAAGAGAGAGAGACAGAGAGAGTGAAAGAGCGATAAAGAGGCTTCAGTTTTATTACGTTTTCCTGTTTAATGAAATAGAAATACAATTTTTAAGTAGGAATTTAAACTATATCAATAAAATATCACACAGATAATGGTATATCAATGGCTACTTAATTCGGTTTGTTGATAGTGAATATATTGCCCCCCCACCCTCTTACATGCCTAATATTTGAGAAATTAAAGTAAATAACTATAATACAGTGTCCACTAAACTACTTTAATGGATAAAAAGATTATTCACGTTAAAAAGGCAAACCATGACCAGTTTAAATTTAAATCAAGATTAATCGTTTCGGATGTTAACCAAAGATACGATAGCTCAAATTCAAAATCAAAACGTGAGAAATAAAAATCAGATAACACAATTAATGAATAATTATTCTTACTAGAGTCGTCTTTTAATGGAAGAGCGTGAGTTATCAATTTCTCGATTTCAATGAGGTCACGATATATTGCTTCACCCTTCTCTAGAGGAAACAAAGAAAAAGACATTAGTTTTAAAAAGAAAGTTAAACCAGACATGCAGCATTATTTTAGATAACTTATGTCAAGAAACAGAATGTAGTGGGTTAGTAGCTTTATTATATATATATATATATATATATATATATATATATATATATATATATATATATATATAATAATAAAGCTACTAACTTCCTCCCTTATATGTATGTATGCCATGTGCTAATTGTTCGAAGGAATTTCAATCAACTTACATTTCCATTATTTTGAGAAACAGAGTTTATAATGACGTTATTCTTACCTCAGATTTAAACTCGGTGTTCTCAAAATGTCTGCTACACCGCTTACCGACTAAAAAAGTATGTCATTTTTTGGAATATTGATATAAAACATACACGATTTCAAACTATATTTTTGCACTTGAAAAACATGTTTATTGTGGAAAGTATAATTTTCACCTTATGGGTGATTTTGTAAAAATTTCCATACTCTTTCTCTCACACACGCACAAACACACACACAAACACACACATACAAACACACACACACAAAGAGACAGACACAGAGAGAGAGAGAGAGAGAGAGAGAGAGAGAGAAGAGAGAGAGAGACAGAGAGAGAGAAAGAGCGATAAAGAGGCTTCAGTTTTATTACGTTTTTCTGTTTAATGAAATAGAAATACAAGTTTTAAGTAGGAATTTAAACTATATCAATAAAATATCACACAGATAATGGTATATCAATGGCTACTTAATTCGGTTTGTTGATAGTGAATATATTGCCCCCCCCACCCTCTTACAAGCCTAATATTTGAGAAATTTGAGAAATTAAAGCCAATAACTATAAGACAGCGTCCACTAAACTACTTTAATGGATAAGTAGATTATTCACGTTAAAAAGGCTAACCATGACCAGTTTAAATTTAAATCAAGATTAATCGTTTCGGATGTTAACCAAAGATACGATAGCTCAAATTCAAAATCAAAACGTGAAAAATAAAAATCAGATAACACAATTAATGAATAATTATTCTTACTAGAGTCGTCTTTTCCTTGAAGAGCGTGAGTTATCACTTTCTCGATTTCAATGAGGTCACGATATATTGCTTCACCCTTCTCTAGAGGAAACAAAGAAAAAGATATTAGTTTTAAAAAGAAAGTTAAACCAGACATGCAGCATTATTTTAGATAACTTATGTCAAGAAACAGAAGGGAGTGGGTTAGTAGCTTTATTATATATATATAATAAAGCTACTAACTTCCTCCCTTATATGTATGTATGCCATGTGCTAATTGTTCGAAGGATTTTCAATCAACTTACATTTCCATTATTTTGAGAAACAGAGTTTATAATGACGTTATTCTTACCTCAGATTTAAACTCGGTGTTCTCAAAATGTCTGCTACACCGCTTACCGACTAAAAAAATATGTCATTTTTTGGAATATTGATATAAAACATACACGATTTCAAACTATATTTTTGCACTTGAAAAACATGTTTATTGTGGAAAGTATAATTTTCACCTTATGGTTGATTTTGTAAAAATCTCCATACTCTCTCTCTCACACACACACAAACACACACACATACACACACATACAAACACACACACACAAAGAGACAGAGAGAGAGAGAGAGAGAGAGAGAGAGAGAGAGAGAGAGAGAGAGAGAGAAGAGAGAGAGACAGAGAGAGTGAAAGAGCGATAAAGAGGCTTCAGTTTTATTACGTTTTCCTGTTTAATGAAATAGAAATACAATTTTTAAGTAGGAATTTAAACTATATCAATAAAATATCACACAGATAATGGTATATCAATGGCTACTTAATTCGGTTTGTTGATAGTGAATATATTGCCCCCCCACCCTCTTACATGCCTAATATTTGAGAAATTAAAGTAAATAACTATAATACAGTGTCCACTAAACTACTTTAATGGATAAAAAGATTATTCACGTTAAAAAGGCAAACCATGACCAGTTTAAATTTAAATCAAGATTAATCGTTTCGGATGTTAACCAAAGATACGATAGCTCAAAATCAAAATCAAAACGTGAGAAATATAAATCAGATAACACAATTAATGAATAATTATTCTTACTAGAGTCGTCTTTTTCTTGAAGAGTGAGAGTTATCGTCTTCTGGATTTCAATGAGGTCACGATATATTGCTTCACCCTTCTCTAGAGGAAACAAAGAAAAAGATATTAGTTTTAAAAAGAAAGTTAAACCAGACATGCAGCATTATTTCAGATAACTAATATCAATAAACAGAAGGGATGGGGTTAGTAGCTTTATTATATATATATATATATATATATATATATATGTATATATATCATAAAGCTACTAACCCCCTCCCTTATATGTTTGTATTCCATCTGCTAATTGTTCGAAGGATTTTCTATCAACTTACATTTCCATCATTTTGAGAAACAGAGTTTTTAATGACGTTATTCTTACCTCAGATTTCTTAATAAAGTTACTCAGAGTTCTTAATTACATTATTCATATGTCAAATTACTTAATGACGTTATTGCTACAGGAGAGTTCTTATGACGTTATTCTTACCTCACAGTTCTTAATGACGTTATTCTTACATCAGAGTTCTTAATGACATTATTCTTATTTTAGAGTATTTGATAAGTGGTATAACATCAGTATTGGTAGTTAAGATACTTGTATTAATAGAAACAATAGTTTTGTAGTAGTGTTTGTAAACAAAATTTAAAATATATGAAAACCTGACAAACTGATAAAGAAAGAAATAACAAACATAATAATTATAATGAAAATACCTTTGTATACTTTGTTAATTTCGTTCTGTTAAATGAAACAGAATGCAAAGAACAGGCACGTGGAAATTCAATTCCATAATTTCCATACATCTTTCACATTTTAAAAAAAAACATTACTACCCTCCAAAACAGAATAAGGAGGAAGGTCCCACAGGAATTCTACTGAAACTGAGAACATCAAGAAGATGAAAAGTTTTCACGCAATTCTTGTGGGGAAAAGAAGTGATCGTAAAGAAGAAGAAAGAATGCAAATCAAATCCCTATTTTGGTACTATACCTTTAAAATACACATTCATTTTTCAAATATTTATTTGTACAATATATGAAGACATAAATTCACTGAAATAGCAAATGAAAAGAGAAAAAGAGGGTTTGGTGGAGGAAGTAAAGAAAGAAAAATTAAAATATAGGAAATCCAAGAAACATATCGAAATAAAGAATGAAATAAATAAAATAAAAAATAACGAAAGAAAGAAAGAAAGAAAAGAAACCCAAAATATATTAAGCAGAAAAAACAAAAGTAAAAAAGAAAGAAAAGAGAAAGTAAAAGAAAGACAGAAAAGAAAAGAAAAGAACAGAACAAGAAAGGAAAGGAAAGGAAAGAAAAGGAAAGGAATGAAAGAAAAAACAATGAAAGCAGCTAGGAAAGAAAGAAAGAAAGAAAGAAACATAGAAGATATGACATGGTTACCATTCTTGACAAACTCTAATAGTGTTGTCACGTGATGTGTGAGGGTCTGTAAATGAAGAGGTATACTTGACTTTGGCAATCCTGCAAATCAGTTAATCAGTCATTTCCCAATTATTGTCTTTGTACTATACAATCAAAAGTGCTGCTATTCAGTATTACTCTCTCTATATTCTTAACGACCTTACTAATTTCATGGCATTACGTCTTGTTCCCTCTTTTCCTACAAGTTTAATTGCATACCTTTCTCTAGGCCTTATTTAATTCTCGTCTTTCTCTACAAATTTAGTTGAAGCATTCAACCCAAACCATGAACCACAATGGCAAAAAGGACCTCGAAGTACGGCTACCGATGACAAAATCCTAACAGCCAGATAACACCCTATGGATGCCGGTGGTACTGATTATTTTAATTTTTAATTTTTTTAAACTCGAGTACAGCAGCAACACGGGAGAGTGAATCGTTAGAGTATTAAACTCAGCGAGAAATCCCTTGTGCTCTACAGCTGTCCATATGGCCTTGACCACTACGGACACAGGATGCTGGATATTTTTTCAGCAGTAGCGGACTCACCCACGGAATCTGTTGGAGTGCCCCCCCCCCAAAAAAAAAAAAAAAAGAGCCGAACTCAACTCCTGCACGACACAACACCAAGGCAACTAAACCTCAGGAAAAAATAATTATTTTTTAAAAATAACCCTCTTTAGGACCTAGAACAGTCGGAACAAGATGCAAGCACCTAGATACAAAACAGCTAACAGAAGAAGAACACGCCTCCAACTACCCTTACCTGAATACAAGAGAAGGGTGAAAGGCTCCACAGAAATCTTCGAAAAAAAACCGAGAATATTGAGAAGATGAAAAGTTTGCATGCAATTCCTGTGGAACTGAAGAAGTTGACGGAAGCACTACAAGTTTAGTTGTTTACATTTCTCTAGGCCTTATATAATGCTCGTCTTTTTCTAGATAATGAATTTGCCTACATTTCTCTAGGCCTTATATAATGCCCGTCTTTCTCTAGATAATCCATTTGCCTACATTTCTCTAGGCCTTATATAATGCCTGTCTTTCTCTAGATAATTCGTGAACATTTTGTTCATCTTTTTGTGGATACTTCAAGTGGAACAACAATTGTAGCAAGTTCTAGTTACATCCCTGTACCATAAATTACTCCCTGTAGTCAGCATACCCTGACACTCTACATAATGGAGTGTAGTATATTCTTACACTTACCCAATGGAGTAGAGGCTTGTCGTATCTACCATGGTTTATAGTGGTTTATAATCAGTAAACCAGGAGATTTAAATAACATGAAGAAAGGCTGCTTGTGTTCCTGTAAAAGTATGATCAAGGAACGAATGCTAAGTTTCTGATTTATCCCTTTTTAACTCCATTCATTCTTACATTCAAATCTCAAATTAACAGTTTCCTGCAATAGTATTTATTAGCCCAATACACGCACACAGCATATTAAATACATCATATCAGTTTTATGAACAGGTTTTACTAGAATCAATGTTAAGTGTTTAGCTTACTATATACGAACATCTTAGGTCAAACATTTGTAGAAATAACAGTCTACTCACAATATACCTATCTACATAAATCCCAAGTATAACACGTCAATGCATGAAATATTTCTAAGTCCATTCTCTCTCTATCAGTCAGTTAACTCACCATTAAGTTAATGGCTGACTTTCATGACTTGACTTCTTTCCCTACTAAATTCAATCCTCAAAAGCAGGTAAAAGTTTGATCTCATCCCATTGGCTGCTCTCGTTCTCGTACATCTTAACGATTTGATAATAAAATCTACTCATCCACTTGGAACCGGTTTGCATTGCATCAGCAATTTCTAGCATGTTCTCAACTCGAGTGGTTGCTCCAACTCTGACACTTACAAAATACCATCATAAGGAGTGCCCAAGGTCGAGTGACATCAACAATTTATATAGCAATTATATCTAGACACAGGGATAGGCAAATTTACTCTACCACAAGCTGTTATAAGATACACCACGGTAACCTAAATTATGGTGATATTAATTTGTATACGTTGTGTAGAATGAATAATCTAGCAGCCTCCCAGACATATTTCCTGTCCATCGGCACAGTTAAATGTGGTTAGACATTATACTACCGGGTTAGGTGGTGATATCTACTCTTGCCATGGAAGTCGTCTATGCAATCGTAAATCTGATTCACCAGCAATCTCACCCCAAACACGATCGCTACCTATTGTCAAGATCAGAATAACTGTTTCTTTCATTGATGGCATGCAACACAGACGCAGCAACTATAGATGCCAAATATTTTAATTTTTTAAGTTATGTTCATCTTTTCTCTAGATATTTTGTTACTTTACAATAAATAGTGTTCAAATTACTTGGTTTCCTTATCTATGTCTAACCATTACATGGTCAATTGGTTTTATACATTGTTTAGTTGCATTTTTGTGTGTCTACGTAGTTACTTTACCCATTTGAATACTCTAAGTATGTTTAATCTTTATCGAAACATTTACTTTTCTTATCCACATGAGTAGATTAAGGTTTCCTTACCTATATAATTTATAATGTATTTTTACCTTATCCACATGACAAGATTAAGGTTCCCTACCTATGTCATTTATAATGTATTTTTACCTTTCTCCAGTAGTTTGAGCAACTCAATGTTTTCAAGCACCAGACGGTTAGCTGCCCGCTTCAGATCTTTGTTTCCGTCGGCCACCTACATCCGCATGATAAATACTTTAGTGAATATTAACATCTACATCCCCATGACAAACACTATAGTGAATATTAACATCTACATCCGCATGATAAATACTATAGTGAATATTAACATCTACATCCCCATGACAAACACTATAGTGAATATTTACATCTACATCCGCATGATAAATACTATAGTGAATAATAACACCTACATCAGCATGAAAAAATACTTTAGTGAATATTAACATCTATATTCGCTCATTGGCAATATGAATACTATGAATCTTAAAATGACACCTCCTAATATATATACATTTTATATTGATTGCATTCGTTTTTATGCTAACACCGCCCTTGAAAAGGCTTGGTCATCTTAGGATCAGTCTCGACTTCAGGCCAAAAATTCGTTAAATTAATATGCAGTTTACTATCTTCGCTGTGTCTTAAATGGTGTTCTGTAAATCTTACCTTGCTGGGTTTCTACGAACCTCTGCCGAGTTAAGGTCTTCTGTCACTCTAGTTCTGTACTCTAATTCTTGTTCTTTATTCTGTAACTCTAATTACTAAAGTTCTTTATTCTATAACTCTAGTTAGTAAAGTTCTTTATTCTGTATCTAGTTACTAAAGTTCTTTATTCTGTAACTCTAGTTACTAAAGTTCTTTATTCTGTAACTCTAGTTAATAAAGTTTATTAGGTAATTCATCTTCTTCATTCTGTAGCTCTCTTTCTTCAAGACGTACCTACCCTCCTCTCTTCTTCCTTCTCTTTCATTTCTTCTTTTGTGTTAGTCTTTTCTTCGTGAGTTTGGCATCCCCCCCTTCCACAATCGTATTTTTCCTCTTTCTTTTCTACCCCCTTCCCTCCACAAAGTCTCTTGTTGTGTAAGACTTTCTTTCTAGTCTTCTTCATTTTGTTGCAATCTGTTCATTCAGAATTATCGACGTTTCTCCTCATAGACTAGACTTTCACCCAAGGCCACAACATTAAAATTTTATCTCAACGTATGAATCATTCACCCAAGGCCACAACATTAAAATTTAAATACAACGTATGAATCTTTATTTGATAGTGTAAATAATCGTTGACACAGAACTTACTTATTGATAGAAGTGATAATCAGTAACGATCTTTATTGTTTAGGAAATTGTAACTCACTAGAAATATACTTGCTAATTGAGAACACATTGATAACACATTGATTACACATTCACTTCTAGAGTATAAAATCATTGACACCATAAACTCATTGGCAATACTAACTCACTGAGAGGAAACAGAAATACCTCTTGAGAGAGGACACATTAGTAATAGAGAACATACTCAGTCATACAAACATACCACTGATAGAAAACAAAGTTTAACAGAGATTATACTCACAGACAGGTCTCTCGCAGGAAAACAGAAAGCATTGAAATTAATAGCGTATATAGAGAAAATCCTCACTGATTGGATACGCACAACACTAGATGACAGAGGATATAACGATAGATCACTCATGGATGAAAAGAAATGTCTTCATTAAAACGGAAGAAAATAGAGACAAAAGGCTCCACATTACGTCATCATTTATTACAAAAACCCAGCTGTTTTTATTCCAAATCTGTTAATGAATAAAATTTCTTGGTCAGCATTTTTCTAGTCCATTTTTTAAAATGTTATCGCGCGTGAACATTTATTTAGTCTGTCATAGTCGTGTCAGAGAAGTATGCTTTGACTTATGCATCCGTGTGAAAGAAGTATGATTTGGTGTTTTTAGCCGTGTGAAAGAAGTATGATTTGATAATTTTAGCCAATAAAAGAAGTATGATTTGATTTTTTTAAGCCAAGTAAAAGAAGTATGATTTGATGTTTTAGCCATGTGAAAGAAGTATGATTTGATGTTTTTAGTCGTGTGAAAGAAGTATGATTTGATGTTTTTAGTCGTGTGAAAGAAGTTAGATTTGATGATTTTAGCCAAGTCAACAAAGTATGATTTGATGTTTTAGCAATGTCTAAAAAGTATGATTTGATGTTTTAGCCATGTCTAAAAAGTATGATTTGATGTTTTAGCCATGTCAAAGACGTATGATTTCATCTTGTGCTCATCTTTAGAATTCATTTTAGAGTGAGACATAATTTAATTTAAATTTAGTTTTAAAGATTTAATTTGCCAAATTCAGTCATGACGTATGAACTATTTTACTGCAAGTTTACTATAATGAAGAAAAGTAACTAAACGATAATTATAAATTCAAGAAAATATCTCGTTAGGGTGTGTGTGAGAAGAGAGAGACATTTACCTTAGTCGGCTTAGTGACTGCTGGAAGTGCTGACGTCATAAAGACTCCAATTATGTTCAGAAGTAAGCCAGTCCAAACCAGTATCAAGGCCATTCTGACAGCACAATGAAAGGAAAAGATTGAAGTTTTAATCATAATACATATACACATTTTTCCTGGAAAAGAAACTTGACCATATGAAATATATATAGTCATGTGTGTGTGTGTGTGTGTGTGTGTGTGTGTGTGTGTGTGTGTGTGTGTTGTGTGCGCGCCTGTGTTCAAACTAGAATTTAAAAGTTTACAAAGTAAACAGTATACGTTTGATTTTTAAAAAATAAAATGCGAGTGAACAATGTACAAGTGTGATGGAGTCAAATAAAATTACTCTTGGTGAACAATGTACTAGTGTGATGGAGTCAAATAAAATTTACTTGCGGTGAACAATGTACTAGTGTGATGGAGACAAGAACACATTACTCATGGTGAACAAAGTACAAGCAAAATACCCCAGCATTTCACAGTTAATCGTACCGTCGCTTTGCAGTAAACAACGACAACCAAAAGTGGCATTAGGCAGCTGAAGTATATTTACTTGGTCGAAGAACAAAGAAATTGAAAGAACTAAATTGCAAAGACTTGTCATTGATATATTTGGTCACTAATTCAAATAACACAGTTAAAGAAGAACGAAAACATGTGTTCACTGGATTTATTTTCAATGAATGGCTTGCTTTGTAGATAATTTCTTCCAGTCAATAAAGCACTGTAAAATGATATTGGGTGGGTTGATAATTCTTAGTGGTCCAATGAGGCGGTGTAATATACACCCAGTAGTCAAGTAAAATGTTCAGTTTCAATCAGAGTCAAGAGTGTAATAGTTCTTTCAACTCGCATTACTTCCTGACCAAATGACCAGTACTGGTCCCTTGTTTATTTTCACCATAGTCACGATTACAAAATTGGCTAGTTGAAACAAATTACAAAACTAAGACTGTTTACAGCAAGAAGTTGGTTAAAACAGAAACTAATAGTGTTACACCACGTAACAAGCTGAGTACTACATTCGCCTCATCTATCACCCGCCTCTCCTCAACAAACGCTGCCTATTTCAAACATCACTACTTACGTTCACGTTCAGAACAGTATGTTTTACCTCGTTGTGTTGTGTTGTCTAACGATGTGGTATGTTTTACCTCGCTGTGTTGTGTTGTCTAACGATGTGGTATGTTTTACCTCGCTGTGTTGTGTTGTCTAACGATGTGGTATGTTTTACCTCGCTGTGTTGTGTTGTCTATCGATGTGGTATGTTTTACCTCACTGTGTTGTGTTGTCTAACGATGTGGTATGTTTTACCTCGCTGTGTTGTGTTGTCTAACGATGTGGTATGTTTTACCTCACTGTGTTGTGTTGTCTAACGATGTGGTATGTTTTACCTCACTGTGTTGTGTTGTCTAACGATGTGGTATGTTTTACCTCGCTGTGTTGTGTTGTCTAACGATGTGGTATGTTTTACCTCACTGTGTTGTGTTGTCTAACGATGTGGTATGTTTTACCTCACTGTGTTGTGTTGTCTAACGATGTGGTATGTTTTACCTCGCTGTGTTGTGTTGTCTAACGATGTCGACGAAAGAACTGCTTAACAAACTCATTTATATACATTTTGAAATGATAAATACCCAATCGGACTTCAATTGATAAGTGACACGTTATTTGTTTACAAAATCTACAAGCTTATTACTTAATCTGTTCTAATTTAGCGCAGGCTTTAGAAAACGCCACGGTTCGTGAGAGATTATATTGGTGTCTGATGGTATTTACTTGCTAGTTTGCATACTCAGAATGCATATGTCTCTTTATGAAAGTGTGCATGAGTGCATGCACGCGTGCATTTAAGTATGCATGTGTGTTTACATAAATGCATTTGTACATATGTGTAAATATATGCATGCGGAATTGAATACATGAAAACCTGAATGATTGCATATGTTTATGTGTACGAATGTTTGTACGTTTAAAATGAATGTTTATTTTTGTGCGGTCATGTTCTGAATTTGATGGTCATGTTCTGAATTTGATATGCTTGATTATGGAAGAGAAAATAGATTATGAAAAAGGAGCTTATTTCTCATAACTTATTAAAATCCCTCCTCATTCAATTCTTGTTTCTCCGGGGACATAGCTTTATTGACGTTTTTATCTGTAGCTGACGTGTCACAATATGAAATAAATGTCGTCAACTAATTGCTTATTTTCACTTCCAAATTATTTTATTAATTTATTTCTTTGTACTTCGGATGACCTGATATAAGAGTTAAGTTTAGATTATTGTGAATAAAACAAAATCTGTACCGTGTCAGAATGTGATTTATTGGATAATCTAAATTATATGCGTATCTTGTCAGGAATGAAATTAAAAATATATATTTAAAAAGAACAGTTCCATATTTAATAAGCAATGTAGATAGAAAGACATATAGACATAAAGATGGAAGGATGGGTGGGAGGGAAAGAGATAATGAAAAAGTGAGAGTATATCAATTCTAATCATAAACCAGATTTCTAATATTTCTAAGTTCATTCGTTGGGTCGATGTAATGAAATATTTTTCAACTTTTGCCTCTCTCTCCCCATACATATCTTTCTGTAAGTATATTGTAATCCTTTTATTCGATGACCTAATGTTAGAGTTCATGTAGGCGTTGCTGTGAAAAATAAATTAATACTATGGGTTTAAAATTTTAATAAAATTTCTGTAAAGCGACATTGTTTATCTAAGTGTATTTCCAACGTATGATCATGTATTAACTATTACAAAGGGTTACGATTCCTGATCCGAATACGTATCTAGCACTAAAATAAGAGAAATACAAGTCTTTTATTAGACATGTTTTATAGTATTTTCATATTGTTAGTTTTTCAGATAGATAGATAGATAGATATGTAAGTAGGTAGATAGGTAGGTAAGTAGGTAGTTATATAGATAGACAAATACATAGATAGATAGTAATGTTATGGTCGTACCTGGTTACTTCTTTAATGAACGGAAAATAGACCATTAGCAGGATAAAGGTAAAAACGTTCAGCACTTCTGTGGTTAAGGTTTTAAATTTATAATTAGGAAGTTGTCTCGCTGTTATATATTCGTTTCATGCTATTTATTTACAGAGATCCTTCTCTAACTCAGTATTTAGTAATGTGGTGAGTTGCAGTGTAGTTTGCATCCGCCCCGTTTTGTCAAACAGAATGGCTTTATTTTCTTCATTGCTATTATAATTGAAAATCACCTAATAATTAGGGGTGCACACACGTATTAGGCCAGAGGGACAAATGTCCAATTGATATTGCGTGGAGGGACGCAAGTCAGACTGCACATCGATTGTTCAGTAGAAAAAAACAACAACACAAATAATGAAATAATGTGTTCCTGAGGCCGCCCATAGCCCTGTATTGTATGCGGCCCGCGGGCAACCGTTTGTGCACCCCTATTGTAGATAATATATTTGACTGTAGTGTTTCCTAAAGAATATCTACACGTCTCTATCGGCTCTCTTTTAATGTGTTCTTTATAAGAATTTCTCTATTTACCCTTACGTCATAAAGTGGTGGACGACATTGGAAAGGGGGGGGGGTGGCTGAAGTGCGGCATAGGGAAACGTTCTTGGGTTTTATATTATTCTGGAAAAGAAATTCGTGTCAGAAGCTTCCGTTTTTATCACCCCTATCAAAATCAAGACATTGTGATATCTGCAGAAACAAGATTTAGTTAATGTAATGTCTTCTGGAACAATAAAAGTGGTGTGAGGGAGCCACACCTTTCACATCAAACTCGCTTAGACTTGAACCTTTGGTTTCAATTTGCTTTTATTTTGTCACTAGAAGGTTTCTTGCTTTTACCGACATGATAAGCTTTAATATGAGAGGTTAGTCATTAGAGTTAGACGTTAGGAAAACAGGTATGATTAAAGTACACAGCAATGGTTTTGAGTGTTGCCGATCAGGGAATTTTGAGGTTTCATGACTAGTACTGAATGACAGCGAATACACGTTGCCTGTAACTACACACACACACACACAGACACACACACAGACATACACAAACACACATATACACATATACATAATTTTGTTCTTGCAAACCGGTACACTTCTAAACATTTATTTTGCAGTGCACGATATGCAATTGCGAATGCGTTAAGAGTATTTATGCTGTTTTATATACTGAAATTATGTGTATGCTTGTAAGGGTGTTAGTTTAGGTTATCTCGATTGAGCATTTCTTATGTATGACAGCTGTGTTTATTTCAATATAATATAACAAGTTTGTTAAAAGCAAACTTTTCTAAATTTGTAAATTAATTTTATTCTGAGATTGTTGCGTACGAAACAAACCAATATTAGTTTTAACTTTGGAGAAATAATCCTAATATGTGAAATTAATTTTGTTTATATATTATCACTGTAATAATTAATTAAGTTCCCTTCAGTTTCAAGTATTGTATATGTCTATTAGAAATTGTTTGCATTTGACAATGCTAGAGGTCTCGGTATGCATTATTTGAATGACGTCATGCTAGATATGAAATGTGCTTCTGTTACAGAATCCGAGGTACATTACTGGTGATGTCAGAATTTGAGGTAAAGCCTAAGTGTAGATGACATCATCAGGCTTGGTCACTGCTTGACTTCAGTGTGACAATAATTGCATGTCACTGTGAAAGAGCGAGCAAGCGGCTCTGGGTGAAAATGAAAGACAAGTCCTAAACAAATTAAGTTTACAATACAATTGCAGTAATAACCGAACTAATCTCAGCTTTGCTCTGTAATTAATATATCCGTCCATGACCTGTGGTAATAATTGATGTAATAAGCATTAAGCCCGTTGAACTTAGCAAAACGGGTTCACGTAAAATAATGACATTAGTAAAGCACATTAAGCCTGTTGAACTTAGCAAAAGTAATTTACTATAAATAGTGGCATTAGTAAAACACATTAAGCCTGTTGAACTTAGCAAAAGTGATTTACTATAAATAGTGGCATTAGTAAAACACATTAAGCCTGTTGAACTTAGCAAAAGTAATTTACTATAAATAGTGGCATTAGTAAAATAAGTTTGTGAGACAGGTGTCCTATAAATTTGGTTGCAGTTGTTGCAAACCAAAGCCGGTTAAGGAAAAGAAATAAACAACACATACAAGTAAGAAACTGTGCCAACTCATTATTAATGAGACACACACGCACACACCGGGTGGGTGAATGTGGAAGTAAAAAAAACCAAAACGAACAAGAACAAACATTTTGTTCAGAGTGACCTTCATTTTCACGGAGAGGGATTTTCACCACCATCACGATGTTACTTTGCTCGTAAACTGTGTAATCTATATACATTTGTATGTGTGTGTGTGTGTGTGTGTGTGTTCTTCAGTGCGCCTTTTCGAAGTGGCTGCTTTTCTGCTTTTATGAAGTTAACTGACGACGAGGTGTCCGTCTGAAAGAGGTATCTGCTGGTTACCGTAGCAGGAGTTATTTTTATATTTTGTTCGTTTTCTTCGTTTTTAAATATAGTTTTTTCTCGTTTGGACAGTTACAAAGCTGTTGGTCTCGAAATGAGGACATTGAGACTCAGCTGAGGGTGCAGAGTTTTCGGTATGAAACAGGTGTTACCAATTCTACAGTTACCTTGTGTGCACGAATACACACGGCGGAAGACAATTACAAATGCAAGCACTAAATTATTGGTACAGAACGAAATTGATACCGTTATGAACGAATTCGCAAGTGTACTTGAGGCTCCACCGCACTAACCCTTACCAGAGATCCCAACAAAAGCAACAACGACGACAGCAACGACAACAACATAAATCCATCCAGCAAAAAAAGCAGGGTGGAAAGAAAAGACGGCGCCCAACACAAGTGAGAAAAGTAATCACCAACAACGACGTCAACAACAGCAGCCACAACAACGGCATCAGCAACACTAAAGATACCAACAACAACAGCAATGACAACAATGGCAGCACAAAGAGCAGGAGTATCCGCAGTGGGGGATTTTTCAATCACCACATTTCGGACATGATCCAGCTACTGCTTGTTGACTTTACTGGCCGTCAGCTCCCGTCTACGCTTATCCCAACAGACACCCGGCACAGCGACGATGACAACATTAATAAGCAGGACGGGGGGTGAACATCCCGGGTTTGTGTACACACTAAGTACAGACTAGATGTGCTACTAGCCGGGGTTTTGTGTGACCCACCCACCCTCTCCCCTACAACATCGGTGATTACGATAGCGACAGAAATAACCTCCACGTCATTAGCGTACAGACTACCGAGCTATTGTATGTCGCTACCGGCCAGACGTGTACTACGGACGAACTGCCCAGCACAATACGGCCAGACGTGTGCTACGGACGAACTGCCCAGCACAATACGGCCAGACGTGTGCTACGGACGAACTGCCCAGCACAATACGGCCAGACGTGTGCTACGGACGAACTGCCCAGCACAATACGGCCAGACGTGTGCTACGGACGAACTGCCCAGCACAATACGGCCAGACGTGTGCTACAGACGAACTGCCCAGCACAATACGGCCAGACGTGTGCTACGGACGAACTGCCCAGCACAATACGGCCAGACGTGTGCTACGGACGAACTGGCCAGCACAATACGGCCAGACGTGTGCTACAGACGAACTGCCCAGCACAACAAATTCTTTTCAGAAGCTTCTTTTTTTATCACCCCTATCATATCAAGACACTGTGATATCTGCAGAAACAAGAATTTGAGTTTTAGACAGTTAATGTAATGTCTTCTGGAACAATAAAAGTGGTGTGAGGGAGCCACACCTTTCACATCAAACTCGCTTAGACTTGAACCTTTGGTTTCAATTTGCTTTTATTCTGTCACTTGAAGATTTCCTGCTTTTACCGACACGATAAGCTTTAATATGAGAGGTTAGTCATTAGAGTTAGACGTTAGGACAGCATGTATGATTAAAGTACACAGCAATGGTTTTGAGTGCTGCTGGTCAGGGGATTTTGAGGTTTCATGACTAGCAATGGATTAAAGCGAATGAAGAAATAGAGTGAGCCTATAAAACTTGACTACCGTTCTTCTGCATATCATTGCCTAAAATAGATGAACATTTAACGTGATTACACTGACGTGTGCATCCATCTTTGTCATTAACCTATCAGTAAAACGTGTTGCTGTAAGTTGATTCCTGTTAATTCCATTCAAGTGCCAATAAGGATGAAATTGTGGCTTGAGTTTGGTCTCGAGAATTCACGAAGATTATTTTGAATGTTCCTCATGGTGTGTTGAGTAAACGCACATGGAAATTCAAGAATATTCATCTTGACATGCTTGATACTGCATGTGAAATTCAGGACAATTCTCTATGGGGTGCTTGGAGAGACCGTCAAAGATTCTGGAACGGTTGTGTAACATGTATTTCGAAGAGACATGAGGGACCTCGACTGAATATGAAAGGCAGTATCAAGTTTCAAACCACGTGATTGCTGAAACGTGTCAGCAACAGCCGCCATCTTTGAACAGGTTATGCGCATTGATTTAATTATTTCTCTGAAGTTCCACTCTCATTTCCGTAATGATATCCTTGATCTTGACTATGTATTCATAATTAAGTGACTGCTTATGTCTATGCTAGGATGAAATGGATGATTATCCAGCTTTCAATGAACATTGTTGTGAAGTGATATAAGTGTCAAAGCTTTTTTGATTTTTTTTTAATATGTGTAATTTTGATTTAATTGATTTGATTGTTGATTCAATACATTTACTTTTAAATTTATTGACCTTCTTACACATATCGATAACCTTATGTTGGAGACTAAATTGCGTGAATGGAGGCTTGCTAAATATAGATTAAAGATGGATTTGTCTTTTTCTTTAGTAAGAAGTTTTTCACCTACG
Organism: Sinotaia quadrata; assembly: GCA_028829895.1. Lineage (NCBI taxonomy): Eukaryota > Metazoa > Mollusca > Gastropoda > Architaenioglossa > Viviparidae > Sinotaia > Sinotaia quadrata. Next base: position 113,740,202 of record CM054180.1, read on the forward strand.
GAAATATTGTCTGACAATATGTTGTGGAAGAGAGAAAACGTTTACAGCGCCCGAATATGCGCTAAGTGAGATAAACGAGTTGTGTCTTCTGGAGAATTATTACTAACAAAAATTAAGATTCTCATCACTTGTAATTATTTATTAATAAAAATAACAACAAATAGCTACTGTAGCGTAGGCGTCACATCATTCACTGTTCTCTTCTAAATTCACCTATTAGTTCACTCATAAAAAATGATCCAAATAACTACCACAGTGCCATAAGACTCAAGTGAACTTTTAAATACTTATGTCACTACATGGTCATGATTACGAATGATAATCATTTATAAACTCTAATTCTAACAATTGAATTATTCAGAGTAATTTGCTTCTCCCTATTTTAAAATTTAATGACTATTGAGTTTGTTCAATGGTCAGTAACCCAAACTTCAGCACTCCTCATTGTGTTATTTTGAAACTGTCTGAGTTGAAGTAAACAGCTTGAGGCAAGAATATTCTAGACTGCTGACATAATGGAAACTTAATAGTTTGAGTGAGTGAGTAGTTTTCTATTATCCAATGATTATTATTTACGAGAATGAAACTAGCCAATGGGCTGAGTTTAAGGAGTTCACTTTCACTTGCTGTAGAGAATTCTACTCTCTATTCACTTTTGAATTTGGAGTAGAAGAAGAAAGTCTGGCTTTGAAAGACATAGCTAGAGACTCACAATTCAAGGTTGAACTCATACTCTCAGGGTGAAATTCAAAACAAAAATGGCACTTGATTACAGCAACATATAATTAAGGAGCAAGCCTACGTTTCGAAATCATTACAATAAAAATCAACTCTAACTCACACTCTATTCTCAAACTTACAATTCTTGCAACATTATTCATTATAACCATGTACACACCTTGGTAAAATCAACACAGTGTATCAAACAAAGTCACATATTCATACACCAAATGTATGCAGCTTAGTTCAAACATGTAGTAATAAAATTTAACTCGTGTAGTACATCTCTACATAGCACAAGTATAACATATCATAGTAAAATGCATGAAATGTTTCTAAGTCCATTCTCTCAATAAGTCAATTAAACTCACCACTAAAGCTAACGATCACAATTCGTAATTATAATTTGAAATACATTTTATTTAATTAAACTTTTATTATCCTTTTATATTTTAAACAATAGATATCAAATTAGATTTTTCAGTATTATTTTTAGTTTCCCTACCTGCTTAGCTTGACTAAGACATTACTATGTAATGGTAGATTTTGTACCACTAATACAGTTACATAGATAAGACAATTAATTTTCTAGCCATAGTGGTGGCATTTTCATAAAAATGTCACGGCTCCTTTGATTTAAAATATTTATAATGCTAGTTGTAAATTTAGTAATATATAATGAATTTTATTAGTTATGACTTATATTTAATTTGCTTCTAATATATAGAAATTTTAAGCGATGAAATGAAACATTCTTAAATTATTTCGAAACTTAAAATTGCAATATACACTCACCTAATATTCTGTTATCACATTTAAGAAAATAAATTGTGAATAAAAGTATTTAAACAATTCTAGTCCCATTAAAAATAATTTGTATACATTTATGAGGGCATCTCGTATTTTTCAAAATCAAAGGATGTTCTACATAATCTTTCTGATAAAATATCCATTTGACATTGGTCTTGATGAGTACGGAAAAGTAACATACAAAACTAGCAAAATATCAGCATACAGACACTAGAACTAGAGGAAATACTGGTTTATATTACACTGGTTTATTATGAAAATGGATAAATTTTGGTAACACTAATTTAGAGTTAGCTCTCACAGTAACGATTGTTGCATAAATAATAATTATTAAAACCTCACCCTTAGAGCTAATTCTATAGCATTCAATGCACAGTTTAACAATAACTACAATGTAAAGAAATAGACTAGATCTATTCGGTTTTTCAAATTCAGACAAGTATTGCAATTACAATGTACATATAATTAAAACATTTAAAAAATATTTCATAAATATAGAATTCGTAAGTAGACCGAGTAAGGCTCTCGCTATACGCGTTTACATTTCATTGATAATTATTATCTGAAGTGATAGATCTGAGGATCTTTTCCCTTCTTGTTTGTTTGTATTGTGTTGTAACTTTAATTATATTTATTGAAATATTGATTCATAAAATTAGCTATAAATACATCAAAAACTGTCTATGTCAAAGGCTCAGTTACCATAGACGTAACAATGCTTCGGTATTTTCAATATGGCGGACGTTTCGCGACAGTGAATTTGCCCTTGTGTCCTCTCCATATAAAGAGTTCAGTAGTCTATCCTTTTCCTTGCAGTGCTTGACGTCAGAGGTGACACATTCAACAGCTTGCTGTGCTGTTCACGCAGTAGGCGCCTTCTCCATAGAGGAAAATAAAATGGAAATTGAAACCACAGGGAAATTTTACTCAAAAATCCTACAGAAGCATCGCAGCGGTAGCCAAAGAAAAAAGCAGAACCAAAAGAGATCGAAGAACCAAACGACGCAACCAATGCTTTCTCTCTGGAAAACAATTTTGTGGATGAGTTCTCTGACTGTTTTGCATCTTCTATCTATCCTTTATTTTATCTTAATGGTTACGAAAATTCAATTATTTTACTCTCAGCCTTGATTGGCATTAGTCTTTTACTAAATATTTAAATAAACATGGACTTGTACTGCATGTTCTTGTTACCATAAAGTACATCGCAATCAATTTAATTAAAGCCAAGTTATATTTCACAGATCAAAGTTATGCTATGAAAAATCTCTGAATCACAACTTATAAGTCTCACAGAGATACGGTCTGTCGCGTTAATTGATACAATGTTCCCATGCAATGACCTAATATTTGTTAGTTGCAAATAGATCAGTCAATTATGGCGTTTCTGCTGAATACAAATATTACAGCAAGTATTTTCTCCTCTGGTTTTATGGGACCTGTTTATGGTATGTTGCCTCAGGGCAACAAAGGTCACATATGGTTGAGTTCATTCATGCAACATATTTCAGCAATGAGGCAAACAACGTTTGTGTACCCATGAAAAAATTATAAATGTTGAATATTTACTTAGTACATCTATAATGTAACTCTTAATTTCCTTAGTGCACCTATAATGTAACTTTTGATTTCCTTTATAAACTTTAATGAGTGGAGGCTACGGCTGAACGCATTGCTGGCCATGGTTTTTATTGCCAAGTGATTTATTCGTTTGAGTCCAGATATTTTTGTGATTTACACTATATTTAATTCTCTATTAGTTCACAGTCTCACGCCATTGAGAAGTACCAAAGAAAACCGACGGTAAAAAGTATAACAGGACCAAGTGAGGTTCAATTGCTAATTATGGGTGTTGTACTTTCAATAGTTTACAATGCTATATCTTCTCGATAATCCCAGCCTGACAGTACATTTAAGAGAAATTTAATATGTATGTATGTATGCATGATTGTATGTACGTATATCCCAACATTAGTACAATAAGTTGTAACATTTACCGCCAAATGCCAGCAAATTGTCAATGCTGGCCCAACATTCTGTGCTAACTGGGATACTATTCAGAACCCATGACAACACCCCTCTATTGTTCAGAGTTTAAGACATCACCCAAATAGGTTACTATACCACCATTTGTTTGACCTAATACCTTTAACAGTGAGTTTGTTCATTCGATCAATACTGTGAAAAATAGGTAAAGATTCGTCCTCTTTTCATTTGTGACGGGGTGTCAAATGTAAGTAGTGCAGTGGGTCACCACATGATGCGAGATGAAAAGCATGATGTTTGATGACAGCCACAGCAAGAGGTGGACAATACGCAACGCGTTTACAGCTTCCATGATGCCTTTATTCACCGCTAAACTCTTTTTGTCTGTCTTCTTTCCTGGTGAAGCAGCCGCATTGGCCTGCACCATATTCACATTCTCCCCACTTTCGTACGTCACGGCTTTATGAGACACGAGACTCGAGAAAAGGCAACGCACGCCATTCTCGTTGACTTCGTTTGCTCCACAGGAACTGAATGAAAAATTTTAATTTCTTGTGCTCCACAGGAACTGAATGAAAAATTTTAATTTCTTGTGCTCCACAGGAACTGAATGAAAAGTTTTATCTTCTTGTGCTCCACAGAAACTGAATGAAAAGTTTTATCTTCTTGTGCTCCACAGGATCTGAATGAAAACTTGTATATTCTTCCCATTCATATAATCCGGAAATGGTAGAATTAACAAGAAATAGAGATTTATTTAACAATATAAAATCTTGCTCTCTATACTTCACCAGTTCCTATTGGCCACTTCATTTTGCTAGTACTCAGCCATTGGTTAGCTATGACTTATCTCAGCTAATTACGGTCACTCAGTGTCACTCAATCTCCCCTCAATCAGTTAGGCATACCTATTTCTGAACTGCTGGCTTATGAATTTCTAAGACGTGGTCGATAATCTCCATTAGCGTGAAATGTCACCTCCACGAGTCTTTCAATTACAATCAAAATGTAGAAAATAGTTTTTCAAACTTTCGCTAGACGTTGAACTTAACGTGCAGGACGCGATATCCACTTTAAATATAGCTACATTAACGATAATAACAGAAATAAAAATGCACTACTTTTTAATCATATAAAGTTTAGACGTAAAATATATAAATTTAAAAGTGACAAACAGAGGAACAGGTGAAAATATTTGTCACAGATTGTACGAGTATTTCATACAACAGTATTACGAGCACTCTGGCGTCCATTTCCCCAAACACGTTATTCATTTTTATTTACACGTTAGGATTATGAGAACTTCATCCACCTGCATTCAAACACGTTATACGTATCCAAACGTACATGCACATTATAATCCATTACACGTGAACATTATAAATAGCCTCACACACTTGGGTACTTTGATCATATTTAATTTAGATTGTGCACTTTTTGTACATGGACTCTAGCTCAATACAATGTAACAGAGTACACGTATATATCTAAGAATGTAACAGAGTACACGTATATATCTAAGAATGTAACAGAGTACACGTATATATATCTAAGAATGTAACAGAGTAATGTATATATCTAAGAATGTAACAGAGTACATGTATATATCTAAGAATGTAACAGAGTAATGTATATATCTAAGAATGTAACAGAGTAATGTATATATCTAAGAATGTAACAGAGTACACGTATATATCTGAGAACGTTACAGAAAAGCATATCTCAAAGACTGAGCGCTGAAACATCATTGCTAAACGTTTACTTTGTGTCTATCGTATGTCTACTCGTACTAGTCTACAGACATTTCAAGACAGGTAAAAAGTGAAAGGGGAAGTGCCTTTTTATTTTTTATGTATAGTACAATATGAGGTTATACTCAGAGAAATTCTAACATCAATGCAATATAAGGTTTCCTAATGTAATGTATGTCATTAGACTTATCCAAGATGCTTACCAACAGTAACGTCTATGTCTGTAGACTTATGGTATAGAGTATAGACTATCCAGCATATTTACTAAATGTAATTATTTTGACTTGTCAAAGAAATTTGTAACTGTAACCTGTGTGTATACATACCTAGTGTCTATAGACCTATCCATAACAGGTAATAAATTAATAGTTGTCATGCAATTTATATGAGTATAGTGTTTTCCTTAACAGGTATTAAATTTCATAGATGTCGTCAAAATATTCCTCCAGGTAATTTGTTTCAAAGAAGCCGTCGTTCTCGAATCGTTCTCTGCACCTGTTGATGATGATGATTATCACCGTCCCATTAGGAAACTCACAGACATAAATATCAGTTCTCTTAGCCATGGCTCTTTCATCATCCAAAGACCGTTGATGCCTTCTCAAGATGATCCACAAACCATCGACTAAATTTGCTAATCTATAGTCTGGAAAAACAAAAATGGCAGCATAATGTAAAATGAAGGGATTGAAAACACCATAGTCTGAAAGAAAACAAGAATACAAATTGATTGAAAACGCCATAGTCTGAAAGAAAACAAGAATACAAATTGATTGAAAACGCCATAGTCTGAAAGAAAACAAGAATACAAATTGATTGAAAACGCCATAGTCTGAAAGAAAACAAGAATACAAATTGATTGAAAACGCCATAGTCTGAAAGAAAACAAGAATTCAAATTGATTGAAAACGCCATAGTCTGAAAGAAAACAAGAATACAAAGAAGAAATAGTCCGACAAAGTAAACAATAGGAACAACCGTTTACGCAGCTCTCAGTAAAACATATTTGACAATGACATCAATTTGAAGATGGACAGTTTATTAGCACTCATTCAAATAGTGCCACTGTTTTAAGTACCAGAGTAGCAAAGACATAACTTAAACATTTGGATAGACCTAAATAACGCATGAATTTCAACATTTATGCAGGTAAGATAATTATTAATTGCAATTCGTACAGGTACAATATAAAAATTATGAACAAAATTTAAGAAACTGTAATACATTTCTTGGCTAATCTTTCCATACCTATTTTGCTTTCCTCAAACTTGTAAGGTACTTTTACTGGTACATGAACTATTTGAAGTCCTAAGACAGTGGTGCATAAACCGCGGTCGGAAGAATTTTGGATGTTACCATTATTACGAATGTAAAGCACATTTTTCATTATTTGTGTTGTTTGTTTTTTTCTTTCTACTGAGCCATGCATGTGGGACTCTCCACGCACTATCAATTGGAAATTTGACCCTCTGGCCTAAAACGTTTGTGCACCCATGTCCTAGAAGTCGCACTGCTGTTTGTTATGTTTATGTTTAGACATGCTGTAATTTTCTCTCATTATATCGTTATTATACTGAGGAAGAGAGAGAGCTATGTAAAGACCGGAGGGAGTTATGTAAATGTAAAAGAAAAACAACTTTACTAATTTTATGATTAGACTGATTACATAGTGTAACAGCGAAGAGTGCACACGCGAATACTTTAAATCAGACATATTTCAGATTCCAGAGAGAGAGAGAGAGAGAGAGAGAGAGAGAGAGAGGGAGAGAGAGAGAGAGAGAGTGAATGAGAGAGAGAGAGAGAATAGTACTTACCGATTGGTAAAACTCCAACCGCAGTTTTCATTAAGAGCTTTGCTTTGCTAGAGCAATTCTCGAAAATGTTCCTAACTATACAAGGTAACACCCTTAAAAGTCATTGTCTAATAATATTTTCACTACATAAAAAATAACAGGTCACGATGTCTCTATTAACATTTAGATGCATTGAGGTTCAATCTGTTCATCTTTAACTTGCGATTGCAATTGTGTATATGACACAGTGTATGGTATTGCATTCTGTCCAAGGTAAAAAGACGAGAGAGAGAGAGAGAGAGAGAGAGAGAGAGAGAGAGAGAGAGAGAGAGAGAGAGAGAGAGAGAAAGAGAGAGAGAGAGAGGAGAGAGAGAAAAGAGAGAGAGAGAGAGAGAGAAGAGACAGAAATTAATAGAAAATGAGAAGACATTTCATAAAGAAACGAGAAGGCAATAAATGGAGACATAAAAGATATTGGATAAAGACAAACAAAATGGAAAGACAGCATAATCTTTAGAGAAATATAACAATCAATCAGATATATTATACAATCAGTGGGAAACAGAACTTAGTGAAGATTAAATTTTTGACGTCATGACTGTGTAAAAAAAAAAAAAAATGAAATATTCGTATAGTTGTGGCTAAACAATAGATATAAAATATTGAATATCTAACATTTCTTTATTTTTTCGGTGTACGGTGAACAAGTGGACGTAATACATACAGCAACATGCCTAACTAAGCTGTCGCTACCCTAACGTAATGATGTTTTACGTAGCCATGGTTATACTATCAAAGCAATACGCTATTGCTATACTAACTTATACTAACCATACCTAACTATGGCTAACAAATTAATATAAGTGGGCATTGGAGTGTGTACATACCCTGTACTATCTTGAAAGACAAAGTTGAAAGATCACGCATGAGCAGTCTCAGACGTTTCTCCAGCAACTCTGTTTAAGTAAAACGTGTTGTTAAACATTTAATGAGTAGACACTTTATATTGCTATAAACTAGTCAGTATGTTGTAAATTAATGAAGCTATGTTACCTAAACATATATTTTATGGGGACATACATCATTCTCCTCCATAAAGAAATGTCTTAATGGTCAATTTAGCTGCAATAATATTTTACTCATAACAGCGACGGAGGGAACAAGTAATTAAGCAGTTGTTTAGTAATATAATGACTAAGCAAACAGCATGACAGTATATTACTTCTTTGTATTTTTTTCGTGGTTCCATGTTATTCCAATATTCTTAACAAGCATTGTAAAAGCACAATACAATGATTAATTTCTGAAAAGTCGTGTTCTCTCCCTCTTCTCACTTCAGTATGTTATGTGAAGGGAAGACGTGCTGGAATGGCAGTTGGTGGATAGATATCGGCAGGTGGGCGGAATGAGATTGGCAGGTGGGTGGATTGATGTTGACAGGAATGTAGAATGAGACTTGAATTTGGGTGAAGTGAGATAGGCAGGTGATGAAATGAGGTTGACAGGTGATAAGATTGACAGTGGACGGAATGTGATCGGCAATGAAATGAGATTGACAGGTCGGCGGAAATAGATATGTGATTTGCAGGTGGGCGAAATGAGACTGACAGGTGGGTGGAATAAGACTGGCAGGTGGGTGGCATGAGACTGGCAGATGGTTGGAAAGGATTGGCAATCGTGCAGACCTATTCACTTGGACCTTGGCGTTTAGAGTAACGTCTGCTTCTGAAAGACAGTTTACTTGAAAAATGTCAACGTTTTTCTAAAATTGAAACGCTAATTCAGCTTAAAGTTTATCTTTATTTTAAATCGGAACTTGGTAGACAAGACCTTTGTTGAGTGATGGTATCTATTAAGAGGTGAACGTCATACCAAAGAGTATAACTTTGACAACTGTAGCAGCTTAAAATAAAATGGTTTTATGCACAAATATTTGTACAAAATTAGCATTCATGGTATTTTATTATTTTCCTTTCAATTCATACTTGTTACAATTATCGCAAAGACCCTCGATACCAAATTCGTTTCATTTGCATTAGAATCGCACTTATCTAACTGTCTTTGACTGCAGCATGGTAAGACATATAGCCAAGCAAAAGTGTAATAACAAGGTAAGACAACTAAGATATGTAGTAACACTCCATACCTATTCCATCTCTCCCTACTCGATAAATTTGAAAGACAAAGTGAAAAGTAAATAATGCAGTTCTGACTGCTCTTTGTATGATATTTGTTAATTTTTATACGCTTTTCGGACTTTCATTCTTTGCAGAAATGCAGGGGCTTTTATTTTTTTTATATACATATGGGGTTTTGACACCATTTCAAACTATATTTTTGCACTTGAAAAACATATATATTGTGGAAAGTCAAATTTTCACCTTATGGGTGATTTTGTAAAAATCTCCATACTTTCTCTCTCTCTCTCACACACACACACACACAAAGAGAGAGAGAGAGAGAAAGAGAGAGAGAGAGAGTTCAGTTTTATTACGTTTTCCTGTTTAATGAAATAGAAATACTAGTTTGAAATAGGAATTTAAACTATATCAATAAAATATCACAGGGATAATGGCATATCAATGGCTATCGAATTCGGTTTGTTGATAGTGAATATATTTCCCCCATCCCCCATCCCCCACCCCCACCCCCAACCCCCTTACAAACCTAATATCTCAGAAATTAAAGCCAATAACTATAATACAGTGTCCACTAAACTACTTTAATGGATAAGTATATTCACGTTAAAAAGGCAAATAAATCAAGATTAATCGTTTCGGATGTTAACCAAAGATACGATAGCTCAAAATCAAAATTAAAACGTGAGAAATAAAATAAAAATCAGATAACACAATTAATGAAATAATTATTCTTACTAGAGTTGTCATATGCTTGAAGAGTGCGAGTTATCGCTTTCTGGATATGAATGAGGTCACGAAGTAATGCTTCACGCTTCTCTAGAGGAAAGCAAAGAAGAAGATATTAGTTTTAAAAAGAAAGTTAAACCAAACATGCAACATTATTTTAGATAACTTATATCAAGAAATAGAAGGGAAAGGGTTAGTAGCTTTATTATAATTTTTTTAAAATATATATATAAAATATATATACCATGTGCTAATTGTTCGAAGGATTTTCAATCAACTTACATTTCCATTATTTTGAGAAACATAGTTTTTAATGACGTTATTCTTACCTCAGATTTCTTAACGACGTTACTCAGATTACTTAATTACGTTATTCATATGTCAGATTACTTAATGACGTTACTCAGAGTTCTTAATTACGTTATTCATATGTCAGTTTACTTAATGACGTTATTCATATGTCAGATTACTTAATTGTTATTCATATGTCAGATTACTAATGACGTTATCGCTACACTAGAGTTCTTATGACGTTATTCTTACGTCACAGTTCTTAATGACGTTATTCTTACATCAGAGTTCTTAATGACATTATTCTTATATCAGAGTACTTGATGAGCGGTATGACATTAGTATTTGTAGTTAAGATAACACTTGTATTAATAAAAACAATAGTAGTGTAGTAGTGTTTGTAAAGAAAATTTAAAATATATGAAAACCAGACAAACTGATAAAGAAAGAAATAACAAACATAATAAATATAATGAAAATACCTTTGTATACGTTGTTAATTTTGTTCTATTAAATGAAACAGAATGCAAAGAACAGGCAAGAGGAAATCTAATTCCATAACTTCCATATATCTTTCACATTTTTTTTAACATTACTACCCTCCTAGAACAGAGTAAGGAGGAAGGTCCCACAGGAACTCTACTGAAACTGAGAACATCAAGAAGATGAAAAGTTTTCACGCAATTCTTGTGTGGAAAAGAAGTGATCGTAAAGAAGAAGAAAGAATGCAAATCAAATCCCTATTTTGGTACTATACCTTAAAAATACACATTCATTTTTCAAATATTTATTTGTACAATATATGAAGACAAAAATTCACTGAAATAGCAAATGAAAAGAGAAAAAGAGGGTTTGGTGGAGGAAGTAAAGATAGAAAAATTAAAATATAGGAAATCCAAGAAACATATCGAAATAAAGAATGAAATAAAAAATATAAAAAATAACGAAAGAAAGAAAGAAAAGAATCCCAAAATATATAAAGCGGAAAAAGAGCAGAAAAAAAGAAAGAAAAAAGAAAGTAAAAGAAATAAAGAAAAGAACAGAAAAGGAAAGGAAAGGAATGAAAGAAAAAACAATGAAAGCAGCTAGGAAAGAAAGAAAGAAAGAAAGAAGATATGACATGGTTACCATTCTTGATAAACTGTAATAGTGCTGTCACGTGATGTGTGAGGGTCTGTAAATGAAGAGGAATACTTGACTTTGGCAATCCTGCAAATCAGTTAATCAGTCATTTCCCAATAAATGTCTTTGTACTATACAATCAAAAGGTCTACTTTTCAGTGTTACTCTCTCTCTTAACTACCTTACTAATTTCATGGCATTACGTCTTGTTCCCTCTTTTCCTACAAGTTTAGTTGCCTACCTTTCTCTAGGCCTTATTTAATGCTCGTCTACAAGTTTAGTTTCCTACCTTTCTCTAGGCCTTATTTAATTCTCGTCTACACGTTTAGTTGCCTACCTTTCTCTAGGCCTTATTTAATTCTCGTCTACACGTTTAGTTGCCTACCTTTCTCTAGGCCTTATTTAATGCTCGTCTACAAGTTTAGTTGATGGATTCAAACCAAACCATGAACCACAATACCAACAAGGACCTCGAAGTACGGCTATCGATGGGAAAATCCTAACAGCCAGACAACACCTTATGGATGCCGGTGGTACTAATTATTTTATTTTTTAAATTTTTTTAAACTCGAGTACAGCAGCAACACGGGAGAATGAATCGTTTAAAACTCAGCGAGAAATCCCTTGTGCTCTACAGCTGTCCATATGGCCTTGACCACTACGGACACAGGATGTTGGATATTTTTTCAGCAGTAGCGGACTCACCCACGGAATCTGTTGGAGTGCCCCCCCCCCAAAAAAAAAAAAAGAGCCGAACTCAACACCTGCACGACACAACACCAAGACAACTAAATCTCAGGAAAAAATAATTATTTTTTAAAATAAAGAGGACCTAGAACAGTCGCAACAAGATGCAAGCACGTAGATACAAAACAGCTAACAGAAGAAGAACACGCCTCCAACTACCCTACCTGAATACAAGAGAAGGGTGTAAGGCTCCACAGGAATCTTCCCAAAAACCGAGAACATCGAGAAGATGAAAAGTTTGCATGCAATTCCTGTGGAACTGAAGAAGTTGACGGAACCACTACAAGTTTAGTTGCCTACATTTCTCTAGGCCTTATATAATGCCTGTCTTTCTCTAGATAATTCGTGAACATTTTGTTCATCTTTTTGTGGATACTTCAAGTGGAACAACAATTGTAGCAAGTTCTAGTTACATCCCTGTACCATAAATTGCTCCCTGTAGTCAGCATACTCTGCCACCCTACATAACGGAGTGTAGTATATTTTTACACTTACCCACTGGAGTAAAGACATCCCATATCTACCATCGTTTATAGTGGTTTATAATCAGTAAACCAGGAGATTTAAATAACATGAAGAAAGGCTGCTTGTGTTCCTGTAAAAGTATAATCAAGGAACGAATGCTAAGTTTCTGATTTATCCCTTTTTTAACTCCATTCATTCTTACATTCAAGTTTCAACTTAACAGTTTCCTGCAATAGTATTTATTAGCTCAATACACGCACACAGCATATTAAATACATCATATCAGTTTTATGAACAGGTTTACTAGAAACAATGTTAAGTGTTTAGCTTACTATATACGAACATCTTAGTTCAAACATTTGTAGAAATAACAGTCTACTCACAATATACCTATCTACATAAATCACAAGTATAACACGTCAATGCATGAACTATTTCTAAGTCGATTCTCTCTCTATCAGTCAGTTAACTCACCATTAAGCTAATGGCTGACCTTCGTGACTTGACTTCTTGCCATACTAAATTCAAGTGATTAAACAATAGAATCATCAACAGCAGGTAAACTTTTGATCTCATCCCATTGGCTGCTCTCGTTCTCGTACATCTTAACGATTTGATAATAAAATCTACTCATCCACTTGGAACCGGTTTGCACTGCATCAGCAATTTCTAGCATGTTCTCAACTCGAGTAGTTGCTCCAACTCTGACACTTACAAAATACCATCATAATGAGTGACCTAGATCGAGTGACTTCAACAATTTATATAGCAATTATGTCTAGACATAGGGATAGGCAAATTTACTCTACCACAAGCTGTTATAAGATACATCACGGTAACCTAAATTATGGTGATATTAAGTTGTATCGCTGTGTAGAATGAAGCATCTAGCAGCCTCCCAGATATATTTTCTGTCCATCGGCACAGGTAAAAGTGGTTAGACATTATACTATCGGGTTAAGTGGTGATAGCTACTCGTGCATGGAAGTCGTTTATAAAATTGTAAATTTACTCTGATTCACCAGCAATCTCACCTCAAACACGATCGCCACCTATTGTCAAGGTCAGAATAACTGTTTCTTTCATTGATGGCATGCAACACAAACACAGCAAATATAGTTGCCACATATTTTAATGGTTGTGTTCATATTTTCTCTAGATATTTTGTTAAATTACAAGACAATAAATAGTGTTCAAATTACTTGGTTTCCTTATCTATGGTAAATTGGTTTTATAAATTGTTTAGTTGCATTTTTCTGTCTCTATGTACCTTACCCATCTGAAGACTCTAAGTATGCTTAATCTTTATCGACATATTTACTTTTCTTATCCACATGAAATGATTAAGGTTTCCTTACCTATGTCATTTATAATGTATTTTTACCTTATCCACATGAAATGATTAAGGTTACCTTACCTGATGTCATTTATAATGTATTTTTACCTTATCCACATGACAAGATTAAGATTTCTTTACCTATGTCATTTATAATGTATTTTTACCTTATCCACATGACAAGATTAAGGTTTCTTTACCTATGTCATTTATAATGTATTTTTACCTTATCCACATGACAAGATTAAGGTTTCTTTACCTATGTAATTTATAATGTATTTTTACCTTTCTCCAGTAGATTGAGCAACTCAATGTTTTCTTGCACCAGTAGGACAGCTGCCAGCTTCAGATCTTTGTTTCCGTCGGCCACCTACATCCGCATGATAAATACTATAGTGAATATTAACATCTACATCCGCATGATAAATACTTTAGTGAATATTAACATCTACATCCGCATGATAAATACTATAGTGAATATTAACACCTACATCCGCATGATAAATACTTTAGTGAATATTAACATCTACATCCGCATGATAAATACTATAGTGAATATTAACCCCTACATCCGCATGATAAATACTATAGTGAATATTAACACCTACATCCGCATGATAAATACTTTAGTGAATATTAACATCTACATCCGCATGATAAATACTATAGTGAATATTAACCCCTACATCCGCATGATAAATACTATAGTGAATATTAACATCTATATTCGCTCATTGGCAATATGGATACATGAATCTTAAAATGACACCTCCTAATATATATACATATTATATTGATTGCATTCGTTTTTATGGCTAACATCGCCCTTGTAAAGGCTTGGTCATCTTAGGATCAGTCTCGACTTCAGGCCAAAAATTCGTTAAATGAATATTCAGTTTACTGTCTTCGCTGTGTCTTAAATGGTGTTCTGTAAATCTTATCTTGCTGGGTTTCTATGAATCTCTGCCGAGTTAAGGTCTTCTGTCACTCTAGTTCTGTACTCTAATTCTTGCTCTTCATTCTGTAACTCTAGTTATTAAAGTTCTTTATTCTGTAAATCTAGTTAATAAAGTTCTTTATTCGGTAACTCATCTTCTTCATTCTGTAGCTCTAGTTCTTCAAGACGTACCTACCCTCCTCTCTTCTTCCTTCTCTTTCATTTCTTCTTTTGTGTTAGTCTCTTCTTCGTGCGTTTGACATCCCCCCTTCCACAATCGTATTTTTCCTCTTTCTTTTCTTCCCCCTTCCCCTCCACAAAGTCTCTTGTTGTGTAAGACTTTCTTTCTATTCTTCTTCATTTTTTTGCAATCTGTTCATTCAGAATTATCGACGTTTCTCCTTCTCATAGACTAGACTATCACCCAAGGCCACAACATTATAATTTAATCACAACGTATGAATCTTTCACCCAAAACCACAACATTATAATTTAATAACAACGTAAGAATCCTTCACCCAAGGCCACAACATTAAAATTTAATCACAATAAGCGAATCTTTATTTTATAGTGTAAATAATCGTTGACACAGGACTTACTTATTGATAGAAGTGATAATCAGTAACGATCTTTATTGTTTAAGAAATTGTAACTCACTAGAAATATACTTGCTCATTGAGAACACATTGATAACACATTGATAACACATTCACTTCTAGAGTATAAAATCATTGACACCAAAAAACTCATTGGCAGCACTAACTCACTGAGAGGAAACAGAAATACCTCTTGAGAGAGGACACATTAGTAATAGAGAACATACTCAATCATACAAACATACCACTGATAGGAAACAAAGTTTAACAGAGATTATACTCACAGACAGGTCTCTCGCAGTAAAACAGAAAGCATTGAAATTAATAGCGTATATAGAGAAATCCCCATTGATTGAAATACGCAAAACACTAGTTGACAGAGGATATGACGATAGATAACACATGGATGAAAAGAAATGTCTTCATTAAAACGGAAGAAAATAGAGACAAAAGGCTCCACATTAACTCATCATTTATAACAAAAACCCTCCTGTTTTTATTCCAAATCTGTTAATGAATAAAATTTCTTTGTCAGCACTTTTCTAGTCCATTTTTTGAAATGTTATCGCGCGTGAACATTTATTTAGTCTGTCATAGTCGTGTCAGAGAAGTATGCTTTGACTTATGCATCCGTGTGAAAGAAGTATGATTTGATGTTTTTTGCCGTGTGAAAGAAGTATGATTTTATGTTTTTAGCCAATAAAAGAAGTATGATTTGATTTTTTTAGCCAAGTAAAAGAAGTATGATTTGATGTTTTAGCCATGTGAAAGAAGTTTGATTTGATGATTTTAGCCAAGTCAACAACGTATGATTTGATGTTTTAGCCATGTCCTAAAAAGTATGATTTGATGTTTTAGCCATGTCCTAAAAAGTATGATTTGATGTTTTAACCATGTCCTAAAAAGTATGATTTGATGTTTTAGCCATGTCCTAAAAAGTATGATTTGATGTTTTAGCCATGTCTAAAAGTATGATTTGATGTTTTAGCCATGTCCTAAAAAGTATGATTTGATGTTTTAACCATGTCTAAAAGTATGATTTGATGTTTTAGCCATGTCCTAAAAAGTATGATTTGATGTTTTAGCCATGTCCTAAAAAGTATGATTTGATGTTTTAGCCATGTCAAAAACGTATGATTTCATCTTGTGCTCATAAATAGAATTCATTTTAGAGTGAGACATAATTTAATTTTATCATTATTTTTAAAGATTTAATTTGCCAAATTCAGTCATGACGTATGAACTACTTTACTGCAAGTTTACTATGGTGAAGAAAAGTAACTAAACGATAATTATAAATTCAAGAAAATATCTTGTTAGGGTGTGTGTTGAGAGGGAGACATTTACCTTAGTGAATTCTGGAAATGCTGACGTAATACAGATTCCAATTATGTTCAGAAGTAAGCCAGTCCAAATCACAAGTATCAAGGCCATTCTGACAGCACAATGAAAGGAAAAGATTGAAGTTTTAATCATAATACATATACACATTTTACCTGGAAAAGAAACTTGACCATGACCATATGAAATATATATAGTCCTGTGTGCGTGTGTGTGTGTGTGTGTGTGTGTGTGTGTGTGTGTGTGTGTGTGTGTGTGTTTTGTGTGCGCGCCTGTGTGCAAACTCGATTTTAAAAGTTTACAAGTAAACACTATACGTTTGATTTTAAAAAAATAAAATGCGAGTGAACAATGTACAAGTGTGATGGAGTCAAGTACAAATTACTAGTGTAGAATAATGTACAAGTGTGATGGAGTCAAGTACAATTTACTCGTGTTGAACAATGTACAAGTGTAATGGAGTCAAGTACAAATTATTCTCGGTGAACATTGTTCTAGTGTAATTAAAGACAAGAACAAATTACTCGTGGTGAACAATGTACAAGCAAAATACCCCAGCATTTCACAGTTAATCATATCATCGCTTTGCAGCAAACAACGACAACCAAAAGTGGCATTAGGCAGCTGAAGTATATTTACTTGGTCGAGGAACAAAGAAATTGAAAGAACTAAATTGCAAAGACTTGTCATTGATATATTTGGTCACTAATTCAAATAACACAGTTAAAGAAAAACGAAAAAATACATGTGTTCACTGGATTTATTTTCAATGAATGCTTGCTTCGTAGATATTTTCCTCCAGTCAATAAAGCACTGTAAAATGTTATTGGGTGGGTTGATAATTCTTAGTGGTCCAATGAGGCGGTGTAATATACACCTAGTATTCAAGTAAAATGTTATTGGGTGGGTTGATAATTCTTAGTGGTCCAATGAGGCGGTGTAATATACACCTAGTATTCAAGTAAAATGTTATTGGGTGGGTTGATAATTCTTAGTGGTCCAATGAGGCAGTGTAATATACACCTAGTATTCAAGTAAAATGTTATTGGGTGGGTTGATAATTCTTAGTGGTCCAATGAGGCAGTGTAATATACACCTAGTAGTCAAGTAAAATGTTATTGGGTGGGTTGATAATTCTTAGTGGTCCAATGAGGCGGTGTAATATACACCTAGTATTCAAGTAAAATGTTATTGGGTGGGTTGATAATTCTTAGTGGTCCAATGAGGCAGTGTAATATACACCTAGTAGTCAAGTCCCCATATTCAGTTTCAATCAGAGCCAGAGTGTAATAGTTCTTTCACCACGCATTACTTCCTGACCTAATGACCAGTGCTGGCCCCTTGTTTATTTTCACCATAGTCGCGATTACAAAATTGGCTAGTTGAAACAAATTACAAAACTAAGACTGTTAACAATAGTTACAGCAAGAAGTTGGTTAAAACTCATAGTGTTACATCATGTAACAGGCTGAGTACTACATTCGCTTCTTCTATCACCCACCTCTCCTCAACAAAAGCTGCCTATTTCAAACGTCACTACTTACGTTCACGTTCAAAACGTTATGTTTTACCTTGCTGTGTTGTGTTGTCTAACGATGTGGTATGTTTTACCTTGCTGTGTTGTGTTGTCTAACGATGTGGTATGTTTTACCTCACTGTGTTGTCTAACGATGTTGTATGTTTTACCTCACTGATTTGTGTTGTCTAACGATGTGGTATGTTTTACCTCGCTGTGTTGTGTTGTCTAACGATGTGGTATGTTTTACCTCACAGTGTTGTGTTGTCTAACGATGTGGTATGTTTTACCTCAGTGTTGTGTTGTCTAACGATGTGGTATGTTTTACCTCACTGTGTTGTGTTGTCTAACGATGTGGTATGTTTTACCTCACTGTGTTGTGTTGTCTAACGATGTGGTATGTTTTACCTCGTTGTGTTGTGTTGTCTAACGATGTCGACGAAAGAACTGTTAACAAACTCATTTATATACATTTTGAAATGAAAAATACCCAATCGGATTTCAATTGATAAGTGACACGTTATTTGTTTACAAAATCTACAAGCTTATTACTTAATCTGTTCTAATTTAGCGCAGGCTTTAGAAAACGCCACGGTTCGTGAGAGATTATATTGGTATCTGATGGTATTTACTTGCTAGTTTGAATATTCAGAATGCATATGTCTCTTTATGAAAGTGTGCATAAGTGCATTTAAGTATGCATGTGTGTTTAAATAAATGCATTTGTATATATGTGTAAATATATGCATGCGGAATTGAATACATGAAAACCTGAATGATTGTATAAGTATATGTGTACGAATGTTTGTACGTTTAAAATAATTTTTTTTTGTTGTTGTTTTTTTTTTGTGTGGTCATGTTCTGAATTTGATATGCTTGTTTATGGACGAGAAAATAGATTATGAAAAAGAAGGAGCTTATTAAAACCAGAACTTATTAAAATCCACCCTCCCCCCTTCACTCAATTCTCGTATCTCTGGGGACATAGCTTTTTTGACGTTTTTATCTGTAGCTGAAGTGTCACAATATGAAATAAATGTCGTCAAGAAATTGCTTATTTTCATTTTCAAATTATTTAATTAATTAATTTATTTGTACTTCGAATGACCTGATATGAGAGTTAAGTTAAGATTATTGTGAATAAAACAAAATCTGTACCGTGTCAGAATGTGATTTATTGGATAGGCTAAATTATATGCGTACCTTGTCAGCAATGAAATTAAAAATATATATTTAAAAAGAACAGTTCCATATTTAATAAGCAATGTAGATAGAAAGACATATAGACATAAAGATGGAAGGATGGATGTGAGGGAAAGAGATAATGAAAAAGTGAGAGTATATCAATTCTAATCATAAACCAGATTTCTAATATTTCTAAGTTCATTCGTTGTGTCGATGTAATGAAATATTTTTCAACTTTTGCCTCTCTCTCCCCATACATATCTTTCTGTAAGTATATTGTAATCCTTTTATTCGATGACCTAATGTTAGAGTTCATGTAGGCGTTGCTGTGAAAAATAAATTAATACTATGGGTTTAAAATTTTAATAAAATTTCCGTAAAGCGA
The DNA here is from genome assembly GCA_028829895.1 of Sinotaia quadrata. Lineage (NCBI taxonomy): Eukaryota > Metazoa > Mollusca > Gastropoda > Architaenioglossa > Viviparidae > Sinotaia > Sinotaia quadrata. The sequence continues at coordinate 113,760,050 of CM054180.1, forward strand.
CAGTGTTTATCTAAGTGTATTTCCAACGTATGATCATGTATTAACTATTACAAAGGGTTACGGTTCCTGATCCGAATACGTATCTTGCACTAAAATAAGAGAAATACAAGTCTTTTATTAGACACTTATTACAGTATTTTTATATTGTATATTTTTCAGATAGATAGATAGATAGATAGATAGACAGATAGATAGGTAGATAGATAGATAGATAGATAGATAGATAGATAGATAGATAGATAGATAGATAGATAGATAGATAGATAGAGATAGATAGATAGATAGTAATGTTAAGGTCGTAGCTGCTTACTTCTTTAATGAACCGAAAATAGACCATTAGCAGGATAAAGGTAAAAACGTTCAGTACGTTTGTGGTTAAGGTTTTAAATTTATAATTAGGAAGTTGTCTCGCTATTATATATTCGTTTAATGCTATTTATTTACAGAGATCAATCTCTAACTAATTATTTAGTAATGTGGTGAGTTGCAGTGTAGTTTGCATCCACCCCGTTTTGTCAAACATAATGGCTTTATTTTCTTCATCGCTAATGTAATTCAAAATCACCTAATAATTAGGGGTGCATACACTTTTTAGGCCAGAGGGACAAATTTCCAATTGATAGTGCGTGGAGGGACGCAAGTCAGATTGTACATCGATTGTTCAGTAGAAAAAAACAACAACACAAATAATGAAATAATGTGTTCCTGAGGCCGCCCATAGCCCTGTATTGTATGCGGCCCGCGGGCAACCGTTTGTGCACCCCTATTGAAGGTAATGTATTTGACTGTAGTGTTTCCTAAAGAATATCTACACGTCTCTATCGGCTCTCTTTTAATGTGTTCCTTTTAAGAATTTCACTATTTAACCTTACGTCATAAAGTGGTGGACGACATTGGAAAGGGGTGGGTGGGGGCTGAAGTGCGGCATAGGGAAACGTTCTTGGGTTTTATATTATTCTGGAAAAGAAATTCGTGTCAGAAGCTTCCGTTTTTATCACCCCTATCAAAATCAAGACATTGTAATATCCGCAGAAACAAGATTTAGAATTTTAGACAGTTAATGTAATGTCTTCTGGAACAATAAAAGTGGTGTGAGGGAGCCACACCTTTCACATCAAACTCGCTTAGACTTGAACCTTTGGTTTCAATTTGCTTTTATTCTGTCACTTGAAGGTTTCCTGCTTTTACCGACACTGTAAGACACCCGCTCCCACCCTCTCACTCGAACACCGGAGGAGACAACAACAACAACATCGCCATCGAGAGAACTAGACCACGGATTACCGGACTAAGGCATGCTTCTACCAGCCATTCTTGACGGACACAACATATGAAAGAGCTACCAACTCAACCACTACAAGACTCAACAACAGACAGCAAGGCATCCAGACAAGCTTTAATATGAGAGGTTAATCATTGGAGTTAGACGTTAGGACAACAGGTATGATTAAAATACACAGCTATGGTTTTGAGTGTTGCCGGTCAGGGGATTTTGAGGTTTCATGACTAGCAATGGATGACAGCGAATACACGTTGCCTGTGACTACACACACACACACACACACACACACACACACACACACACACACACACACACACACACACACACACACACACACACACACACACACACACACACACACACACAAACACACAAACACACACACACACACATATACACAAACACACAATATTAATATACATAATTTTGTTCTTGCAAACCTGTACACATCTAAACATTTATTTTTGCAGTGCACGATATGCAAATGCGAATGACGTTAAGAGTATTTATGCTGTTTTATATACTGAAATTATGTGTATGCTTGTGAGGATGTTAGTTTAGGTTATCTCGATTGAGCATTTCTTATGTATGACACCTGTGCTTGTTTTAATATAATATAACAAGTTTGTTAAAAGCAAACTTTTTTAAATTTGTAAATTAATTTTATTCAGAGATTGTTGCGTATGACACGAACCAATATTAATGTTAACGATGGAGAAATAATCCTAATATGTGAATTTAATTTTGTTTATATATAAATATATATTATCACCGTAAGAATTAATTAAGTTTCTTTCAGTTTCAAGTACTGTATATGTCTATTAGAAATTGTTTGCATTTGACAATGCTAGAGGTCTCGGTATGCATTATTTGAATGACGTCATGCTAGATAGGAAATGCGCTTCTGTTACAGAATCCGACGTACATTATTGCTGACGTCAGAATTTGAGGTAAAGCCTAAGTGTAGATGACATCATCGGGCTTGGTCACTCCAAGACTTCAGTGTGACAATAATTGCCTGTCACTTGTTTTCTCTGTGAAAGAGCGAGCAAGCAGCTCTGGGTGCTAAGAAATTAAGTTTACAAAACATTTGCAATAATAACCGAACTAATCTCAGCTTTGCTCTGTAATTAATATATCCGTCCATGACCTGTGGTAATAATTGATGCAATAAGCATTACGCCCGTTGAACTTAGCAAAACGGTTTCACGTAAAATAATGACATTAGTAAAGCACATTAAGCCTGTTGAACTTAGCAAAAGAGATTTACTATAAATCGTGGCATTAGTAAAACACATTAAGCCTGTTGAACTTAGCAAAAGTAATTTACTATAAATAGTGATATTAGTAAAACACATTAAGCCTGTTGAACTTAGCAAATGTGATATACTATAAATAGTGGCATTAGTAAAACACATTAAGCCTGTTGAACTTAGCAAATGTGATATACTATAAATAGTGGCATTAGTAAAACACATTAAGCCTGTTGAACTTAGCAAATGTGATATACTATAAATAGTGGCATTAGTAAAACACATTAAGCCTGTTGAACTTAGCAAAAGTAATTTACTATAAATAGTGGCATTAGTAAAAGAAGTTTGTGAGACAGGTGTCCTATAAATTTGGTGGCAGTTGTTGCAAACCAAACCGGTTAAGGAAAAGAAAGAAACAACACATACAAGTAAGAAACTGGGCCAACTCATTATTAATGAGACACACACACGCACACATCGGGTGGGTGAATGTGGAAGTAAAAAAAAAATCAAAACGAACAAGAACAAACATTTTATTCAGAGCCACCTTCATTTTCACGGAGAGGGATTTTCACCACCATCACGATGCCGCGTTTCTCGTACCTTTTGTGGTCTTTTTTTCCTTCCTTCCTTCCATATTTTAGATTTTAAAAAAATAACGGTTACGTATATTTCTTGTTTTATTCATCGACATATGTGCATTCCTAGTTCGCCGCTCCCCACCCCACCCATCCGAATAAAATAATAACTTAAAGGAAGTCCTCCACCTCTGTACTATAAAATAAAAAAAATCATTTCATAAAATTTATTTATAATTTTCTTTTTAAAAAGGTAAAGACTTACAAGAAAAAAGAATTTCCGAAGTGTCATGCACACACCATCATAAAATATTTTAAATCCAATTTAACGCATGCAATGAATTCATCCTTATATATTTAAAAAAATACAATTCTTAGGAAGGGGGTGGGATGGAGTACATAAAGAAAAGTGAAAACCTATACCCGATTGACCATTTAAAAGATTCCTCTAGGACTCTTCAGTATAAAATCCAGTGCATGTTAATTGCTCATTAGAAATATGTCACTTCGTTAGCAGAGACGCTGAGCGCAAACGGACATAACTGTACTCCGAGATTACATCAACGAGCGGCTAGTTAACGTGTATTACAAACACGTCACTTCTGTTACAGAGGCTAGTTAGGCTAGTTAGCGTGTATTACAAACACGTCACTTCTGTTACAGAGGCTAGTTAGGCTAGTTAGCGTGTATTACAAACACGTCACTTCTGTAACAGAGGCTAGTTAGCGTGTATTACAAACACGTCACTTCTGTTACAGAGGTTAGTTAGCGTGTATTACAAGCACGTCACTTCTGTTACAGAGGCTAGTTCTCGTGTATTACAAACACGTCACTTCTGTTACAGAGGCTAGTTAGCGTGTATTACAAACACGTCACTTCTGTTACAGAGGCTAGTTAGCGTGTATTACAAACACGTCGCTTCTGTAACAGAGGCTAGTTAGCTTTTATTACAAACACGTCGCTTCTGTTACAGAGGCTGTGCATACAATAGCGGAAGTGACTTGCTTGTGGCCCTATTAGAAATATATCACATGCTTATATTAAACAGTACTAGTGGCCCTGTTAGAAGTATATCACGTGCTAAGACCTACATTAAACAGTACTTGGAAGATTTAGTAATATGGAATTGTAATCGCACAACTTAGCGCAAAGAAACTATATTATATTTTCTAACTCTATGCGGCCAGATCGTCAAAAGATCTTACAGGGGCCGTAATCTCTTTTCATTCCGGTATCCATAGTTTAAATCGACTTTAACATTTGCATGCAAAAATAAAACAAAGGATAAAATGTAAGTGAAAACTTTGAAAATGCTTAAAATAAAGTGTTGCGAATAATGAGTGTCAGTGACAACGATAACGATGCCAATAATATTGAATATGCAACAATGGCAGGCACAGCTTTAACACTGACGTCATTTATTTTTAACAAAACCCATAACATTCAATTGACAGTGACAGTTTTACCAGGAACACTAATAACACAACTGTCGGTATTATCATGGACAGTCACATAGATACCAAAGCTTCGCACTACGGTATTTCTATATTTTAATGACATTTTAAGTGGTAAGCACTACGGTATTTCTATATTTTAATGACATTTTAAGTGGTAAGCACTACGGTATTTCTATATTTTAATGACATTTTAAGTGGTAAGCACTACGGTATTTCTATATTTTAATGACATTTTAAGTGGTAAGCACTACGGTATTTCTATATTTTAATGACATTTTAAGTGGTAAGCACTACGGTATTTCTATATTTTAATGACATTTTAAGTGGTAAGCACTACGGTATTTCTATATTTTAATGACATTTTAAGTGGTAAGCACTACGGTATTTCTATATTTTAATTACATTTTAAGTGGTAAGCACTACGGTATTTCTATATTTTAATTACATTTTAAGTGGTAAGCACACTTATGGGTTGTATTAAAATTCACAAACTAAATACATAAATATTATAAATATTTGTCAGGAACTTTTTGCTGAAGAATATACAAAACAAAATGCTTGAGAAACATCACATTCACTATAAATAATTAATTAACCAAACACAGAGCAATATGTGTTTTGTCAGGAAAGTAATGACGTATGGATGGGCTTTCACGGTACCCTGGTCACGGGAAGACAGGATACCTGAAAATAAAGTCAAACTTTAATTAATTAAATCAATCAATCAATCAATTAAACTCTCACATGCTGTAAACTGTGTAATCTCTCTCTCTCTCTCTCTCTCTCTCTCTCTCTCTCTCGCTCTCGCTATATATATATATATATTTTTTTTGTATGTGTTTGTTTCTGTATATGTGAATATGTGTGTGTGTGTGTGTGTGTGTGTGTGTGTGTGTGTGTGTGTGTGTGTGTGTGTGTGTTCTTCAGTGCGCCTTTTCGAAGTGGCTGCTTTTCTGCTTTTACGAAGTTAACTGACGACAAGGTGTCCGTCTGAAAGAGGTATCTGCTGGTTACCGTAGCAGGAAATATTTTTATTTTTTTGTTCGTTTTCTTCTTTTCTAAATATAGTTTTTCTCGTTTGGACAGTTACAAAGCCGTTGGTCTCGAACTGCCGACATTGAGGCTTAGCTGGGGGTGCAAAGTTTTCGGTATGAAACAGGTGTTACCAATAATTTAGTGCTTGCATTTGTAAATGTTTTCCGCCGTAGGTATCCGTGCACACAAGATGACTGTAGAATTGTAGAGGTGTAGTTTTGATCTTGGTGTGGACTATCAGAGGTGTTAGTTTCGATGGCTGTTGTTCTGCCTCGGTTTTCTCCTCCTTGCGGTTGGTGACTACGGTTTGTTTTGTTGTTGCTAGGTGTTATGCAGCCAGGAGAAAAAAGATTTATATTTAATTTCTTGATCATTACTTTACATTTTTGCCTATTATAATGAATTTTTATACATAATCTCATTTTAATTGTAAATTCATTTTGTCTTCATTATTTCTAAATAAAATCTTAAGTTGTAGTAGATTTGAATTAGAAAAACAAATCTTAAAATATTATTTTCTGTATGAATTCAACTTAATAGAAGCCACCAAACAAATAATTTATGCATGCATATTTTAATCCGGATTTAAGAAAGGATATATTAACGTCCAAAATTGTGTTCACATTCTAATGATTTATTCAGCATTAATATAATACCTTCTTTAAACAACCCCAGCAGAAGTCAAAGATGGCATGGCAAGGTTCTTTCACGTCACGGTAGACAACTCCTTGATCTTTACCGTCCACGTAGAGATGAAGGCTATGTGAAGCGTCGATAACCACACCAATGCGACTTCCAATTTTGACTGTATTAAGGGCATGGCCATAGTTGCTCTTTATCTACACAGAAAGAGCTGTTAACGCTTAAACGTTTATATTCAAGCTTAGAATTACGATAACGACGATGATGACGTAACACTAACACGGCTGAATATAATACAAGATAACACTTTTGAGAAAATATTTTGCTAATATTCACTTGTTCTAGATTCATTTCCCTCACACCTAACGTATCTGTCGAAGGCAGTGTTCAGGATCTGATATTCCCTAGCGAAATTGAGACATTATGAAAAACACATAAATGTGATTTTTAGATATATTTAACGAATATAAATGACATGAGTAACTTTCAGTTAATATGTTCTTTTCATTTTCTTTTATAACGTGAAACAAATGTACACGAAGGCAGAAAGAGAGAGAGACAGAGATACAGAGACAGAGACAGAGACACAGAGAGAGATAGGATATATAGGGAGCCTCCAAGTAATTTGAATATATGCGATTGTGCGTGAAAAATTACTCTTTCACTAACTGTTAGCAATGTGTGTATCTATAGATAGCAACTTTATCATCTCGACACGAAATGTACACCCAAACAATAGTTGAAAGTTGTGTGCTCGTCTTCAAGGTCACTCATTTTAATAGTTTATATATATTTATATACTTTGTAGCATATGTTGTTTTTCATGTAAAATTTGCCTTGGAAATGAAGAATAGCAGACTTGCGTTTGAACAACAGAAATTAGTACTGACATAGTGCTGGAAATATGAAAATTATTAAACTAAATTAAATTAACTCTTTACAACCAACGTGTGTATACATTTTTGGGGACCACCTTTTACATGTGTGTGTGTGTGTGTGTGTGTGTGTGTGTGTGTGTGTGTGTGTGTGTGTGTGTGTGTGCGTGTGTGTGCGTGTGTATACGCCTTCATCCTTGTGTGTGCAATATAATTTCGTCATGTACTAAGTTCACTCATATAAGTGTTGCCTTTTAACACGTGCAAAAGGAATGCCGTGAAATGCCCTGTATCTTGTTTGTAGACAAATGCTAACCTAATACCGAAACACTCATATCAGTCGGCTCCTTACCCACTGCTGGTTGATGCCCACGTGATCAATCCGGATACTGATGGTTGATTGATGGAAGCTGGCTAACTTGGGTAAAGTGAGAGTGGACGGACTCTGCATAATGACTCCTATGACGAAATATTTTTCGTCAAACCACGTGTCTTCTTCTTCCACACGCATCTAAACGCAGACATAAAATTCTACAGGAATGAACGTCAAGTAACAATGTGTTCAATTTTCTTTTACTTCTTAATCCAAACAGTCAATCCTGTTGTTTATTTCTATTATTTTATCTTTACAGTATTTGTTTTATTATTATTACTTTAAATAATATACATTTATTTAGTTCTATTATGTCTTTGATTTTTAGAGAATATGAAGCAAGGGGAAAGAACATTCATATAATAACAATACATTTATTAGAATACAAACGCTTATACTCCCACGCAATTTACATTTCAAATCGATTACTTCCGATACCTCAATCTTTCTTTCGCTTATTTCCAACTTAATGTAACACAGCAATAAAAAAAATAGCGATAAATAATGCGTATTTAGGACATATTCGTCCCCCAATGAACATTAATTTGAAATATATTTAAAACAGAATTATACATAATTTACGGCTGGAACAGTTGGTATCTATGTTTTACCTCATACAACGTGTTGATCTTTAACGGTTCGTTTGACATTACAATTCCAAAAAACGACTTCTTTAGTTCTGCTGTACGTCTGTCATTACTCAGTGCGACGTTTTGGCCATGATTCTTGTGAAACTGCCAGAGGCACTGCAAATTAGGCTAGAACAGTATTACAAATATACTTTGTAGAATTCCACAGTACACGCACAGACGTGCGCGCACACACACACACTCATACATACACAAGGAAACTAAAGTGTTCCCTTAGAAGCCTTAGATGTAAATGTTTGAAATTTTCAGTGTAATTGCGTAAGGTTAGAGGTCAAATGCGATCGAAAATACTAAAGTACGTAGATCTCAGTTATACGTGTAAATTAAAGCTTCTTTGGCACATAGTGTTACCTAAATATAGCGTCATATACATAATTGGAATATGTGTTTACAATAGCATTTTTTGTAAAGAACAGTTGTGTAAACGTCACAGTTTAATAATCGAGGCTTCTTTATGGTGTTGTTAAAGCTTCACAGTTGTGTTTAGTATTCTGTAAAACTACCGACTACAATTCTCTCTAATTCCCATTTCTTGTTATTATTTTTTAAATATTGAGCAGGTTCATAAATATTGCACTTAAGTCCACTCATGAAAGAGAAATGTTGATTACATATTTCAGAAGTGTGCACGGAATCGCAGGTCGTCGTACAATAAAATACAACTTTTATTATTTATGACGTTCCTTAAGGCTGTGCTACATTATACTCCATAATACTGACCTACATTATACTCCATAATACTGTGTTACATTATACTCCATATTGTTGTGTTATATTCCGAAATGAATGCTATTTATGTTACATTCTATAAAGCATTCTCTTTGTAATAAATATTTTTGCCATCTCCCCGTAATAGTAATATTTATTATATGAATTTTATATGCATAAAATGTAGTTTGTTTTTCTTGCTATTAGCGCTATAACTTAGTTGTGTTTAAAAAAGAAGTTGTGCTTTGCACGTTAAGTATAATAACACTAGTGAAAGTTAGTGTAGAATGTTTTTCCTGAAATTTTGATTTTACAGAGACGATTTCACTGAAGTACCATCCGCGTTAAAGGGATTAGCATATATCACTTTAAATTTTGATGGCCAGTGTTTCCCAAATTAGATATACCTACTCGAGCAAGGATTGCTGAACCAGGATTAACCTAGATTGTAAATTGACAGTTATTAGCAATTAATAGCCGATAGATAGAGACGCCATTAATGGATACGTCATAATTTACCAATGGCCTACTGAAGTCACCTAAAGGAAATTGTTAAGGTATAGAGTGATAAGTCGAACCCTGAATTAATTCAGTTTCCAAGGTCACTCATTGAATTTATATCATGGAGAATATACGCATTTTGAAAGTCCATGTTAAGGCGCATGTGACCAACGGCGGTATTTGTGAATAAATTCAAAGGTATAAATTTCAGACATGGAAATGTTCATGGTCTTTTATGTATAATTGTATGTGTTATATTTTATAACCGTGAAAAAATATTATCATAATATTATTAAGTCAGAAGAGAGCGCTAAGTGATTTGTTATAATGTGCACCTTGCGTGTATGATCTTATTTATAATGTACACTTTGTGTGTATGATCTTATTTATAATGTACACTTTGCGTGTATGATCTTATTTATAATGTACACTTTGCGTGTATGATCTTATTTATAATGTACACTTTGCGTGTATGATCTTATTTATAATGTACACTTTGTGTGTATGATCTTATTTATAATGTACACTTTGTGTGTATGATCTTTTTTATAATGTGTATGATCTTATTTATAATGATCTCAAGATTCCGTAGCATAGTTTGATTTCATGAAGAATGATACCATGGATCTATTATCTTGAGAAGTCTTTAGGAAGTAGCTGGATGCTTCAAATGATCCTCTCGGTTTATTTTGACAGGTATGGAGTTTGTAAGTCATTGCATATGTTCCATACTCGTTATTTATTTATTTAATGTATAGCATAGCCGCTTATCCCCCTGAAATAGTACTGTTAAAACATGTGGTTACTGCTCGATACAGTCACATGAATATAACAGAGATTTATAAATTCAGAAAAGGTGTCCCCCATCTATATCATGTATGCATTTAGCCTGCTTATGAGAGAGTAAAGAAAGACAGGATGTAAGAGAGAGAGAGAGAGTGAGAGTGAATGAGTGATGAGACAAAATTTGAGAATCTGATAGAGCAGTGGAGGTAATAAAAGGAGAATGAAAAATGAGAATGGAAAAGAAAGAAAGTGGAAGAGAGAGAATAAGAGAGAGAGAGAGAGAGAGAGAGAGAGAGTTCCAATTTAACAAACTACGGTTTATGTGCATTCCTGTGTATAATACCTGTTCATCAACAGCATGGCAATTGGCAATCCGTTTATACGTTGTCATAGACACCTGTTCTAGGAATGATGGTTTCGTCTCCAATGGCACCAATGACTTAAGGTCACGAATGCAAATCTTAAGCCTGGGCATAATGGCGACAAGTAAACTGTCATCAGCTGGAAACAAAATGCATTTAATCAGTAACCGTAAAAATGTTACCATTCTGCGTTTATGACTTAATGTAACGTACTGCATTTGAAAAATATCATCACAGGTGTAATCTGTTGCTTCTTTAGTCCTTTTAAGTTGCTCATTGTGAGACTGTTGTGAATCAGCAAGACTGTTGCACGTGACGTCAATTTTCTCTACTTCAGAGTTTGTACTTTTGTCTGGTGTTTGCACGCATGCGTCCAACGTTTGAATCGTCCGGTTTACATCTGATTCCTTGGCCCTTAATTCTATCCCAACGTTCAGTAACGACTGTTTGTAACTTCCTAGAGCATCATTCAAACTTGTGACTCCCAGACAAGCACAACGGCGCGAAGCAACACAACGTTTGCAGATGAAAACGCTGTGAGGAATGCATCGAATTTCTGGCATGCCATCAGAAAAGGTGTCGCAGAGTGTGCGGCGGTTCGCAGGATGGCTCCCTCCCTTCTGCGACTCCAAGCCGTCCTGTGTAAGCATATTTCTGTGAACTTCCAAACACACCCGACAATAACTGTTGCTGCAGCATAGACACAGTGATGCAGTTTCCATAGCGTTGTGCACGCAACACACGTGTTTATGAATCAATATTCTCCCCCTATCCTAGCCAGTACAAGCAACACACGTGTTTATGAATCAATATTATCCCACTCCCAGCCAGTACACGCAACACACGTGTTTATGAATCAATATTATCCCACTCCCAGCCAGTGCAGATATAGCGCTCGTTGACGATCTGGTCTGCAGAAAACTGTGGATCCGCAACAGCGCTACGTCATAGTGGGCATGTCACGTGCTAATTCTTCTTCATCCACGAGACGAGACACTCACGACAGTGCTGATGGCCGCACGGGAGTACTTTGGGGTCTTTATAATTTTCCTGACTCAATGGGGATTGTATATCCAACTCCAGGCTAGCTTTTGAGACGGTGTTATCTGTAAGATGACAAAATGTTTTCACCTAAATTATTTTTGTTTGTAAACAAATATATAATAATTGAATGAAAGGAGGCAATGTGTGTGTCAGTCAGCAGTCATGCTTCGACGTAATTTACAAGCAATCGCTGTGTGACACGCACGTCACTTAATTAACGAAGATAAATATTGCTATTAATTAATCCTCTTTAACTAACTTCAAGTGATGAGAATATTAATTTTATTTCATTAATGATCCTCTAGCAGACTCCACTCGTCTCGCATTTGGCGGATATTTTGGTGTTGTAGATGTTTTCTCTGTTTTAAACATCAACCATCATTTACAGTCACATAAGGTTTCCGTGAGTGGAAAACGTCTTACTAAACGAGAAGATAAATCCGACTTTTAAATCTATATTTAGCGATCCCCTATCCACCCACTTTCTTCTCCAACATAAGTTTATCAATATCAATATGCGTAATAAGGTCAATAAATTTAACAATAAATTTATTAAAAGAAAAATCAACTATACATATGACAATTACAATGAAATATACAACTAAACATAATATTCCATTAACCCTCGTTTGGATAACTATTGTTTACAGTCTCTCTCTCTCTCTCTCTCTCTCTCTCTCTCTCTCTCTCTCTCTCTCTCTCCATATATATAATAAAAATATATTTACAGTTCAACCATAGAGTCAATACAGATTGCAGGTTAATCCTATCATAGAAATGGAGTTATTAGAGTTAAGTAGTTAAAGTCTTTTTATGTGACCTGGATTCAGCATTGCTTCAATAGTCTTTCACTGACCTTTGCAATAACGTCACAATGTCACAATGTCCGCGTGACAGCACGTATTTCCCGACTTATGCATAGACAATACTGACGAGTGTTACGTCTCAACCAACCTGGTGCTTTCTTCCGCTCTCAGATTCTTGAGCAGAACACAATCGCAATGGTTCTGGTACTTCACTGTACTGATGTACTTAGCATCGGTTATGCGCGAAAGACAATTGCGCGCCGACAAAAAACGCGATGGACAAATGCGCGCCGACAAAATTGCATTCTTTAAAATCGACAAGTTTGCGCCGACAAATGCGCGCCGATAAAATACATTCAACTATGCAGAGGGCTTGCTGCAATTCTTCCTGCGTATGCTGGACGTGATCTTAAGGATTATTTGCAGGAAGTATCTCTTAAATTTGACTTTTAAATATAATTATTAAGATTTGATATATCATTTAGCAGCTGCCTCATTCTTTTCATTGCCTTTGTGTCTCGTAATATTGATATCAACGTATGTTATTATTACATTCTTGTACGATTTAACATGTATCATCACAATTTTGTCGATCGCGATTTTATTGTCGTTGCGCATTTGTCCATCGCGTTTTTGTCAGCGCGCAATTGTCTTTCGCGCATTTGTCGGGTCACGCTTAGCAACTCTTGCTTTAGGTACACCAAGTACGGGTGTAGCATACTCCATTATGCTTACACACATCACAACAGACATTCCCATGCTCCCGGTCATATGATTTAACCAGCGAATGCAAGGAGGGTAACCTTTACCTTGAGACTTGAAGTTTGAACTGACTTAAACTCGACTCTAGACTTCAACTCAAGTCCAAAAAAAAAAACCGAAGGAAAAAAGGCACTTGTTCATTTTAACATATAATTAAAGAATAAGCCTATGTTTCCTATTCATCACAATATAACTCATTCCATCTTACATCTATTCTCAAATTTACAATCTCCTCAACAGTATTCACTAGCTCCTTGCACACGTGGAACAATAAATGCAATATATCAAACAATGTCAGATATTAATACTCAGATTCAAAGTGAATAAAGGTTAGAATTCTCTACAGTAACTGAATTCTTTCATCTCAGTCCATTGGCTGGTCTCGTTCTCATAAATAAAACTCACTTGATAATAGAAACCTGCTCACTTAGTTTCCATAAAGTCAGCAAATCTAGAATATTCTTATCTTAGGCTGCTTACTTCAAACTCAGACACTTTCAAAATAACATCACAAGGAGAGCCCAAGATCGGGTCGCTCTGACAATTTAGTAAATTAAATAATAATTAAGATTAAAAATAGGGAGAGGCAAATTTTGACTCTGTCACAAACTGCTTGTGTTCTCACATTATCGCTAGTAAGAAAATAGACTATTAAAAATAATTGAATTATGTTTTATTAAGTGTCTTATCAAACATATTTCAATTGTACCTGACTGGTAAACAGAGAGGTAATATGAGTGTACCTGACTGGTAAACAGAGAGGTAAAATGAGTGTACCTGACTGGTAAACAGAGAGGTAATATGAGTGTACCTGACTGGTAAACAGAGAGGTAATATGAGTGTACCTGACTGGTAAACAGAGAGGTAATATGAGCCCATAGAAAACTATCCACCGAAGTTTAAGTGTAAGTGCAATACACCATTCATAACCCGGGAGACGAAGAAGACAAAAATAGATGCAATGTGCGCAATAGATTGTTACAAATAGGCGCAAAGTGCGCAATATATTGTCACATTCCTTCTCGTGACTAGCAACTCAGAAGTACAGTGCGCACTTGCTGGGTCATCAAGAGCTTCCTCGAGGTGTAGGGGAACTAGAGTGGGATGGAGTGGACTTTTTATTTGTTGGTGTTCTCCATCTTTTGAAGAGGTTTGCTAACTTGTACTGTTAAAGGTAAAAAAAAAAAGTCTCTTCTTGAAGGGCCTTTGCACACTGTGGATCCTGGAAATTCAGCTCCAATAACCTCTCTCTCAAACACACACTCGTGTATGCGTGCATAACTTGCACATGCTCACACACATGCGCACGTAATTTACAGTTGTAGTTGGTGTTTATCTCCTTTTTATTATTTATCACTCTAGCCATGCGCGTAATAAAATCAAGAAATATTACTTAATTTATAGCTGTTTTCTATGTTTATCTCTTCATTGTATCAGTAGTGATTATGTAGATTGTAGTAAAGCTTACTTATTCTATGTCCGCATTCTATGCTTATTTCTTGATTACATCATTAGCGGCTTTGAGTGTGGTACAATCCTAAATTTTACTTAATTTACATTTGTATTCTGTATTTATTTCTTGACTTGTAACTAGTGACCGTTTATCTAGGTTTATTCGTTTATATGCCACTAGTAACCATGGGTGTAACCACCCAAAATAACCCACTTTATCTACAGTTACTATCCCATTTGTATTTATTTTATCATTGTTTATCAAGACTGTGGTCAAAACAAATTGTTCGATAGTTTATGTGTGTGTGTGTGTGTGTGTGTGTGTGTGTGTGTGTGTGTGTGTGTTTGTGTGTGTGTGACTGACTGATTTTGTGTGTACATATATAAAAAACAAGATACATGAATCAAGCTTATGCACACTTTTAAAATGTCCTATTACGACACTCGATGTGGCTGCACAAATTACACATTGAAGATCATACGTACATTGGGCTTGACTTTTAATATCTTTTCCTAATTTAACCTTTGAGGATTAAAATGGGTAATTGCTGTATATTTTCCTAATTTTAAACTTAATTATTAAAAGGGTCAATTGTAATTTTTAAAATTAATTTTAACTTTGCGCATAAAAGGGTCAGATTCAAAGCAGCTTCGCTTGCAAAACTCCCCTCTCCATCATTAATCTACCACTCTGCTCAAGGTGAACGAGATGGTCAAGTGCCCTGGTCAAGGTCAAATACTGTTGGCAGATTGCGAGGAAATTGTTCTACAGCAAACGTTAGCGTTGTGCACTAAGTAATCAAGTTCATCAAACATCCCCATAGCTATTCCATTCGCTAAACTATGAAAGCGGGCAGTCGAAATGTACAACGACACTAGGGCAGTGCGTATTCTCTTGTGCGTAGTTGGCCTATGACACGAGAAATGAAGAGCCACGTAAAGTATTATTTGACGTAGTTATTGTTCGAGGATAATATTAAATAAATAAACGAAAACAATCGTACCTCTCAATCAAAGCTGCCATAAAATTCCCTGATGGTGCGACAAAACCTTTTACGCCCACGCATTGCAGACGCCACTGAATAGTCCCGCTTCACGTTTCTGGGAAATTAAATTTTTTTTCTCAAGATCAACGAGCGTATGTAGCACTTCTCCAATACCTTGCAGATGATATGCGTTTGTTAGTAGCAGTAGTATTAGCTCTTGCGTGAGCACGCACACGCACACAAATTTCGAGAAAATGTTTTGTGATCCAGAGAAAAAAAGATCCGGGTTCAAGCTATTTATATATATATTGTCGGTTCAACCGAACACGTCGTTAGGAACTAGAGAGCAAGATATGTCAGCGTTTGTTTTACCCCGCAGACTTCTTTTGTACAGACTCAAATGAAAGTCTTAATTTCAATCACCATTGTCTTAGCTCGAATTAAAACTGAATCGATTTATATAACATGGAATGATTTACAACGTTGTCGTACGAAACAATAGTTCTGTTATGGTGTGTCGTATGAAACAATAGATCTATTAATGAAGAGGGACGAGACAAATAAGGTTTCAAAACCTACCACCAACAAAATCGAACAAAGCGTGAAATTAATTTATAATGACGTACTCACCACAACGTCATCATGCATATATTGTTAATTTCATATATCATAGATATGAGTATTCATACTCACTAATAAGTATTTTATTGAGTGTGAATGCCTCCGCGTCTTTCTGTGTGTGAGCATGTGTTTAAGTTTATTCAAAGATGGAAGTGATATGTCAGTTGAGCGGATTACGCTCTATTTCCTATCCATTTAAGTCATAGGGACAATGACAGGGGGCTTAATATAATTATGACAGGGGGCTTAATATCTACTGTTACGAGAAACACATTGAGTAGAGAAACAAATCTACTTGCCGTCACAATTGTTAAGGCAGAGGGAATTAGCTTCTGGGTTATGATGAATATTAGTTACAAATAATAATAGCAGTAATCATTAGCATCTTCATCATCGTCGTCATCATCATCATCATCATCACCATCCATCAGTGACCACGTTTCTGGTTCACGTCAAAGGTAACCATTGTTCAAACTAAATGTATTGTGTATATTGGAATTGGTATTCCGAGTGAATGAATAGTTTTGAGAATGAATGCAATCAGCATAAATTTGAAATGCTTAATGAATTGGCGCGAAGGAAACGCAGAAGTATAAACAGTAAAATAAAATCGATAAGTAAATGACTGAGGAGATGGGTTAAATAATTAGTAGAAAAACGACAGTTTGTTATTTATGATTTTACTTTCACCTGCACATTTCACGGAATAATTAATACACAGATTTGAAAATGTCCACATTGAGATAACTCAACGTAATTAATATAGGTCTGAAATTGTGCACATTAGGGTAACTCATGATACAGATCTGGAATTGTCCACATTGTGATAACTCAAGGTAAGTAATACAGGTCTGAAATTGTCCACATTGTGATAACTCAAGGTAAGTAATACAGGTCTGAAACTGTCCACATTGTGATAACTCAAGGTAAGTAATACAGGTCTGCAATTGTCCACATTGGGATAACTCTAGGTGAGTAATACAAATCTGCAATATCCACATTAGACTTACTCAAGGTAAGTAATGCATTACTGAAATCGTTTACGTTAATGGAAGTAAAGTAATACAGTACTTAAATTGTCCACATTAGGCTAACTGATTAACCCTTATCTAAGTTTATCACTCATCTCCAGAGCTTGACTAATTATACAATAAACCCAATTTAATTTCGGAAATGACAATACATTTGTTAGGAATATATGATGTTTACTGCAGCTAGAATATTAAAATTTAAATTAGCAGGCAAAATATATTCGTTTTCCAACACATATTGTGGGTTCAAAAGGATTACAATTGATGAAATACACTTTGGTCTTTACTGCTTTCACTACCACAGCGTGAATGCGAGTAACAACGTTCACAGTAACTGTGAAGTGAGCATGAAATGTTTTATCATCCAGTGAAAGCAAAAAGGCAACGTAAACAAGTACATGTAAAATATAATTATTGCTGTAATTATTCCAAAGTTTAGTGTGATTTGTATTTAGCCACTTCCTTCGCTGTGCATTTAGAAATGGATTGCACTTGAGCTACCACTTCATTGGGCTGATTCAACATGCTGGGTCACCTTGCTTTTTCATCATGCTAGGTCACCATGCTTTTTCATCATGCTAGGTCACCATGCTTTGTCATCATGCTAGGGAATGGAAGTTGAAAGGAATGTGTAACACGTTAGTTAGAAAAGAAATAAAGAGAGTATCACCACCACCTTCCTCTATTGCGTTGAAAGGGGAGATAATGGCTAACCAATGTTTAACCGGGCCTCGTGTAGATATTCTGACAAGTGTCCACAATACAGAACGAATCAAGATGTTATTTTGGAAAGAGGTTTTTTTTTTCATTCTGCATTCAGGATTATGAATATACTGGCATTTGTGTTAGTGCAAATGTACAATGGAAATGTGAAATGTATGATGAACAGAACAATGAAAAAAAACGACCGCTCTCACTCACTCTCTAAAACCAAAGACAGAAAAACTTCAGTTTTAAAATGTCTAATTATACATTTATTGCAAAACGGGGGACACCTTATGCACAGTTATTAATCAGTCATTAGAGACCATATGCACACATATTCATGTGTGGGACTGGGAACAAGAGCAATGAAGGATGAAAAAGGAAAATAAAAGAAAACGAATAATAAATTAATAAATGTTCTTACTAAGCAGTATCCACACAACACAACATAACATGCATTCAAATGTCAAAATGCTTAAAGTTCCAGAGTTTCGATAAATTAATAATTTTCGATTAATTACTGTACGATAAATGTTCAGTAATGGAGGAATATTCAACAAATGTTCTGAAAATTCAGAAAAGATAAAAATATTAAGAGTTCAATGAACAAGTCCCTAGTCAATAATAATAATTTAAATATTAAATGCTGAATAACGTTATTCACTCATTGTAGATGTGGGAAGTGGTGAACGAATAAATGTTGTTGGTGTAATAATCCAAGAAATGGATAGGTTATACAGGGGGGGACAAATCCAGATAAGGATTCACAACAAATAAATCCAGTTATGAATGCATGTAACATGGTAGTAAATCCGTTAGTAAATCCAGATGTGAATCTCTTACTAACAGGGGAGAAAATCAAATAATGAATACAGAAACAGCTATCCATGCTGTAACAAAAGGATGAAATTATCGCCCGACTTCCCGACTGGCCGCTGGGCAAACAGTCAAAATAGAAACTGATGGTTCACACTTCCAACAAGAAAACAAAGGCATATGCTGGCAGCCATTATGTTTCTGCGTTAGTGAACGTGTCCTCAGGTCATGGTGCTATCCACATTGCAAGTCCATCTTTGTGATAGCCAATCATACTTGGAATAGGAAGATTTAAATAGTCCTCCAAACAAAAATCAGTAGGCAATGTGCTTTGCACAACTCATGAATTAAAGCTGAAAAGCACAATGGAAGGTATAAATTGATGACATTTTCAATTTGTTGGAGTATTTAGAATATTATAGCTAACACACACACACACACACACACACACACACACACACACACACACACACACACACACACACACACACACACACACACACACACACACACACGCACACACACACACACACACACACAGAGTCCATGGACTTTGTCGTGTCTCTCTTCCTCTCGATATTTCTCACATTTACCTTATATATTCGTGTTCTAGAAGGATGTAGAAAAGTCTGGACTTTCATCAACATGAGAGGAATACATTTTGATGGATTACCTCCCTTTCTCCGTGACAGAGAGAAGAAACACCAGAAGTACTCACATATCCAAAGACATATTTATCTCGAATGACGAGAGGATCTCCACATTCAGTAATCCAGTACAAAACTGTTCGTGTCGTAAAATGTAAGGAAGGTTTCATCATATGAAGGTAAACAACACTAACACAACATTATACTAAAATTTGTTTTTGTACTGAAATCAATTTCATACAATAAAAGAAAAAAATTATAATTTGTACAGTCACAAATCTTCTTGTACGTGAGTTCCATTCTCCGACATATCACCAGGTACTGGTCAATGGGAGGACACTCACCTGCAAACATTATAAGTGGAATAAGGCTTTGTGTAATGTCTTTTTAAAGTTGTATGAGATGCTACAATTCATAATAAATTGTTACGTTGTTACCAAAGTATTATATGAATGCTACAAGCTTTATTAAAGATACGTAAATATTAAAATGGAACGGAATTATACAGAAACATAGGTATTTCAAAGCAGGCATGTTTGCATGTCTATATGAGATTTTGTCAAAAGTAATACACTGTAAATTACATATGAAACATTTTGACAAATATAAGTTGCACTCTCTCTCTAACGCACGCACACACACACACACTTTATTTAACTAATCGTAAATACTTGCTTTCTCGTAAATTATGTGTACATTTTTTTCGTTTGTTTGTTATGTTCTATATATTGATAATCATTTGCAATATATTTACCGAATAATGATCAGAGAGTGCTAGAATAAACTGTCTTAATTCAACAAGCCCTACACTGTTAACTGACTTTACCTTTGCTAACACTGACTAATACCTTTTTTATAAAGGCAATTAGATCAATCATAAAATAGCATGGCTCTTTCACGTCACAGCAGACAACTCCCTGATCTTTACCGTCCACGTACAGATGGAGACACCGTGCAGTGTCGACCACCATCCCGATACGACTCCCGACTTCAACGTTACTAAGGGCTTGACAGAGGTTGCTCCTTTGCTGAAGAAGAACATTGGTAATCCGAAATGTAGTTTGTACTTTTAAAACAGAAAAGGAACATTGACTATCAATTTTACAATTTATCCTACTAAATAGTTATATTTCTTCTTCTGCTTTATTATTATCAGTAGTAGTAGTAGAAGTAGTAGTAGTTGTAGTAGTAGTAGTAGTAGTAGTAGTAGTAGTAGTTGTGGTAATAATAAAGGCTGAAGTTAGCACACAGCTGGTTCATGCATGTCGACTCATATGATACAGGCAAATAATTAAAGAGGAATGAGAACTTGCATAGTATTGCTTGAGCAACTACCCAAGACGTAATTTACCCACGTAAAAAGTGTGATACACTATATTGTGAAGGTGCATGGTATGTTTTTCTTTCACTCTGTGTGATGCATTGTTATGTACACATTTTGATGTAATCGAAAACTCAGGCAAAAGCTACAACGGTAATAATTCTAAGGCTACAACTGAAGTGTTGCTGAATATAATCATCATGATGGTTGGAAACCTTACCCACTTTGTATGGACACAAATGTATTTTATGTGGACGCACATAGTACAGATAGTGTGGTTGACCGATTTATCCGCTCTATGTAGACATTTACGTATTTTATGGTGGACTCACACATACGGACACTGTTACTGGAAAACTTACCCGCTACATATGAACACACACGTATTTCATGCGGAAGCACATATACGGACAGTGTTGCTGGAAAATTATCTGCTCTGTAATGGCACACCCGTAATTTATGTGGACGCTCACATTACGGACAGTATTGTTGACAAACGTACCCAATCTGCACGGACACACGAGTATATTACGTGGTTGAACAGTATTGTTGGCAAACTTACCCACTCTGTATGGACACACACGTATTCACTGTTAATACAAACAGCAGACAGAATATTACTGCCGAATTCAGGCAGGGTGAGAGTCGATGGGTTTGCAGACACAACTCCTATTAATGCACGGCTTGCGTCGAATAGACTGTCAATTTCCTCCACCCGGACCTGCCCACCGTACCATATTCAAATTTAGCAAACTTTAAAAAAAAAAAAGATCTATCTCGAGTATTCGTACATTGCCCTACATGACAGTCACATCGACAATCATACAGTTTATGTAGGTTATGTCCCCTCCCATCATAGTACATGATCTACATGGCAGTCACATCGACAATTATACAGTTTATGTAGGTTATGTCCCCTCCCATCATAGTACATGATCTACATGACAGTCACATCGACAATCATACAGTTTATGTAGGTTATGTCCCCTTCCATCATCGTGCAAGCTCTGCTTGACAGTCACATCGACAATCATACAGTTTATGTAGGTTATGTCCCCTTCCATCATCGTGCAAGCTCTGCTTGACAGTCACATCGACAATCATACAGTTTATGTAGGTTATGTCCCCTCCCATTATAGTACATGATCTACATGATAGTCACATCGACAAGCATATAGTTTATGTTGGTTATGTCCCCTCCCATCATCGTGCAAGCTCTGCTTGACATATATTTGTCCAATGTAAAGTACAAATTCCTATACCTTCGTAAATGCGTACCGCGAGATTCACTTTGGTTAGGTTATGGCTCCTTCAGTGGACATGCATTACGTGACATTCCAATATAAAATACAATTTACTTGTAATATATGTCTTCTCCCCATATAAATACACTTTGTGATATATGTAAAATACTATTCATTTCGATTATCTTCTTACACAAGCAGACGGATGGATAAAATGTAAAATAAATATTTGCATGAACATTATCAGTCTCATCTGATTATGCATGGACACTGCCACGAGAACAACATGGAAAACGTTTACATTTAAATTTATTGTTTACCTCTCAAGGTGTCTGAAAATATGGTGGCATTCATGCAGTATAGAGGCATTTCTCTCCCCGCCCCATCAAATAAAAACAAAAAAAACCCAAACACATCCTACGTGAAGATAGTGACACCTTACAGCATTATACATTAATTATCTCTCCCGTCCTACATGGATGCATCGATTCATTAAAATATTTAAAAAAATATATCTCTTCTCCTCATATCTACACAATCGCACTACAGCATTATCAGAACGAAATAAGCGTGACACAGATTTTAAAATAAAGCAACAAACAACAACATTGATTATTTGCGTTTTCATTTTTAAATTACATACATTTATAATAGTTTTGAGTTGTTAATATGAAATGTATGTAGTTCTAATGTATTAAGTTTAAGTACGATAACATTTATCATGCAGTATTGTAGTTATCCATACATTAAAGTAAACTTTGCTACTTCATCTACTATTAATTTTAGTCCCCTTTAAACAAATGATTATGCACTCTTCACAGCCAAAATTACCTCATACAGCATATTCACTCTCATGGGCCTACTCGACAGAACGACCCCATTAGAGTGACCTATCAACTCTGCCATCATGTCTGACAGGACAATGTTTTTGCCGTGGACTGAGTGGAACCGCCAAAAGTACTGCAAATCAAGACAACGCATGTAACTTCTTTGAATAATGCAAGCAAAACAACGCATGTAACTTCTTTGAATAATGCAAACAAAACAACGCATTCAACTTCTCTGAATAATGGAAACAAAACAACACGATCAGATTAGAAATTCAGCGATTAAGAAAAAAAACCACAACAGAATAACACAGCACGTACCAGCTCATCCATGGAAACAGAAATGAAATCCATTTGGCCTATCATTTCCACACCCTCCTCCAGGCGGCTGAGAGCTTCCCTGCCCACTGTTAAAATGCCGATGGAAATTAGTTTGTTGTCTGCAGGCAAAGGAACGTCATAGTTGAGGTGCTGGATGCGATTCTGCAGTGTGGCTGCCATGGTACACAGAGTGCTGCATGTAGACGTCTGCAGGATGCGTCGGATTAAGAGCTTGTGAGACGTCACTTTTCCGCGCTGGCGTGCTAGCACCGATTTCTTTTCTTGAACCTCATCTTCTGCGTCCTTCAAGCGTTGCTTCAGGGTCTGTCTACACTTCTCGACTAAGACATTCAGGCGATCGCAAGCCCTGTCTACTTCAACGTAGGCAGCCCGAGTGTATTTCTCTGACGTCGCAGTTAATTGGTCTATCTGCTTTATAGCCTCATTTAAGCTACGTTCTAAAGAGTTTAATTTCACTTCCATCTCACCAAAAAACGTTCTGCATGTTTCTATCATGTCACGCAGCTCTCTCACGTCTGGACATGCGCGGTGCTTTGAGGAAGCGCACACGTGGCAAATCGGTATGCCGTGGTCTAAACAAAAAAGTTCGCAAGCTTTGTCGCGATGTTCAGTGCATGGCGTCTGTCGGCACGCAGCCACACTTCCAGGCGTCACGGAGGCTAAGTCCACCACGCTGTGCGAGGATGTGACCGGAAATTCTTTATGATACTCCGCGCATGCGTGACAGAGCACGATGTTGCACTGCAGGCACAATGACGCGGCCTCGACTTCGGAGTGGACGCAACAGGCAGGTTGGCTGGCAATTGTTTCGGCACACTCCACAACGGCCGACATTGCGATATCTGTCGGCAGTGAGTCAGCCAGCTCTTCTTCGTGTCCAGGCTTGATGACGTCGTTCTCCGAAATGGCGCTGCGACACAGCGGACATTTCGCACGTTCTCTACAGCGCATCCACCTTACAAGACAGTTGCGACACAGCAGATGGGCGCAGGGAAGAATTTTGGGCTCGTTATAATTTTCGTGGCAAACAGGGCATTCAGTGATCAGGTGGTCTTCATTCGCTGCCATCTGCATTTGATCTGTTGATAGAACGATAAATGAGCCCTTTAAAATGTTATGCAAAAGCTTCGTATATGTGAATATGAATCAGAGTGTGATTCAGAATTTCAGTTGTAACTTAAAGGATGTGTACACACTGTACGACAACATTTCACACTGATATTTTGTTTGTTAATATCTGTAAATCTAAGAAGTGATTGTACGTTTAATAATGAAAAGTTCAAACCAAGGAATACCTAGCATCCACGTGTGTGTGTGTGGGGGTGGGGGGAAACATGAGGCTTCGATAGCAACTTTCAGTTGACTGAGAGTCTGAAGCAACAACAACCACATTACCTAAGAACAATAACAGTAAGTTAAAGGTGGATACGGGTGACATCGTGTCTGAAATCACCCAAACAAAATTAGTTTTAAAACAAACCACTACACCCACAGTAAAAACAGCTGCTACAAACACAACCTGCGCGAGTTGTCTCATGAATCTCTTCTTACATTAACACACCCAGATGTATGTATAAAGTAAATTGTGTCTAGATGTCATGCAACAAAATTGAACAACATGAAACACAATATAAATAAACCTAAAAGTAATTTAATTACTGAACACCTCTAGTGTTAAACTAGCTTTTAATCACTTACAATGTTCATTATGCGTCAATAATGATAAATAATAATTAATAAAGATTCGTATATAGAGGAACACATAGATTATTTATAATTAGATAGATAAATAGACAGACAGATAAAAAAATAGAGAGATTGATAGATAGACAGACAGGCAGACAGATAGATAGATAGATATACTGATAGACAAAGAGATAGAGAGACATATAGATATATAGTATGAGAGATAAAGAGTCAGAGAAGAAAAGAAAACAAAATTAATCAAAGAAAGATATAGACTTCTTACTTTTATCATTTAAACCAACCACTGGATAACTTTATGAGGAGAACATATTGCACAATGGGATTTATTATCGAGAAAGAAAGAAATATTGAAAGAAAAAAAGAAAGAAAGAAATTTCCGCCTATATACGTAAGCCGCATGTAAATCACATTGAACTTAGTACTGCATTACAAGTGCCATTAACTCTAAAACAGTGAACTGAGTACTCCAATACAAGTGCCAGTAACTCTAAAACAGTGAAGTGAGTAATCCAATACAAGTTTAGTAACTCTAAAACAGTGAACTGAGTAATCCAATACAAGTGTCAGTAACTCTAAAACAGTGAAGTGAGTAATACAAGTGTCAGTAGTGTCAGTAACTCTAAAACAGTGAAGTGAGTAATCCAATACAAGTGTCAGTCTAAAACAGTGAAGTGAGTAATCCAATACAATTGTCATTAACTCTAAAACAGTGAAGTGAGTAATCCAATACAAGTACCAGTAACTCTAAAACAGTGAAGTGAGTAATCCAATACAAGTGTCAGTAACTCTAAAACAGTGAACTGAGTACACCACGTGCCAGTAACTCTAAAACAGTGACTGACAACAGCTTTGCTCAGTTCTTCTTTATTTTCACTCTGTTGTGCTTCGTAACACGTCATCTGGTTTGACTTGCATGCTTCAACCGTATAATGACTTGTTCATGCTTGCGGAGTACACAGAAAATGTTTTCTAAAGGTTACGAAACCAAGTGTGCGACGCATTCCTGACCCGTCACGAACGCGTTCTAAGTACACCGAGTAGACAAACATGTCTATTTGTCCTTCACACACATAAGTATATTAATATAGTACAAATTAATAAATATTCATTGAGCAGTTAACTACTAAAATCTATTTTAATAGGTAATGACTTACTGTGTACAAATTCGGGTCAAGTAGCATGCAGTGTTACGCCACCGTGGTTCTGTTTGAGTGTGAATCAAACTCCTGATAGAGTCAAGTTATTGGGAAACACGTCGCGAAGCCGCGGTAAATAATCTGGGTCACCAGGGTAGCAAAAAAAAAATGATTGCAAAGGTGTAACTAAATTGGGTTATGTTTGTTGCAATCGAAAATCTTATTTTAAACCCCCCCCCCCCAGATTTCATTACTTTGAATGATTGATTTAAACAGATGAATTTTATGCACATACATATTAAACGACGTGAAAAAAGTTATTCCAATAAAATTTAAGAATTTTAATGGCTGGGATCGTAAGACAAGACAATGTCGTCATTTAATAAAAAAAATTTGTAAATAATAAATCAATGCATTGTTCATTTCCTCAGAATCTGATAATCAGTGAAATCACCTTAGAAGTCTGAAGTACTTTTGTTATAAGTTTAACTGAGTGAATTCAAAGAAATAAATTAAAAGAAGTCGACTGTCGGCTTTTCGCCTGTGTACCAGTGTTTTGCCGTTGTGATTAAACAGCAATCATAAAAGAGTAAGACGTGCTGAAGTCGTTTACATAGATATTTTTTTTGTGTCTCGTTCACAGGCCGGAGACCAGGATTTTAGACATGTTGACCCTAACCGTTTAATGTTTCTTTACATGGTAAGAATAGTCTCTTCCAAATACACGTTCCCTCCTTCCTTCTCTCTCTCTCTCACACTCTCGCGCACCAGTTAAGATGTGAATTTTTAATATATATATATCAAACTGTTTTCTGAATAGGGAATTGGTGATATTGCGAATGGCATGTTGTGTTTGTGCTAATTTAGTTTTGAGTGTTGTTTAGTGTGCCTCTGTGAATGGACATTGAAATAGAAAACAGACTTTATAGATATTTTGCAGGTAGTTGAACTAGCTAGAAAGAAGAAGCAAGGAATGCATTCACTCAGAGGAACACCATTATTTCATAACTGAAGTTTTAACTCACTTGTAATTCAGTCTAAATGCATTAAAACAAATCTTTAATACTGAAACTTATTTCGAATGTTTAATTGACAGAGTCAGTCAGATACTTTAAAACCACTCTTTCAAACTGAAGCTTACCTCAAATGTCAGTAGAATACAATTACGGAAGTTTAACTCTTACTGTAGTTGTCGTTCTTGTCAAGACTTTTTTGTTTGGTGAGAAGAGACACTGTGCAAGTAACACAACGTTTCTACTCGGTGAAATGTTGCATAAGCTTTATACTATTAATAGATATTTATATATTTATTTGGACAATGTGCAGCAGCATCTTTCGTCGTGTGTTACCCTGATATAGTAATACTGAATGCCCAAACATATTAATATTATATTCCCAGACTGTCGTGTTTATCCGGACTGTAAGCGCATATAGTTCATATTAATAACAGATTTGAGTGGAATACTATTCGTGTTAATTTCTTTGATTATAAATGAATTATAAATCTAACATTTCTTAGTTTAAACCGGTCATGTTTTGATATTAACACTTTAAAAGGTTTATTTGGATTTGTGTGTACTTTTCCCTTGTGTTTGAAACGTGCCAACCAACCAACCAACCATCAAACAAACGAACGAACGAACATGCCTTTTCTCACTACACATAGCACATAGCAAAGCCAAGTCAAAATGTCAGCACTTCTTTAGTACACAGAATAAATTTCATACTGCATGAAACATGTTGACATTAATAAGCACGCATGCATACACACACACACACACACACACACACACACACACACACACACACACACACACATGCACGCACACAAACACACACACACACACACACACACACACACACACACACGCACGCACGCACGCACACAGCGTGTGTAGTGTGTAAATAAATACGTACGCCTAACTTTCACATGCAGAATTATTATTAAAATATCTGAAACTATAAAAGTGTATAATGTTGTATAATAAAAGTATATGTACATGTGTGCGCGTGTGTGTGTATTAATGAGGGTGTGTGTGTGTGTGTGTGTGTGTGTGTGTGTGTGTGTGTGTGTGTGTAAATAAATACGTACGCCTAACATTCACTTGCAGAATTATTATTAAAATATCTGAAACAATAAAAGTATATAATGTTGTATAATAAAAGTATATGTTCGATAAGTGTGCAGTAAAATGCAAGTACTAAATATTGCACGCATTTTTAGATACGAAATAAACTAAAAGACTATAATAGTACAGCAATGGTTTGATGCGTAACAAACGTACGTACACCATAAACATCAAACCATTACTGCAAAAGTGCAACACTTTACAAGACGTGGTGTTAGGTGGTGTTACCCATATGCTCTCAAACACTTCTAAGACGAAAAATAAAACTGCTGATAATGCACAAATTAGTAATGCCATGATCAGCAATGACATTTCTGAAATCATAAATGCCACCAGCGGCATTTGTGAAAGAAAATCGTACCATTGTTATTACACTTGGTCGCAGTATTATTACATGTAGTTAGGAGATGTTGATAGTAATTAAATGCATTTTACAAGTAGCAATAATACTATTGCTTTTGCAATCGTTACAATTATTACTATTGCTATTTTATAACAGCAAAACGTAATAGGAACGTTGCTCCCAAAATACAGATGTACTTTTTGTTTACAGTCCACATCATCTAAAGTTCTGATGACAGCTTACGTGAAGCTTATAATCGGAAGAGTTGACACCTGTAGATAAAACAACCATTCTCTTGTTAATATAATTTACATTACAAAAGGTATAATGTTGATATAGGTTACAAAATTAAATTATGAAACAGGAATGGAAAGGAATGCACAGCTTGTAAAATTAACAAGAAGACATTTTACAAGTGCAGTTATATTTTACAGTGAGTTATTTTTAGCCGCGAACGATGTGTTCTCTCGAAACAGTAGATATCGAGGAACTATTCTTAGACAGAGTGGAAACGCTAAGATTTTAATGAGTCAGTAACAAATTGACAGTACCGTCAGTTGACCTTGAGGATTTACAAATGTCACCGACATTGACATATTTTAAAGTAAGGTGGGAAAGATGTTGATAAAACACCTGCATGTTTTAAGCCTCCAACTCCAAAAAATGCAAGTCCTTCATAAATGCATTGTAGATAAAAATTAACCAAAATACACTTGAAAAAAATGCTGGTATATAATATTGATTATAATCAATAAACAACTAAAGTACACTCGCTATAATAAGCGTCATACAGAAAAAGTTCTAGTATTGCTGGCAAAGAAAAGGTATAATTGTCTTCAATCATTCCATAACACTCATACCTGTTTGAGAAACCCCCTGAACTCGATCAGTGCGTAGCAGGACTGCTGTACGTCACTCCATCCAACTCCTTGATCTGAACCGTCGACATAGAGATGAAGTCGCTGAAGTTTGTCAATCAGCACACCTACTCGACTTCCGGCTTTAATTGTACTGAGGGCGACACCATATTTGCATGTTGACTGTCAAAAAGAAAAAACAGATAGCATTAATACACAACTCTAGGTAAGGAATATACAGTTTCCGTTAATAATGAAACTGTATAGAACATTCATAATTTGAGCACTGTGGTTATAACATTTATATAAATAGTATATATTCACGCACGCACGCACGCACGCACGCACGCACGCACGCACGCACACACACACACACACACACACACACACACATATATATATATAATGTGAAATATATCAAAGTGACGGGCAGGCAACTTAGTTAATAAAAATGATTATTATTAATTAATCTTTCATAACCAATTACAAGTGATGAGAATCTTAATTTATTTTATTAATGATCCTCCAACAGACACCCCTCATCTATCACTGGACAGGTTATGAGGGCACTGTAAACGGTTTCTCTCTTCCACAACATAAAACATTTACAGTCACATAATGTTTCCGAATACTACCTACTAACAGAATAGCACGCCACCACCGCATTCATAATTTTTATGTTAATGTCTCTCCTTTATCACAGTTATGTCAGCTTTATAAACCAGCGTATAACAATTTAAAAGTGTGAAAGGCATTGGTTTGCGGTCTTAACTTCAGCGCAGCTCATAGTTTGATAGACTTTAGTTTGTTAGCATTAATGACTCTACTCAAGTTTATTGTCGTGTTTGGATTTATTGCAATTTTCTAATTTCAATAGGTAGTCTTTATATGTTTGCTGAGTAGATTTGAGTAAGCTTACATCTCCACCTCCATACATCAGTGGAGATTGTGTGTTAAGATATCTCCACCAACATACATCAGTGGAGATTGTGTGTTAAGATATCTCCACCAACAGACAGCAGCTGGATATTTCTTGTTTCTTGATGTTGAGGTATTACTAATTTATGTTTTGATCACTTCGATTAACTATTACGAGACTGATCAAAGATATTTAAGGTGTCTCTTCTGTCACACAATGGCTTATGTAGACCACCCCTATCCTCTATAAATAGACTACAAGCTAACCTAATTCTAGAATGGCTTACCCTTGTCCCAGGCTAGAGTAATACCTGAGCTTCTACTCACACATAACCCCGTTTAGAATTAAAACAACAACAAAAAGAAGAAATTCTACTGTACAACGTAACCCATGTATTAAAAAAAGGAAATTAAGAAAATAGAGGAGACAATAAAATAAAAAAAAGTTTACTTTTCTTTATAACACCTTGAAGTTGCAGAATGGTTTTGATAGTCATATGCACTTATACACTATGATATGCGAACACTTACTGTGACGTGCGGATGTGCATAGCATATGTGACGTGTATTTCAAATGGACGATCATGTCGGCTTACCTGGACATTGTTGACGTACATTTTGTCTCTGCTAAACCCGATAACGAAGTTCAGCAAAGTCGTGTAATCAGGTGGCGTGAGTGTGCCCGGGTTCTGCACGAACACTCCAAACAGCGACTGCCGCCCACTATACGTGTCATCGATACAGTCCACGAGGACCTGCGCACAAATAGCAAGACACGTATTCGCTTTCACTTCTTTTAGACATATAAGACTTTATGCATTCAACCTATCGTGTCATCATCTCAGTCTTGCAACCCTTTATCTCGATGCTTTCAGCTTTGAGTCCTTCATTGTGTACAAAACATGTCTACTTTCATAAAACGAATCTCGGCATGAAATTGAAAAAAAAGACAGCAAGCGCTAAAGACTAGTCTACCAAATATTATTTTAAGGTTTACGGTAATGAAAGAAATGCCACCAATTTTTTTTTATAGTTTACTGCACTTAAAGATCATCAAGAGCAAAAAAAAAATAGTCTACCAAATATTATTTAAAGATATAGCTTGACGAATTAATTGCCCACAAATAGCCTTTTATAGTTGACTGCTCTTGAAGACTTGCACGCAAATCCGCAAACCAAATCTACCATCCAAAGAGAATAGTACCCGTGACTTTTAAGTACTTTCAATTCGGTTTTAGCATTTTATTTTTAACAGCCGCACTGATCTTTGTACTAACCTAGTATGCAGAATAAATCTAAACTGGCAAATGTTCATGATACCACCATTCAAGAGTGAGGCCAAGTGTGTCGTATGATTCAGTTTCGGTATTGCAAGTTTGCCAAAGTACACACACTTAATTTTCTAATGTATAAAACGCATTTAAGTGCGAGTTTTGCATTATTTATTTCACAATCATGTGTTGTTCAGTCATTTATGAAGCTGTATGACTGATATTCATATCAAATTATTATAATATATGTTTTAAATACTGCAATACTCCTACCTTTTTAATAAAACAAGTGATAGAGTTCTAATATTAAAAATATATTAAAACCTAATATTTTTGTAATAGATATCAATAAACTTACAAGTGTCAATAAATATGTGCTTACACATCTGACTTTTGACAAAGGCACTCCTATTATGAAAGAAATCAATATTGCGATAAACCGTGATTAGACATACAAATCTCTTTTCAGTGCACCATCAGATGAATATTACTGTTCCCTTATTTACTAAGAGTTACACCGAATTCCTCAAGATACAAATAAAACGTACGCTGGACTTTATGACATTTTTCATAGCTGCCAGAGTGTTTCGTGACACACGCTTGCGTTTTTCTTTTATTATTCTTCATTCCAATTTAGTCAAAGTCAGGGACGTAGAAGTGACTAGACAATGAAAAACGAAAAATACGGTGTATTCTGGCACTAATTTGCATGCAAATCCAGTCTGAATATATAACGATAACCCTATTATTTCCTGGAGAGCAAAGTGTAGACTTTAAGGTAAGTGGGATTTGAGTAACATGCTGATAGATACAATTTCAGTGTATTGTGCACAATTCCATTCATTTCCTCAAATTATATATGTTGTGTTCGAGCTTTGTCTTGAACAGTTTACAGTCATATGTCTTCATCGTACAGGTATAATTCGTTTGGTCTCGTATGGTATTACCTCGTACAGGTATAATTCGTTTGGTCTCGTATGGTATTACCTCGTACAGGTATAATTCGTTTGGTCTCGTATGGTATTACCTCGTTCAGGTATAATTTGTTTGGTCTCGTATAGAATTACCTCGTACAGGTTATCGTTTTTCATAGGTTCGCTGGACATAACGGTTTGTCCAAGATAATCGCCATGTTTCTCTGCAGTTTGTCCGTTGTGGCTCAGCTTGATGCTTCTGCCATGGTTTGCATGGAACCGCCAGTTGTTCTGAAACTTTAAATATTAATTGCATTCGTCTTTGATGACGATAGTGATAATCATCATAATACTCATTACTGTGACGTCCATGTGTACTTAGTCGCAACAGAAGCATGTATTACTACTACACAAGGTTAAGTGGTGACCGTAAAACAGTAAAGAATAAGACAACAGTGATGAAACAACAGAGCACACAGGCGCACTGCATGGAAATAAAATTCTAGCTGAAACAGAATGCACCATGGGACAATAAAGGCAAATTTTCTATGTAGGACTCTTGCTGAGATCATGGATATTAAAGCAAAGATAACTCACTGCAACAGAAGTTATAGAGAAGTGGAGATAATCCTTAGGCGAGGATTCTCCCATTACCATTTGTTTGTAAGATCACCACGACAGCAGGAAATGTCCGCGATATTATAAATGATATCAACATTAAAGCAGAGAAGATGAAATCGAACGAAAATTGCCCGAATCTCGTATGCGAAATCCTGACAATATGAATGGTATGTACAAGTGTTAGTAGTAAAAGTAAGAGGGCTGGAAAACAACAACTGCACGTGGATGTCATCCGCATAAATAATCAGTATTTACCAGAGAAATGTGCCTCTGCTAAAAATAAGAATTTCTCTCACGTGGTTCAAATGTTTTGGGGAGAATTGGACAGCTCACAGTTAAAGGTAAGATTCCCTAAAACAAATTTACAGGCTGTTAACTGATACATGCTAAAGATCATCGAAAACAACGTCACTTCTTCAGTACGGAAGCATATTTTATCCATAATGCATTTAAAATCTAATTGGGAAAATCAGAGTACTTCTAAATTGAACACACTAGCATCAAGAATTAGGTTACAATTATTTGCACAAATATATAACCATAACAGTTCAAGTCTATGTAAGATATTTCTTTTAAGAATAATTCTGATCGTATTTGGAATATGTAAATTATAAGATGAATGTTAGTTGTGTGCTATTTCTATTGAGATTGATAATGTAGAACAATGAGACGTACGTAACGTGAAAATTAATGCATTAGGTGATCGGACTAATTATGGAGTACGTGACCTTTACAAGAAATACTGACCGTACGTGCCCACACAGACGCACGCTGAATTAAATCTATTTCTGCTAAAATGAAATATTAAGAGTAATTTCTTGGCAAAACAATGTTATGTGTTTCTGTTGAATCTAATTTCATAGTTATGTACCACGCTAGACATAATGTTTATTTAAAAACAAAATACCAAAAGAAACGAACACGCACTCACGCAAACACACGCACGCGCACGCACACACATATATATATTTTGCATGTTAACATATATATATGTGTGTGCGTGCGTGCGTGCGCGCGCGCGCGCGTGTGTGTGTGTGTGTGTGTGTGTGTGTGTGTGTCTGTCTGTCTGTCTGTTTTGTTCATTTTTTAGAATTTATCTGTTGCCCTGATTTCTAGTTCTTGCAATATCTTAATATTAATTAGGAGAGAATCGGGGTGTTCCATGTTTACCTGTCTTTTGGCAGGAGAGGGAGCGACCCGAAGTCCTTTCACCAACTCCAGCTCCTGCTCCAGGCGCAACAGCTCAGACTTGTCGAACGTCACGACCATTCCGGTCAGCGTTCCGACTGCAGAAGGCAGGGACATGTCAAGTTGACTGAGGTGACTTTTCAGATCTGGTACCATGGCAGCTAGTGAAGTCGCATTCGCTCTGTATAACACGCGTTTAATTATCAACAGATGGGACGTCACCCTTCCGCGTTTCTTGTTTAATAGAACCTTCTGGTCTTGGATTGCAACCTTCATTTTGTCGTTCTCTTCACTCACGAGCTTTTTAAGCCGTCTTCTACACGTCTCCACTGAGAACAAGAACTTGTCGCAAATTTCGTCTATTTCTATGAAAGCATTGCTGAAGCTTTTCTCTAACTTTTCTCCTTGATCATCTGTCATTTTTATGGCTTCGTTCAAGGCAATTTCTGCAGCCAACAGATCTGCTTGCATTGACTCTACCGCTTGTTTGTTTTCTTCCAACAGATCTTCGAGGCACATGACTTTCGGGCACCCGCAGTGTTTAGACGTGGAACACATATGGCAAATGAAAATCTTGTGGACAGAGCAGTAGAGCTGGGAAGTGCACTCGGGGTGCACGGCGCATACCTCCAGGCGGCATGCCATCAACTTCTCTAGCGTCAGAGTTGAAAGTTCTAGCATTTTGTGCGAGGATGTTAAGGGCACCTTCGCATGAACTTCCACGCAGCAGACGCAGAACATGATGGCGCAGTGCAAGCACAGAGACATGGCTTCGACGGAGGTGTGCACGTAACACACGCGCGTTTGAATGAAGAGCTTCGTGCTCGCTACCATGGCAGCCATAGCGTGATCCGTAACCAAGGAATCTACATAGTCGTCATAGTTCTTGATCACTATCATAGATCTAATCGGTTCCACAATCGGGCTCCGACACAGTGGACACTGCGCATCGGTTTTAGACTTCATCCAACTGACCAGACAATCACGACACAGCAGGTGTGCGCAAGGAAGGATTTTGGGTTGCGTGTACATTTCATGGCAGATAGTACAAATCATGAATTCCTTCTCTAATACCCCTGTTGCCATGCTGAAATCCGAAAAAAAAATTCTTTATATTGTAGCCAATATATTTTAGTTAATTGATAAAGGGAACACAATAGCACGTACTTGCAAAACAGTATCAGAAGAGCGTTTATGTTTTGCATGATACCATCGCCATCTTCAGGTGAATCAGATTTGGGATACCGTTTAGTCTAAAAATATGTGTTCAGCATTGCTCTTTCAAGGACAATTATGGCAGGTAATGACATGGCAGTATTCATAATGCCTCGCCAATCTGCCTGTTTCATTGATTAATCGGGCATTTGAATTCTTCGTGCACCATGGAAGAAAGTAAACAAACGTATATATATTTTCCTTAGTGAATATTTATTGTAGTATTCTATCCCCAAAGTAATGATAATATTTTAGCAAGCATTCTCTCTACGCCTAGTGTTCCAATCCAAAACGTAAATCGTCTTAACTTCGACTACGGAAAGTTCGATACAAATATATATAAAAAAAAAAGATTCGCACTATTAGAAAAGAATTTTAACAAGAATAAATGATGATGATGATGATGATGATGATTATGATGATTATGATGATAATTGTTATACATGATAATGATAGTAATGATGATAATACTTAATACTTAATTATAATAATGATTAATGATAAAATTGACGACGATGAAGATGACTATCGGCAAGACGAAGAAAAGGTAAAAAGAGGAGATGATGAACAGGGTGAAGTAGAAAAATAAAGAATTCACTTTTATGTGTTAGTGAATTGATTCAAGCTTTTGCAGTAACTAATATCACCCACGACTTTGAGCAGTTTGAGAAGAAAACATCTTTTTTATAATTAATCCAGTTATTTTTCTTGAACTCAATGAAGACAAATATACAGACAGGACAAAGTTTAAACTGAACGATCCAAATCACTCAATTACTAAGAAAGGGAGGAAAAAAAAAAGATGCATCAGCAACAACAACAACAAAAGCAACAACAAATAAACTAGAAAACCACCGACCACTATAAAAAAAAACAAAAACGGCTAACAACAACATCGACAAGGTTTGAACATCATAAACACCACAACCTGCCAAGTCTTGGCTTGCGAATAGCCCTCTCCGGATCAGTGGCCGACGGTTCCCGGGTCATTGTAAATACATCCAGACTGCAAACAAAGAGAAGGAAAGTAAACATAAGTGATACCACAGTTAGCGAAACCCTTTCCCACGCTCCCTCCACCACCATCACAGCCCAGCCCACAGCAAAAGCTTGCAGCGCCCCCCCCCCCCACTGACAAAGGAATAAACGGATTCATTGACTAGCAAGACTGGGGAACTGGTATGCATATTTACGTCATCACCTTAACCTCTGACTGGAAGAGGGCATTTCAATCTCACAATTGAAACGCTGGCTAGTTTGATTGATATCACGCAGACAATTAAAAGTAAACCTGACGTTTTGTAAATGTCTGATAACTCAATGTGAACAATGGCTATATCTAATTACACACTCTCAGTGGCAGTAGAAGCACACCTAAATCATGATGGGGAAAGATCGGACATGGGTTGTTTATACTATATCAAATTAACACGCTAAATGATAGCGGTAGAGATTTAAAAGTAATAGTCCTTCCATCACATATAACAGGCAATTAAAACGCCCATATACTACTTTAAAAGAAGAATAACCTAGATTAAGAATATGAATGCACGTCACCAATCCTGCAGGAAAATCTTGCACCGCTTAGAAAAGAAATAGATACAAAGAATTAGCAAAACCAGTACAAAGAATAAGCACAAGGATGTCATCATCCTACAGAAAGATGAGTTAAAAAAAAACATCTACATTTTATTTCAATTAATCTAGACAGGAACACTCGAATATATCAGAACTTCTACTATGCAGAATATCTACACGATACCATCAAATATTATGTACCTATAGAGACCATATAAGTTGTATATTACTTAGATTGGAGAGACAAATATTAACTGATTTTCTAAATTTAAAAAAATGGACAAATACATCAGGGGTTCTTAATCCCTTGCCGCGTTATACAGAACATGCAGGAGTATCTCTGTAAGCTAAATAATCTAATGACCATCAACTCACTGCGCGAAAGACTGTGTAATAAGAAACCATCTCTAGACAATGTAGGGAAACACAATTGCAATAAGATGTATGGTTACTGCTAGGGTTTCATCCTACCATGAAATATTACAAATGAGAGTTTTATTGACTCCACTTACTACTATCATTTAAATGATGATGATGATGATGATGATGATGATGTGTCTCAATATTCAATTGGTTAGAGGAGAAAACCTGACCCAGAAAGTTGATCAAGGTGATTCCCTATCACTACTACATTTCTACATTGCTCTAAATACTCTCAGTCAAATCTTTCAGAAAACAGGATTAGGATACAAAATGAAAGCTGGACAGGTTTATCATCCATTTTAAATGTTTACATTCTGAATACAATGGATGGATTTCTAAAAGAGCTTTGTAAGGTTATAAAGTGACTTGAAAGCCGTGAATACCATTATAAACTAATGCATTCCTATCAAGAACAATTTTAAGAATTCTGGGTTTGCACAAAATAAGATCTAATTAATATGTGAACTAATTCACTATTAGCTGTCATTAATTTGATCGCATACGATTATTTATATTGTCTTCTCATTAAAATATAACAATGTCTTTGTGTGTATTAAATATAAGGTCATAGCAGTAATAGAATCTAATTTACCTTTCATGTATTCACATGACATGAAGAAAATGTATATTGTTTCCGAAAGAAGCCTAACTTGGTAGATAATAATTTATTGAACATGGATGATATCATTTTCGCTATCACTGCCTTACATAGAAATATTCAGTGCAAACTAATATATTTCTGAAATAATGTTACTTCTACCTTCAGTACACAAATAATATACGTAAAATATGTACCTTCAATACACAAACAATGCATATTTACATATTGCCAAGAATATGCGCAGTAATGCTAGAATTTACAGCAAAATATTATAAAACAAACTGAACCGCCGAATCAGCGATCTAATAAACTAATGTACGAAATAGTAAATGTAGTATGCTGCAACATTAAATTAGAAATATTTTTATTTCGAAGTTATATTTAAAAATAAGTCATACCTGAGTCACCTAAACTGATTTATAACATTACTTGGAGCATTAATTTATTTTGTTTTTATTAGTCCAATATCGGCCCTGTTGTATTATGTGTTCTTTGTGTAGTGGGGATCGCACCAGAAATGTGTTAGGTCATTTTCGAAACAGAACTAAGGTAGCCACCTCGATCCAGTCAGATAAGAGTGAAATCTCTATCACCAACATTTTGTTCAGTCAAGAAGTTATT
Source organism: Sinotaia quadrata (assembly GCA_028829895.1). Lineage (NCBI taxonomy): Eukaryota > Metazoa > Mollusca > Gastropoda > Architaenioglossa > Viviparidae > Sinotaia > Sinotaia quadrata. The sequence goes on from CM054180.1 coordinate 113,798,678, forward strand.
AAGCAGTGATTTTTTCATCATCTCTTCCTGATGACGTCAACGTTTCCACGAGATTTTCTAAGGAGTCGGCCACTACGATAAATTACGTACATTGTGACATCAAGAAATGTCGTCAGAGTAAAGTATATAGTTATTGCTTGGTAAAGATGTCAACCCACCGAAAGGAGGGTGGTTGAGGGTGTGCACAAAACTGTTGCGACCTTTTTACCCCCTTCCGCTAGTCCTCCCGCTCTCCACCTTGAACACAAGTCGGAGGTTTTGGGGTCCCGCTAGGGCATTTCAGATCAGAGAACGTCTGATGGCATAAAACTGCTCTCGATCCACCCCCAACCTGGTAAAGAAAGAAATGAGAAATTACTTTCAGTACCTAAGGCAGGGATGATCCCCACCACATCCTGCATAAAAAGTCACTGAATGAATAAATGTTCTTAATGAAAGTATTATGTGGAATGTATTTGTGAAATTCGTATATGAAATAAATAATGTGTGTGTTCGGATGGTGGTGCGTGCTGTGATAAGAAAATTAAGGTGATTAAGCTGTAAACTTTCCATGCATTTGTAATTTTACAAGTAAATCATTTAAACACTAGAGAGCTCGTAATAAACAATTCGAAAACCAAATGAACTGTTTCCACTGTTTGGTGGACCTTTCCAGTATTTTTCTTTGAAATTTTATTATTTCACAACCTGCATGTTGATTCTCTGACTTGGTGGTGGTGGGGGGCTGCGCTAATAGTTTTACGTCGCCACTGGAGCTTTCGTGGATCATTTCATCAGACGTTCTCTGATCCTTAGTGCTCCAGTGGGACCTGATCCCTTCACGAGTATTCGGGGAGCGGTGGCGGTGGTGTTGGAGTTGGAGTTTTTGTCTTGGCGCTTGCTTGGCGTTGGCGTTATTAGTTGATCTATTTTTTCGAGTCTCGTTTAGTGGCGTTTCTTATGTAGATGTAGAATTGAACGTTGTGGGGACTGTGGTTGTAGCAAGTTTTGAAGTTTGGTGAAAGCTCTATGTGTAGTGTTGTGGATTGTGTTGTAGTTTCCTCCTCCGCTGCAAAAACATGTCTGGCCGGCAGTCTGATCGTAGGCTAAAGTTGTGGTGGAAGTTGTTAAAGTCCCATACTTGGAATGGGAGGATAGGAGTGTCTTACAGAGCCCAGGCTAGTAACACACCATATCTGTACCTAGTGTGTACTTTTGTCCGATTGTTGCGCCCCCTTGCCTCCTCACTGGTGGTGTTGTTGTTGCCTCTGGCGACGTGTCTATCCCCGGTGCCCGTTGGGATGCATGAAGGTGGGTACTGGTGGTCAGTATAGGTGGTCTAGCAGCAGTTGAATCATGTCCGCAAAGGTGTGATTAAAATAACCCCACTACGTGTACTGCTTCTCAGTGTGCCGCCATTGCTGTTATTGTTGCTGTCGTCGGTGGTTGCGTTGTTGTTGAGGTTGCTGTTGTTAACTCTATTGTTGTTGCTGTTGTTTTCTGATGTATTGGGCTGGGCACCGACTTATAATCATTAATAATGAAAAAATGGCTCATTATAAAATTGACTTGTATTTAAACTGTGCATTGGTAATCTTGTGCTGCTCGATACTAAATCGTAAGGTGACGTCATTTAGTGTAAATTGAAATGTTATCGGAATTCTGCTTTTACTATTTCCTTTAAATAAGTGTCGCATAATCACAGCATTTAGTGTTGCCATGCTAGTTGTAATATACGGATTATTAGTAATATACGTTATGCTTTTTATAGCATAGAATCTCTCCAGTATAATTCTGTGCATACACATTCTTTATACATCATTATCATAGACTCAATTTCTTTTCAGTTATTCAAATTAAATTAAGTATTATAATATGTCATCATAAACTAATGTGATTGTTAGTTTTGGAAATGCTGTAATACCAATTATTTGATTTTTTTCTCACTGTTTCTTTTTAACTATAATTATTTGCAGATCATTGCCCTCACTTTGACCAGTATTCGGAACGGATCCAGTGTGAACAGATCTTCAAAATATAATATATTTTACAATACATAATTTATAATATTAGAATTTCTATTTAAACAGAAATATTAAAATTGCTACTCTTGTCTTTCGTACTTTGTAAGAGGACAGGAATGTTATATTCAAAAGTCTTTGCATTTTAAACGATTCTTGTAGTTCTCAATGTCACACAAATCATTGCCTGGTGTTATTTATTCAGGCTGTATAGTTGTGCATCCATTTTACTGATTACTTTAACTTTGTAACTTTCTTCTTTTCCTGCTTGCACTTTCACATGCGTATTTTTCATTCTATTAAGTTATCTTTAGTTTCTTTATAGGTCTTTTATAAGGTATATACACTTTATGCAGAATTTTACAATTAGAATTTTATTTTAAAAAAATATTGTATACCTATATTTTCATTATAGCAATACGCTATGTTCAGATTAAAGAGATATATCATCTTCAAAAGTAAATAAAACAATCACTTAAGATAGAAAATGTCTAAGCAATTTTGGAACATTTAAATACACAATCGTTTATAAGACATTCAATAGTTCTGAAGGCATGGTCTCTATTGCCAGATCTAAGGATCAGTGCAATAGTTCCTTTCATTGCTCTTCCCTCTTGGGTATGCAAACACAGAATTATGCTGGGCTTTTAGATTCTATCTTTCCTTCGATTAAGAATATAGGTATAGGTGACAGGCATTGGCGCACATTCATTTCGCATAAACTGACAGAGAGTGGTACTGTCGTTAATTTCAAAATGAGGCATATACATAGTTGTTGGCTGTTGGCATAGCTGAGATGTAATTCTCGATTCTCAAGCAATCGGAGAAAAGCAAATTGGTAAGAGTGGTGTTTGGTAAATTCTGGATAAAATATGCTATTGTAAGCAGTAGAAGAAGGAAGGACGTGTCAGGCAACTTGCGGATACAGTATAATGTTGTAATCAGGAGTCTCTGAACATGCGCTATTCTTGCGTGTAGATCTTGATACATGTAGCAAAGCTGGTCAATGCATGTAGATCTTGATACATGTAGCAAAGCTGGTCAATGCATGTAGATCTTGATACATGTAGCAAAGCTGGTCAAGGCATATAGATCTTGATACATGTAGCAAAGCTGGTCAAGGCATATAGATCTTGATACATGTAGCAAAGCTGGTCAATGCATGTAGATCTTGATACAGGTAGCAAAGCTGGTCAATGCATGTAGATCTTGATACATATAGCAAAGCTGGTCAATGCATGTAGATCTTGATACAGGTAGCAAAGCTGTTCACGCACACGACTGCAAAGTAGAGATGTTTCCGAAGAGGAACAGAAATGATTATTGAGTTTGAAAGTGATTCTAAAACAATAGCTTTAAAGATCTACAGACCGGTACAATCTGTCATTGATAATCGTTCATCATACAAACACAGAAACAGATTTTGATGCTGTAAATGACATAAATCTGGCCTGGATAAAATCACTGATATTTTAAGAACTACGATATAATGGTTAAATACATGTAAAACAAATTTTGCATGAGAATGTGTTTGTAAACTAAAGTATTAAATTTCATTTTTAGTCATTTCAAATAATTGTCGTTTATTTCATCCATTATAAACCATATTTAATTTTCTACAATTTTTCAAGTCTATTGTTTTTTGTATGGAGTGTTGGCACATCCCACAAATAGAGAATATCTATTACAGAGCAACAATTGAGGTCATCACTTCCGGTAGCTCGTACAAGTCCCCAGAGTGCGAGTCCCTCACGCATAAGTCAGATAGATAACACAGACAGCTAAGACAAAAACAGCCTCAGGACAGACATTAGAAAGACGTGATAATTACACTCATAAATGTCATACTAGATGAAAAGGATAATGAAATTGACACAACACAAGATGAAAATTTAACAAGAAATTTTATATAACAATCAATCAAAGAAAATAAAAAAAGAACAAGTATTAAAAACGAATATAATGACTGGTTACAAAAGTTACCCTCTAATCTAATTAAGAAATCAACAGACTCTTTAAGTTTATCTAGAATGAAAGTTTTTGAATTTATCAGTTCTAAAATTTCCCCTCGACATAATTGTGATTTCCCTATAGAGTTTTTGGTGCACAGCCTTTTCAACGCTTGATTACTTAACTGACAGTTCCAAGTGTTGATTCAAACAAAATGACAACACTGTGCCAACACAAAATTCTTCACAGCAGTGGTGCAGCTGTCCAATACTAACTCTGCCTTTGCCCTGTCTCACACACACACAGAGCCCGCACAGTCCTGAAGCCAATACTTGTACTTTGACTAAATTGGGTAAACAGGCATCTGATTGATTCTTCCACATTTGAGAAAAAACCCATGAATCATAAGGTAAATCTGTTTGGAGTACAATAAATCCTTCCATTAGGAAAATTAGTACTCAATTGAGTCTTCTAACTAGACTTTTACTCAAACAACATTTTCTTCCTAAATGACAGACCAAATTTATGGGACTTGCCTCTTCTCGCTGGAGCAAGGCTTGTGGTTAGCAGAGTAGCATGATCCCATTCAATTCCTGTATATAAAGGTTTTCCCATCATATAATGTGTTTCTTTGAATCTACCCATTTCTATGCCTATGCTAGTTTATGATGACAAACGAAACTCATATCTCCAATCCATTTGTGTTGCCCTACCATTGTTTCTAGCTTTCTTTAGCTGGAAATTTCCCCCTTTCCTTTTCTCTGTTTATTCACGATCAATTGTCTTGGACAGTTGATCTGTGCCTTTCTATTCTTCAGACACAATTTCCCCGTTATCAAGATCACTGGTCCAGTTCAGGATACAGGGATAAAGATACATTAAATCTAACTGTCCAACCCCGCTAAATCTTGTATTCTAGCAAACATCCCGTTCGTATCTTGGGGTGACTTGAGGTGACTTGATGTGACTTGGTGTGACTTGGGATGACTTGGTGCCAAAGTGCATGTAGTAGACCTTCCTATATGCCTTGTTGATCTAGATTTTATTTTCCTCGATATTTATATTTTTAAATGTTCATTAACATGATGAGGGGCGTAGTTTTACCTTCGACTGACATTGAACTGTTTTATAAAGTATTGAATTTTAAAAGAATTATGGCTTATTTAATTAAACCTATGCGGTTAATAAATAATGTGTTATTTTTTTAGCTTGACCCCATTTGTAAAGTTATGCAAGTGCGTTGTTTCATCTGATGTTAAAAATTTTAAAATCTGATTTCAAACAATTGTAACAATGTTTACATTTACAATCATATAATAGTGAAAAGAATGGGATTTAAAAAATTAATTATATATAATATATATATTTATGAATATAATAGGATTGTAGAGAAAATAGTGAAAGAGAAACACTCGCAAAGAGACAGATATAGACAGAAGCAAAGACAAAGAATACAAAAATAAGCAAACACAAGTAGTGACTAAAAATTGATTGGGTGGCTCATTTGTTATTTGACTTATTGACAGATTAAAAACGTCAAAACATACACGAACGCACGCACGCACGCACACACACACACACACACACACTCATATATACATGCATACATGAGTGTGTATGTGTGTGTGTGTCTGTGTGTGTGTCTGTATGTGTGTGTGTGTGTGTGTGTGTGTGTGTGTGTGTGTGTGTGTGTGTGTGTGTGTGTGTGTGTGTGTGTGTGTGTCATAAGGTACCTTGCGGTGACAACTCATAGAGTATTACGCTGTTTCAATTTTACACCTTGACAGTAATATTAGAAAGTGTCGATCCAGATTTAGGAATCTGGAAATCACTAAACCGGCGGCCATTTAAGACTCGCGACCCTGACTCAGCAAATGACTGATGCAGGAAGATATAAATAAGAAAGGAGAAATGAAAAGGATATATAATTTTAAATTACTGTTGCATTACATAAAAATCTACTCATTACTTCTTTCTCAGTAACAACAGTCCACACAAAGAAATATCTTACAGAAATTTAGCATTACATTAACTAATTAGCAATACTTTTAATTAACGAAGAATATTCAATTCATTACATATGTTATTTGCAGTTCTATATTGTCACTCATATATTTTACTGGGTTTTCTATGACATATTCGTGAGATATTTTGAACTAGGAACGTTTCACAACTCGTATTGGTAAGTTATATGCCAGTCACAGGTCCATGCAAAGTACAGTTACATGATACTCGACTGTCGTGTGTTGCCATTTCAGCTACAGTTGACAATCTTAAACTGATCTCACAACCTCAAACGTCGACATTAATGGTGCCTACGATGTTGGTTGCACTCTGGTCAGTGGAAGTGTCGTTATCTGCAAACAGAAATATTACTTACAGTTAATGGTTCTACTGCACAGAGTAAACTTCATACAAATATATTATTTATTATTATGATTTCATATGAGTGAAAAACAATGTTCAGAGAAAAACTATTCGTTACAAGAAAGTGATATGAGTAATTAATTTAAACGTCTGGCAAGGGCAGTCAACAACGTGTAAAAATGTCTGTATTTTATTGTGCTCTGTCTAATACAATTCAATAATAAGTGAGATATCGAAACATCAACTGCAATTGTCTAAGATTGCTCCTTTGTGCATTTTAAAAGGAACTGTACTAAGTAATACCGATTAAAAGACCTAAATCTAGCACTTTTAATTATGCCTAATAGTGCAGACAAAAAGACCTAAATCTAGCACTTTTAATTATGCCTAATAATGCAGATTAAAAGACATAATCTAGCACTTTTTAATTATGCCTAATAATGCAGATAAAAAGAACTAATCCAACACGGAAGGAGTTGTCTTCTTCAACGGACAATTTACGTCACTGATTTTATTTTTTTTTTTTAAAAAGCCTCTGAAGAAATGAAATAATGGAACAGTGATCTTTATAAACTCTTAAAATATTTATCATAACAGTAAACAACAAAAAAATCAGTCTAATAAACAGTAAGGCACATAAAGGCAATTTATGAAACCAGTCCAAATAAGAATTTTAAGACATTTGAAATGAATGACCAAATGAAATAAAGGAGGCGATTGAGTTAAACCTAAATTATATCTCATATCGAGAATTAAAATGTTTACTCGATGCTTTAGGCTTTGATATTCTTTACCATAATGAGTCAGATCGTATCACACACATATACATATTCTCTCTCTCTCTCTTAAACACACACACACACACACACACACACACACACACACACACACACACACACACACACACACACACACACACACCTACTCCAGCTTTAGGCAGACAATGCTTTAAAATGTTTTAAAAACCAGCATTAGGTGGACCTCAATATATATAACCTTCAAAACCACACTTGAATTCACATGAAAACTATTGAAATATGAAATATGTCAAATGGCATTTACAATAAAGATAATAGTAAGAGAGAAAATGGCAAAATGAGGTTTTGTTTGTATAAATAAATAGTACAATACTTAGGCAGAACACATATTTGTCTCCTAATGATGTGGGTCGACATAAGGCTGGTTTTAAAGCATGTTTGGTCTGCTTAGGTCTGTGGGTAATCATCACTTTACTGAGTTATACCTCACAAGGAAATATGTTCGGCTTGACAAAAGAACATTGTTCTCGCAAGAGTCACTAAATTTCAGCTTGACATAAAAATATGGCTTAGCATGAGATGTCTTTTGGACAAAGATCACTCGAAACAAATCAAAGGTTTGTCCAATTGTATAGAATGAATATGTCGATGAAAAGGCAAAGAAAACGGATTTATTATTGAATATAGGTCATTCCAGACACAAAGAGTCAAAGGTTGTGTGCGTTTTTTTTTTAAATTTTAAATTTCGCTTCTTCGGCTGCTAGAGATACATGTTTACTAATTTAAAATGTTTTTGACTGTTGTTTTTTTATTATGTTTCTTGGACAGTAATGTAGATACAGTTATAAAATTTGGTGTCCAGGCTCACAAGACACGGACAAATATACATGATATCAAATCATTAGCACTAAATTAAAGAATATGAATTAATAGTATAAATGATTGAATTCGGCAAACGAATAGTTCAAGGAAGTGCAGTACGAAAAATATTTAACAGTTTTTAATGTGATAGAAAATTTCTTCGATAAAACCTTCTTAAGATGGTATCCGGTCCACACTGAAAAGTAGCAGGTCTGTTTCAAATCACGGCAGACAACTCCTTGATCTACGCCATCCACATACAGATGGAGACACTGTGCATCATCAATCAAAACTCCAGCACGACTGCCAACAACGATAGTTTGAAGGGCACTCCCAATTGAACTTTCAGTCTAAGCACACATACAAACAAACACTTGAATAGCAAAGGAATTAAAATTAAAGAATTATGTGATTATTTAAAACTTTAAATTATAAATTTAGGCCAGAGTGAATGCAAACCGGGGCTGATCTTGTGAGAAAATTCGGACAATATATACGAAAGATGGGTATACAAAGCCTGGTAAATCAGTGAAGTATTGTAGTTATGAAGTAAATTTCATTAATTCCATTGTGTAGCGTGTGTGCACGAATAAAACCAATGACCTGAAACAATTAATTACGTCAATGTGTAAGTTGTTTGAACAGAGATCGCATTACGCCATATGACATATATTAGTAAAGTATAAACTATGTCTGGAAATAGTATATTCCAGCGGACGCAATCGGTGGAGGAAATAACACTAGAACTGACAAATTTGATTGTGAATGTATATGAATGTATATAAAAGCATTTATTTAGTGACTAGAGAAACAATCATCAATGGGAAGCGGGTGGGCTGGGAAGTGCATAGATTGTAACTGAATTACAGACTCCACTACATTTAAAAAAAATATACCATATTTAATTGTAGTCTTCTAGTGGGCGAAAGTAGAAAAAAATTCAATTCTCAAAATCATTCTATGATTCCATGAAGAAGTGTCGTATATTATAGATGGAAAATAATATCATCCTCAATATTAAGGGGACCATTTTAAACTCAGAAATACCTGTCAAATATATAATTAATAACTATACAATTAATTGACCAACTGGGTCGGCCTGCTAGCCGTGAGCTAGCGCGCTGAAATGCATCATGGATGCTTTCATTAACATCACACTTTTCTAGGCAAAACTGGTGCATCTTAGGCTGCACCATAACTGTACCCCTTCTGTACAGCCCTTCGACATAGCTGTTTCTGTCATGCTGCAACAGAGCGGTGACCTTACTCCCGACTGGGGAAACCATGTACAGTCTACGGCCATCGTCCATCCTTTGTGAGATTGCTACCAGTTGTCGTCAAGACACTGGACAACAAACATATGTTCATCACGTTTATAGTCCGTAGAACTATGCGTTCGTAGTTTGTCTCTATGAGGAATAGCCACTAGTATTAGTAAACTTGCAGCTCATGTATGCATGATAATGATTATAGTTTTAAACTCTTTTATCGTATAAAGACGTATTTTGTACAAATATCGCTAAGTCCATCAAAGTAGTGAGGGTGTTACTACTAACAGGAATTTTATTACATAATATGTCATGAAAATGGAAGTTTTATGCTGGGTTATTATAACTTTCATATAATAAATACTGTTCTTAATTACCTGTATTATTATTTTATATTTTACGTTTATTATTATGTTTAGTATGATCTAATGAACGTTAAATGAAAATATGGGAGTCAAAACGTAAAGATTATTCTATCTCTCAGACTATCTTATTTAACTAATCCATTGCCATTTTATTAAAACACAAGCTGATTAAGATGCAATTAATAAATAATTAAAATGTACTACATGAACACGAGTAGCGACATGAATCCAACGACCTCTCTGTATACGTTTGCACAAGGACATTAGAAAATATATGCAGATATGTGTGATCTATTTGTCTCTGTGTGTGTATGTTGGTATTTGTTTCAATTTCCTGTTGTGTGCTTTTGTATACTACTGTGCGTTTTATATGTTGATCACGTGATTTATATTAATGTGTGTTTATTTAAACTTTTTAATTTAATTTTGTACAACACTTTTTGGAAAAGAATAATTTTCTAACATCAACATCATCATCATCATCACCATCACCACGAACACTACCACCACCACCACCACCTCCACCATCAAAATCATATTCATTATTATTATTATTATTATTATTATTATTATTATTATTATTATTATTATCACCCAAATTCCATTGACAAGAACCCCCCTGTCATTTATGAGAACAGACATATGTTGTGGTTTCATCTTTATTGATGAACTGGTTGTTGTGTTACTGAAGAGAACTCCGATCTCCATGTCTCTATAGGAGTGGTGTACGTTTTCCACTAATACCTACAGAAAGAGAAAAATACAGCATCAATGCAACTATAGGAATATCCAAGCAAAATTAAATGACATTAATATATTGTGCATACATGTGTTGTATATGCGGGTAGCAATAAGGTAAATGTGAAATATATAACAAAAAAGCAAACATACAAACACGTGTGTGCGTGTTGTATGTGCTTATTAACGATTCGAATATTACCTGATTCTGCTTGAAAAAATAAACTGTTCTAATTAACTTCTTGTCAGAATGACAAGAAGAATCTTTCTAATTTATAATTTGTGACCAAAATTCTTATAATCTTATCAGTTTTATTCCTTCACCTTATTTTCTTTATTGCAGCAATGAAAATGCCGTTACTCTAGTAAGTCTAGTTAATAAAGACCTTATCTCTAATTTTGTTGTCACATTTCTTGATTTAACTGCACTTTATAACTATCGACTATGATATTTTGCTACACCATTTGCAGCTTTTGTTTTGTTTTGTTTTTTTTTGTATTAATTTCACCAGTTCAGATTATACCTCCGTAAAAGAAGCGACAACAGCAAGAAAACAAAACAAAGTGTATTAATAACATGTTTGATATGTTTAGCAATAGTTTACAACTAAGTGAAGTTTAGCTTGTTGCTACTAAATGAACTTATAAATCCTTTCCCCAGTCGCTGCTTATGAGTGACGCTTCTAGTAAATTTAGTTATTCACTTAGAAGTCTAGGTGGATTGTGGAGAGATTTCTTGTCCTGCAGTAACACCTTTTCATCTCCTGTAGAGCAACCTATCTGGAGGAAATACAAATCAGCATTATTCGCAATCTTCTCACTGTCAATACAAATTCACTTCTGTATTCACTGGCTCTCTTTCGACTCGATTGTTGTAAGTTCCCGCTCTCAGAATTATCAATGTTTGGTGAAGAAGCCTAAAATATTCGAAAAAGTGCTGCTAGTCAGAGCCAGTCATGCCAGTTCTGTTTCCAGATATTTCGCTAACTAGCAGAAGTCATTAATCAATGTCTTCTTTTTCATGAGTCACCCTCTGGTTCTTGCATAAGTATATGTCTCAAGCAGTTTTCACCACTGATAGAAACGTACGCATATTATCAGAAACACGCATTTTCACCATTTCATAAGCAAAGTGTAAGTCAAAGGTCCACATTCGTTTGCTTATCCGGATTCATCTCTCTGGATTTAACTGCATTTCATTCTCTGATATAAAGAGATTATTCACATTTTCAATTGAGTTCTATCAAAAACATCTTTGTTTTCAGACAGAACAGCTCTTACTTAATTGTTGTTTGTTCCATTTGTGCACATATAAATTAATTTTATACTTATATCTCTGTTATAAATGCATATTTTAAATATAGTTATTCTTGAATGTGGGATACATTTTATAATTATCTTTTGTTTCCTAACGTGTTTAACCAGTTCGTAAAAATATTAATTTTTGAGTACTTAAGGAAGAGTACTTAAGAGTGTTTATTTATGTAATCACTGTGAGAGTACTTCCATCATCATCATCATCATCATCATCATCATCATCATCATCATCATAGTCGTCATCATCGTAATCGTCATCATCCTCATCATGTACAGTTGCTTTTGCATTGACACGGTCACTGTATTTTGTGCGCAAAGTGTGAAATGCTAGACAGTTAATTTACCACATTGGGCTCAAGATTCCATGCACGTGTATAATTATAAGTATATATTCCTTTACTTATATTTATTTGAATGACTTAAATGAAAGCAATTGTATACTTTCATTATTCAATCAACATATTTAGAATCCTTACGGAATATTATCTTATAAACAATTATAGAAACAGTGTTTTATTAAATAAAAAATCATGCTATACTGGACTTCAGCAAGTTAACTGATTACAGCGAAGAATCACCTCGTAAAGGAAGATGGGTTTCAGTGGTTTTAGTGACTTCACAATCACACAATCTGTACGACTAAAATCAGCGGTTCTCTGACTGTTACTCAAACATACTCTTGCCTCACTGTCACAGTTAAATTGCCAGACACTCTAAACAGAGAAAAAATAAAACAACAGAAGATATATTTAATTATTACGAAATGTCATAATTAGTAACATATGGTGTACATCCTAGAGTATGTTGTAGAACTATTACATGCATAATTTTGTACTTTATTTACAACACATATATACGTGTTCTCTTTACGTATTAGTAAAATGTATTAGTTAACCATCTTGATTTCCTTTTGCAATTCGATTTATATTATTTATATATTGTTTGAACATATTAACTATGAAGCATATCTTTAAATATTAATATTCTGGCAAATGAAAAGTATTCTTTTAAAATCTAAAACTGTACACACCGTAAATTATTTTTAATGACTATCAAAAATTTAAGAGCCAACTTCTTTCATTTATTTGATTTGTATTAAAATCAAACGATTATTAATTTTGTAGCAGTTATTTCTTAGTTTAAGAAGTGCCTCTTAATACAGAGGATTGTATTATCTTCTTGCTATAATGTGATATAGTTCTTATATGGGGCTGGGTCAGCTATAGGGCATATATTATAAATATGTTGCCCCAAATGGGTTAATGTGAAAATTGGGACGAATTCATACTAGCTCATCGAACCATAGAAACATAAGAATGGAAAACCCCAAAGCGAAGCATGTTCACCAAGCGAAATAATGTTGCCAGTCTAGGACACAAAACTTTGCCTGGTCTTATATCAATAAATATTAAAAATAATAAATACAGATCATCCAGAACTAACCCCCCCCACCAAAAAAAAAAAAAGAAAACAAAACAATATTTTCCATACAAATCCGAGCTTGACCATAAGTCGTGTCAATGAAAAACGGAGGTGACAGTAGAAATAGTAAGCCTCAAGGGGACGAAATGGCGTTCATGAATGAGAAAGGTGTGTGTGTGTGTGTGTGTGTGTGTGTGTGTGTGTGTGTGTGTGTGTGTAATATCCGTGACCAATGCGCATAAATGAAAGTCAGAAATAAATATTCGTTGACAGTAATGCATGCATAAGTGTCACTTGGGATGTGTAGACTTCACGTGGCACATTCTTTAAATAGGTGAGACAAACGGATCAGATACTTCTCAGAGCTGATAGCCATGTCTCGACGTGTAGGAGTAAGTCCAGTCTAAATGTAAATATATCATGAAGCTTTGTATGAATGAAAATTCTAAAGAAAGCTTTTTTAAAATAAATGAGCGAATGATTTTGTGTGGAAACATTCAAGAGCTTTTATGATACAGAATTAAAGATCATTTTGGTTTCACAGAACGGATAAGGTACATACAGTTATTTTGCGAATTTTATGGTTAAGGTTTTATGTAGATAACATACAGAATATTTTGCCATGTATATTTTAATCCACGTTTATATTGAATCTAGTGTCATTGTGATCAGAGGGAAATTAGCCTTGACACAACCCACTATCAGTTTAGTTATGACCAAATATTTATTACTCCATTTATTAATTACATAATCCTCCTTCTCCTCATCTTCTGCTGTTCACTGTTTGTTTCTCTTTGCTACTTGCTCCAAGTGCCTTGGGATTTGGCGTGCTCCACAATCTGCTTCGTGGTCTGATTTGCATTGCACTGATTCAATTACATTTGCTTTGGAATTGTGTTATTGATGCTAGATGTCTATGGTCTTCCATTTGAATTGCATCTATGATCTGATTTGTGGCTAACACGTCTTGGCGTGAGCCACACGTTCCATTACTAGTGTAGGAGTGTTCAGTGAGAAAGCTGTGCCCGAGATTAAGATAAGTAGAATTAATGAAAACAGTGTGCAATCTGTTACCAAGAACTACAACAAAATGTTTTGATTCATAAGGCAAAAGAGAACTCTAAAAGAGGAAATCTATAGCCTTGAGATAAACTTTCATTAGGAGAAACTGGAAGATAGAGAGACATAAACTGCAGGCAAGTTAATATCACTCTGGATAGAGAGATAGTGTTTTGGAATTGGAATTGTGGGAATTAGAAATTTTGATCATCGTTGTTTCTTCTTTTTATTGCTCATTCTTATATATAAATATTTTGTTAATTTTACTTCTTTCTTTGTGTCAATACCTATCATCGTCACGTAGTGTCAAATTCATAATTGTAGTTATTGTACCTGTCTTTTGTCTTTGTCCAATTAATTGTGAATGATAATCAATCTGGAGGCTCTCATGAATTATCGGAAGTGTGATCTCAATTGTTGTGTTGTCCTAATTATTCAATAATTTACGGGCGACACCAACAAAGATGCTGCCAATGATTCTGGATACTGGCATCATGCATACACCTTTAACAGGGACTCTCAAATGCATCTGCACATTATAACAGAAATTCCAGAGTGATTTTGAAAACTGAAATATTTAGAAGTTACGACTTCGCTCTCTATAACCTAGCAATTCCGACTGGTTAATTTCAGTTGACTGGTCCCGTCATTGGTTAGTTAGACATATAAGTAAGCAGTGTCTCTATGCGTCAGCTAATAACTGTCAATAACTGTCACACAAACAGATTAGGATAATACTCAGTCAGCAAGCCTAAAACAAGCTAAATATTTTTGGGTGTGTTGGCCATTGAAATTCCAGCCATGAAATGCTACTTTCAGTGTGGTGCCGTGCCTACTCAAAATCTGAAGTAAACAAACTTCACGGACTTCCATTAATACTTCTCTTAACAGTCAGTGCACAGCCTCTGTTTTAAACATAGCTAATTCTAAGCAATCATAACAACAAAATATATACTACAATTTGTATGCATTTAAAACTTCATGTAAAAAGGATGAAATTTGGGGTATTAGCGAAACTATTTGTCCACAAATTTGCTTTGAAAGAAACAGAGTAGTATCAGATACACCCTATCCCACCAGTGTATGCACTTTTCCATTTACTTTGATGACATCTGGTAACCTTCTTCTAGATAAACATTTTAAGCAAACCACTCTCATTGACATGACCATAGTTGATTACCCAAGCGCTAATCCTTCTGGTCTTGGATATCTCACTGCCACGCTTCAACTGCAACGTCCCACCCCACCCCCGACAAAACGCCATAGGCCTTTGCCTCTATTACAGAAACATAATAATGTCTTTAACAAATGGAATAAAAATAATAATTGAAACAAAATAGAAACAGGAAGAAATGTTTGACTTGATTATGATTGTCGTACAAAGTTTTCAATGCTAAAATTATTTCAACTGTTATATCATACCTGCGTTCCGCTAAATATCTTTCTTTCAATCGAAACAACATTGATGACTAATTCACCAATCTTCTCCAAATTCCGCTTCATGTGCACAAAATTCTCTCGATCAATGCTCAACCGCCATGTATCAATGGAAGGAGCTGTATATGACCTTGGTATTGATGCGTCTAAATCAAGTTCTCTGAAGCGATGACTAAGCATGGGAACCATGGCAACGAGGGAGCTGCCATTAGACATCTCTTGCACCCGTTCTAGTAGCAGTAGATGTGAGGCCATTTTTCCATGTCTCTGGCTTAAGATCTGTTTGAGATTTTGGACCGTAGTCTTTACCTTGTCGTTTGCATCCGATACGATTTTCTTCAGTCGTTTTCTACAGGCCTCCACCGAATTCAGCAGGCTATTGCATATTGCATCTATTTCTGCAAAGGCATCATTCGCGGTTTTTTCAGACTTTGCTAGGTGCTCTTCAACATCTTTCAGGGTGCTATTAAGAGCAGATTCAGATTCCCGTAACATAATTTCCATATCCAACAATTTTTCTCTGTGTTTGGCGACCAACTCTTTCAAACAGGTGACCTCTGCACATGGTTTATGTTTCGAGGTGGCACAAAGCAGGCAGATGAAAATGCTATGGGCAGAGCAGAATAGTTCTGCTGTTTTATCAGGGTGTTCAGCGCATGGCACACTTCGACTCGAAGCCAGATTCTCTGATCTTAGTGTTTCTAGATTTTCTAATCGATGCGCAGCAGTTACTGGCACAATTCTGTGACCATCGACGCAGTTCTGACACAACATAATGCCACAGTGCATGCACAGAGATTTGGCTTTGACATCATTATGCACATAGCACAGATGTTTTTGTTTAAAAATTTGATTGCTGTCTATCATTGCAGTCATAGACAAATCTGTAGGTAGCATGTCCGCCACTTCTTCGCAAGTCTTGTTCTGAAAATCAGAGTCTTGTGGATCCACAATAACACTGCGACACAGAGGACACGCCGCATTTTTGTTTGCCTTAGTCCAACTGACAAGGCAATCACGACACAGTAAATGGGCGCATGGTAATATTTTGGGTTCAGTATAATGTTCGTGACACACAGCGCAAGTAGTGTCTTTCACTTCGTGGACTGCTGCCATGGCCTGTTCTGCAGATAATGAATACATTCTCATTTCCTAAACATTTCACAAAACGTTCTTGACTATCTTATAAATTAATTTAATAATGATTCAAAATGTATACTTATACTGCTATATTGTAGGTTCGAACAACTTAAGTAACTGCACAACACTAAAGCTATAATTTATGCGGGAGAGTTTTAAAAAGTTAAATGGTCCAGAAGTTGATTCCGGAAATTTTCTCACCCCTCCCGCCACCCAGTAAGATGAAATTTATAGTATAATACATTTTACTAATGCAAATACCCCAATTACACTAAAATTAAATACTAATGTGCGCGTATATGCGTGTAACGAAACATACCCACACACCAACCAAATATATATATATATATATATATTAATCCGAGAGTGAAGACACAATAGCAACAAAAAAAAATGTATTAATGAGACACAGCATATTAGTAAATAGTTTGCTTTCAAATTATGACTTACTTGTATAAACATTTTCAAATTATTAGTTAATATAATCAAATTCACTAGAAATTAGATTGATATATTTAATTGAAACTTAAAGATTTTGCTAAGGGAAAATGAATAAAGGTTAATTTATTAAGTACCACGGTAATAATTACCAGGCAACATAACGTAACTCACATAAATCATCTTAAAGGCCACGTTTTAAAGACTTAAGCATATTATTAATCATGATAACGTAACGAGAATGTACAGTATGCAATATTATGGTTATACTGGTCAATTTACTGTTAGGAAATATATTTACAGAAGAAATAAATGCATTGATTTTAAAAAAGAAAAAAAAATATCGCTTTTCAGCAACATTACAAAATCATTAATTTCTGTAAAATGTCCATTCGTTGAAACAGGAAGTACGACGAGGTTGATTACACTTTCAAAACACAATCGCGCTCTTGCAGGCATAACTTGAATTGATCGAAAACCGAAACCATAATATATAGGGGAGGTAATTACATAAACAAAAATCAACTTAACATATTATCTCCCTTCCGCAGAAAGTGACTGGTGACTAAATAAATTCGAAATAAATAAATAATGACGTCACTTATACGTTTCTCTCTCTCTCTCTCTCTCTCTCTCTCTCACACACACACACACACACACACACACACACACACATACACACACACACACACACGTTTGGAATAGACTTTATTTAGTTAGCAGCTTGTATTATTTATTCATGTAATTTGAAGCGCAGAAAACCATGGAGAATGAATAACTTGATCGACATTTGCAAACTCAGTGTAATTATATGCAATACAATAACAGTACTTTGAACAAATATAAAAAGAGAGATCTCTCTTACCTCAGCAAATGCACTTAAAGTTGTTAATTCATTGATAACGAACAGGTATGGCGTGATCAAATTATTTACTTCCTGGAATTCTGGGACTCTGTGCTGCTGTTATTTATAGAAAACAGTGACAAACGATTATATATGTTACAGGTCTAGTGCTGTTTTGCCACAGTTCCACCGTCACGAGCTAAGTTCAATATGAACCATTGTGCATGTGTACATGTATACCATGTCTATGGGAAGCAGGGAGGGAACTCGCAGACTCCATTCATTCGGTTTTCAAGTTATCCACGCACAGATTTAGTTTTCGGTACTTGTCCGGTAATTCACCATCGTTGTGTGGTCTACCCTTACTTATGTACTCTGTATTGTATGCACTTTCTGTTTATAACGGTTTTATCATTTAGAATTCACTGTATCATCAAATGTATTTCATCTACTCATTAATGAATATTCATGAGTCTGACCTTTCAATTGGCTTGCATGTCAACGTGCGCGCGCACACCACCAGAATCAGACTCACGGGCAGATAGGCCCAGCTGTTCAAGCATATTGTGAGATATTGTACATTGAATGTATTAGACTCTCTGTCTGATTTGTCTGGAGGGTCATGAAAATATAACCGATGTATCTAATATATAGTTGAGTAAGTGGCAGTCCCGTAAAAGGCATAAAACAAAAACTGTGAAAATAGTGGCTATATCGTCATATCTCAAAAGTTGAGCTATAGATTTAAAAGAATTAAGAAAGGAATACTCTTTACCCAACAATAACGGTTATTAAACTGTAACCTTAAAAATATAAAACCCTCAAATTAAAATATTCAATATAATGAATTTAGACTTAACATTATGTACTTATTAATCGCATTAGCAGTTCGGCTAACTTTAAAAGTGTAGATGTATTTTTAAAAATAAAGAAATGCTATAAGATACATTTAATTTCAAACATATGATGGACACAATTGCACACACACACACACACACACACACACACACACACACACACACACACACACACACACACACACACACACACATATATATATATATAAATGTCCGTGTGTATGTGTGTGTGTCCGTGTGTGTGTGTGTATGTGTGTGTGTGTGTGTGTGTGTGTGTGTGTGTGTGTGTGTATGTGTGTAAGAAACGTTTCCTTTGTGTCACTATTAAGTTTTAGTGCAGTTATTTTAGGAAAAAACAAACGTTGAAAACAATAATGATGTGTAGACAATCTGATAAGGCTTCATCATTAATAAAATATGCGAACATGCACATACTACTTGCAAATATGTTTATTGTGGTGGAATAAATTTACCTATCCTTATTTTAAAACTTAATTGTTGCATAAATTGTTAAATGTCGAAGTTATGCAACTTTGGGCACTCCTTTTGCTGCTATTTAAGTGTCAAATTGGAAGTAAACAACTCAGAATGTGCTAGAAACTTGCTTTTGTAATCTAAATAATTTCCAACTGTATGAGTATTTTTTCTAATAATCTCACACTTGTTCATAACAAATTCATCCAATGGAGATGGACCGAAATGTATTTAATTGTAGAAAATCTATGTAGAAGAGGTTTACAGTTGTGACTGAAAATGTCTGTATTGATACATATGAGTGTTTATTAGATACTAGAGTCACCGTGTTACAAATGTGGGCATGTACTTTATTTTGATAAAATATTTTATTAAATTGTGGTTCAGGAGTTAAAACATTTTTTTTGAAAAAGAACAATCTCTCACAAACATTTTTTTTTGCATGGAGTATGCACAATCTCATTTCATTCAAATTATGGGCTTTGTATTGGGGCACTCTTAGTACAATGCATTCACGAAAATAAATGCATAATATTTATAGCAACTAGCTGAAGAAAGGGGTGAAGAGCGAAAGGCCCTTATATAATACACTGCGTCACATAAACAATTGTAAGTTGTGTAATTTTTTTCAATAATAGCTTTAAAACAATTTTGCACTGTTACATTCGAAAATGACATCCGTTTTTTTTTTTTTTATCAGGTCATGTTTTTGTGCTAATTCGATTTTTAAAAATTCGATCTTATAACTAAATCGATTATATTTTTGTAACATTATTAGGCATTTTTTGTTAATATTTCTCTTCCAAAATATATTTTTAAAATAAAAAATTTAATTAATTAAAAATATTGTTTTCTAACACAATTCATTTATTAAATGTTACAAAAGTTGATTATTAGACATTGTTAACGGCAAGTACATATAAATTCAATATTAGGTCATCATTGTTCAAAATCCAGGGCATGAACTTCCATATCTTGAACTTCTAGAATGCTCAGCAGTAGGAATGTCTCTCTTTAGAGTCCAACAGTAATTAGCCATCATGACTGCATCCCAGCGTCCCTGATACCTGGTTTCCATCTCTTTCATATCCTGATGAAATCCCTCTCCTTTCTCGTTGCTCATTGATCCCAGATTTTTCAGAAAACTGATCCCTATGTGAGAATAAGTAATGCATTTTGATACTCATGTTGCATCCAAGGTTTCTGAAAGCAGTCAGCATATTGGCAACAAGCTCTGCATAGTTCCTGGCTTTATTGTTGCCAAGAAAGTTTTTCACCAGACCAAAAGCATTCCAAGCTTCCAGGTCACTTCGTTCATTGAGTTTTCAAACTCTGGATCTCTGATTAGCTTACGGAGTTGTGGTCCATCAAAAATGCCAGCTTTCAACTTCTCAATGGTCAACCCTAGAAAAGCATGGCAAAAGTAAGCGAAACAGCCACTATCCTTGTCCAGAGCTTTGGGGAACTGTTTGGTTAAGCGGTGGGAAAAGAATATTGTCTCTGTCCACCAGAGGGTTGTTTATGAGGTTCATTGCTTTGCAAAGTACCACTTCCTCCTGTACAGGCCAGTTCTGCCTCGTTTAATGCCGAGCTTTGTCCCTACTATCCCACATGCAAAGAAAGCACAGGTACTTGGTGAACCCAGACTGTTGTCCCAACAAAACGTTTTCCGGTCAACACAAAGTAACCATCTATGCTGATCATAACGAATTTTCTCCAGCACGTACTTCACCGCTTCATACTTTTCATTCTGTGTAGTCGAGTGAGCCAGAGGTACAGAAGCAAACTGATTACCATTGTGTAGCAGAACACATTTCAGTGATTGCTTGCTGCTGCCAATAAACAATCTTCAATCTTCAGATTTATACTCTTGCTCTCCAAGCTTGGGCTGGAGCTGCGCAATATTTGTACAGTACACCAGGTCCTCGGTAGACAAAATACTGAAGTAATCTTGATGTCTTGCGGTAGAAGGTGATTCGAACACTGTCAGAAAGGACGTTTTTTTTTTCCACTCAATCTGGATACCAACAGTTCAGTATTTGTACATCAGTAAATGATGGTACTGAGGCTACGTATTGTCTCCGTCTGCTTAGATAAACAGTACTAGAACTGCTAGAAGATACAAAATTATTTCTGATAGACTCTGATCCATTTCTGATACTGCGACATTTTCTTCTTCAGAAATATTATTCTGGTTCTCATTATTATATTAACTGACTCAACATCTGTAACTAATTATCATAATAATCATCAATTATATAATCAATTGTCTAATCAGTTTATTTGAAGTTGTCATGCTTACCAAGGTGGAATACCCGTGTCACAAAACTTGCATATAAAGTGGGTCCATCTGTCCAAATATAACTGGCAATGCTCCTTGTGTCTGCTGAAAAATGTGAATTGGATGATCAAACTTGGGGATATTTGATTTTCAAACTATTGTAACTTTTCCAATAATGCAGTCGACATCTGCAGATTTACAGATTAACTTAATATTTATTAGTCCAATAATCAAATGGGATCTTATTCAGATTTAAATTAATTTGGAATGCTTCATGTATAATATTTTAAATTTGATTTTAGATATACTGTAATCCAGTGGGATATATCTAGCTATACATCTAGATCCACCAAAGAATGGAAACTTGTATGCAACATCCTGTCGAAAATAAAGTGAAGTACGGTATGTGACGTTGATAGAAAACGTGATTTTACGCTTATATATATATACATACAACGAAACAAGAGAATGAAACAGATTTGTTGATGTACGTTTTATTTTGTTTATATGCATTACATTTAATATTACACATTACACAATAATATGTAAATTTGATATATTTCATTTTTTCTTCTAAATGCAAACCCATAACAAATATTAGAGGTAACAATGAGCAGTGTTTATGTATAAGAGATATAAAATTAGTGGCAAATTTTGTAAAAGATTTCTATGCGAATGAATGTTAAGTATATACAGTTGGCCTCATAAATAGTAGAAGAAGAAAAGAAAGTATAAACAAGTATTCCTCGGCCTGAATAAGTCACACACACACAAAAAAAAGACGCATATTTGGGTTTCCACTGTAGCAAACTCAAGTCACGTGACAAACGCGTAAAAAAAAAAAATTATGTAAACTGTTCCCAAGCTTTGCTCGTCGCTGTCCTTGTGCAACGTTTTCATCATATTGACTTCTGGCGTGTATTTGTATTTATGAAGTTGTTGCCATGTCAGTCAGAGAGCATCCATTCAGCACAAACGTAAAATTAAACTGTTTACATTGCTATGTTATCTACCCAAAAGTAAAATTAAACTGTTTACATTGCTATGCGGACTACCCAAAAGTAAAATTAAACTGTTTACATTGCTATGCGGACTTCAAAACACCTGTGGCAAATCGAAATGTAAATTTGGACGTATATGACGAGGTGTAAGACAAATATATTCATAGAAAATTAAATATTATTCTGAGTTTAATGTTTACTTTATTATATTATACTATAACTACTTGGAAATATGCAGGAATTAAAACTATTTCAACGGATGAACGGTTGCATGCACAGAAATGACAGCCACTTGCATCATTCCTTCTTACCCGTCATTATCTACCCAACATCATCATTATTTACCCAACATCATCTCTTAATATTTTAGTATTGTGTCTCTCTGGGGTATTAGCACTTATCTGCTTAAAGCGACAAATGTTGGAAATGGGCATTAAACATTAAACATTAAACATTGGAAACATCAAAGTAAACCATGAATGAAGTCCAGTAGAAAAACGGGGGACAAGTTTTATCCAGACTTTCACTATAATCGTTTGGTAAGGATGGAATACAGCTTTTATACCTAAAAAAGTAAAGGTACGCTCCACCCTATATAATCAAGTGTAAAATATAAAGTTACACATACTTAGAACTGTTGACATATATTACATTAAATATTTGTTTTCGAGAAACCAGATGAAATCAAACGATTACCTCAGACTCAAACTTATTTTTGATCAAAATTAATTACCCCTATTAACCAGATATTTAGACATTCATTTAAATACATACAAAATTCCGACTTTTTTTTTAAAAAGAAAAACTCTGCATCTCACACATAACATTCATCATGTCCTTAACTCAATACCTGAGTAAAGTATTTTCCATCACTCGCAAAAACACAATGAAATAGATTCAATATTAAAGTCAGACAAATGGAAGTCAATTCCAAATGGCTACAAAACACAATCGCTAACATCTCAACATCAAAACCCCTACACTGAAACGTATAAAGGTAATTTGCCATCATAAACTATAGACCAATGCAGCACCGAAACCAAATGTCACAGACTAAGCCAAAGTAATGCAAGAAGGCTATAACAATTCGAACAGCGTTCCTTAGTGTTGTCAAAATATTGATATATTCTGGCATTCAGGATAGTCAAACTAATATGGTAAAGTAAAATGTAGTGTGTAATACATTAAGTTTTAAAGGAGAGAATAATAGAAACTTGGAAACACATAGTGTGTCAAAAGCAGACACTGTTGTTCCATTAGGTAGTGTGATAACTTCTTCCTATGCACTGAATCATTAACATGCATATTAGTAGTAAATCAGTAATATGCATGGCATTAGTACTAAATCATTAATATGCATGATATTAGTAGTAAATCAGTAATATGCATGATATTAGTAAATAATTTCACATACTAACATCTTAGAACAATAAAGGGAAACAGCAAGAGCAAAAATACAATTTTATGTGAAACAAATAAATACAAAACATTTGCATTAACCATACTAACTGGTTTGTCCTAATGACTTCAATCTAGTCCAATATGACTTAAATCTAACAGTAAACAAAACTCATGTGGCACTCTTTGGCAATAAAATTATCAACAATCAAAACTCACAAAACGTGAAATATAAATAAAACATAACAATACAATAAATATAATAGAACAATACAATAAATATATATAATGCAAAAACACAATAAATATAATAGAACAATACAATAAATATATATAATGCAAAAATACAATAAATATAATAGAACAATACAATAAATATATATAATGCAAAAATACAATAAATATAATAGAACAATACAATAAATATATATATAATGCAAAAATACAATAAATATAATAGAACAATATAATAAATATAATGCAACTATACAATAACTATAAAAGAACTATACAATAAATATAATAGAACCATACAATAACTATAATGGAAATATACAATAAATATAACTGACATTCCCGGAAAAAGACGTTAGGGATTGATACAATTATGAATGTAAAACATCAACCAAGTGACGTAGTAACTTCATGAAAGCGAGAATAGATAAATATGCAAGGTCAGCAAGAAACAAAACAATACTGAACGTGTAGCATGCTTTGGTAGAATTACGAATACTATACACGCAAACACCGTGACTAGCAATGTAATTACCACTTAATAACAAATTAAATAATGCACAAGAAATAGCACTGAGATATTCCCCAACTGTCTCCAAACACTAGGACTAAAGTTGAAACGCCACAAAATGTCTCCAAACACTAGGACTAAAGTTGAAACGCCACAAAATGTCTCCAAACACTAGGACTAAAGTTGAAACGCCACAAAATCTCTCCAAACACTAGGACTAAAGTTGAAACGCCACAAAATCAAAAGAACTACTGGGATGACCCACCAACTATTCGCTCAAATTGTAAACAATGGCGGACGAATACCCAGTGCATGAAAGTCAAGTTAAGAATACAAACAATTTCTGAACCACTACCACTGACCCTCTGCAAGTCAGAACCCGAACTAAATGCTAAATATTCCACCAAGACATAATCCAAACATATTCTCAGCACTGTTACATAACGAATGTGCAGACTTTCGAATTATTTATAAAGAATGATCCTCTGACCCCTGGATTGTAATTCAGATGCCCCACAAGACTGATATTAATACTGGAATAGCGAAGGGCGTCCCGATTTTCACAGCATCAATAATGACCCTCCGAACAGATCTCATCAGAATTATAAAAAAATATATAACGAATTTCACATCTTTAAAATATGTTTTCTTTCACAAATTCAATCACCGGAATGTATGTTGGTCCTCATTAACAAAATATGCAGCAATGATACAATAACAAAGGAATGCATGCAAACATGTATAGGGGGGAAATGTTAAAATTACAGTCATCTAAGATAGGTACTACAAAAGAACAATTTTCAACAAGTAGAATGACATTACTGTAAAATAATTAAATGCAACTGCGGTGAACAAACAACATATGAATACGTCACTGGACATTATCCAAAATTAATAATATTACAGAAAGTACAGAACTATTTATCTGACAAATTAGACAAGGTGCAAATAGACTTGAGATAAGTCCTTATTTCTTATAAAGGAATTAAAGTTTTCACTTTTTACCCAAATCTTCTGCGATGATCATCATTACATGCTTGAAAAAAACAACAAGTGAAATATTTCTTTATGTACCAATCAAGATTATGTTTGTGCAATGGAGATGCACATTTGATTTATGTACACTTTTGACCATCACAGTAAAATGGTAAGTTTGTACTCTATCACAATTTTAGAAGCAAACACGCATGCCCCACCTCCAACCTTCACACACACACACACACACCATTACGTGTATTGATAAATGAAAATGTCTTTCACTTGCTATCCACTATAGGAAAGATCTTCACCGTAGACATTTGGTCAAAGGGAGAACAGTTACCTGCAAAAGAAAAATACGTGCATTAAGCTTACGTGTGGTAGCCAGTGAGTGTAAGTCTGAACGAACTACTCTTGTGTTCTACGCGCACATCTCAACGAATATTTACATTTGTACAGGACTCCTATTTCTTCTGATATTATTATTACTACATCATTGTTTAGTTTGTAGAGGACTCCTATTTCTTCTGATATTATTATTACTACATCATTGTTTAGGTTGTAGAGGACTCCTATTTCTTCTGATATTATTATTACTACATCATTGTTTAGTTTGTAGAGGACTCCTATTTCTTCTGATATCATTATTACTACATCAATGTTTAGTTTTAAAGCACCACAAAACATGCAAGAAAGAAAAGGAGCTAACAAGAACAAAGTAAAACGGAGGAAATACGTGGACCGTATTTCTGCAAACAAATTGCGCAGAGATAGTATATATAGATACTATATATATATAGTACCGATTGAAATATTTCTGGGACATACCTTTTGTCTAGACGCCTTGTACATTTTTCGCCGATTGTTTTCTTTCTCTTGCACACATGCATTACACAAAACACACACACGCACACACACACACACACACACACACACACACACACACACACACACACACACACACACACGCACGCACACGTACACACTTCTTTATCTTTCACATATTCATTTGCATATAGGAAGTTCGGAGTTAAAGGTATGTTGTGAGTCTCTGTCTGTCTGTATGATGCATGTGTGTATTTCTGTCTGTATGTTTGTATATATGTAGGTGTGGCGGAGTAAATTTGCCTACAATTATTTTAATTGAATTGTTATATAATGTGTTAAATTTTCAGAGTAACCCAGACCTTGGGTGGTATTTTTTTTTAAAAGTGAGTTCGAAATAAATGCTCAAGGCGAGAATGTGCTAGAAAATGCTGATGTAATGCAAACCAGTTAGTAGTTTTTATTATCCAATGGTTAAGATTTATGAGAACGAGACCAGCCAATGGGCTGAGATTAAAAGGTTTACTTGCTGTAGAAAATTGTATTCTCTAATCACTTTGAATATGGAATTGGCATGAAGAAGTTTGGTTTTGAAAGGCAGCCAATAGCTTGGTGGTGAGTTAAACTGACATCTGTGGTTATTGGACTAACATTTTCAACTTCATTTTTACATGATCGTGTTTGCTTTGTGAACGCGTGGCGATATGAGATTATTGAAAACCAGATTTATACCTTTACGAATTTATATTCTAAACGGTGTTCGTCAACATTCTTTTAAAACGTAATGTTCACAGATAGGTGCTGAAAATAAACGTGAACACTACTTTGAATATGTTATTTTCAATGCCCCCCCCCCTCCCTCTTGTAGTGACGTCACCGTTGTTGTCTTTTGTTTCCAAGATGGACTCATTGTGCTATGTAAAATCAGTTTTAAATTAATATGTTGTTTGTTCTGCTTTATTTTGTATTCTTCCGCTCATATATATGTTTATGTTTTACTGAAAAGAGTCGGGACTTGAGCAACATCTAAAATTTTCTAGAAAGAAATTAGTCAGTCACCCTAAAGGCCTAAACTATACTGCATGTATTTATGTATGAAAGAGTTTGCATGTATTTATTAATCTATTTGTGTAAGTGTGTGTCCATGTGTTTGTCTTCATGCGCATGTGAGTGTGCACGTGTGTTAATGTTCAAACGCGCACAAGTGTGTTTACGTGATACACGTATGAACACCAGCACTCCCATTTATCATTCCCAAGTCCTCATTTGACCCCGTCCTCAGTTCCTAGACCTTTGCCCTCCGTATACATATATGTACTATGCCCAACCGTGTACGTAAAATCCACTTTTCTTTGTTATAATGAACAATATTATGGTAGTTCGTGAATTTTAGCAGTTTTTCGTTCGTTTTTCCAGATGGGTACCTTTTTAAAGAAAGCGTACAAATCAAACATGGCGTAACACGGCTGTTTGACTCTAGAGTATGCAACTCCTTGATCATGACCATCCACGTACAGGTGGAGACAACTTGCAGTGTCGACCAACACACCGACCCGACTACCGACTTTGACAGCAGTAAGGGCTTTGCCATAGTTGGTTTCAGTCTGCAAACGTAATATTAAAAACAATACAAACATAAAATTAAAAACAATGGTTGCTTGTGCATGTCCTTTCGTCACGTGGTATACCTAATTTCTTTAGAAAGGTAAAAGTAAAACATGCCCTTACTTATATAATGCAATAAGTATCAATTAAATAACTTAAACAGAAAAATAAAATAAAGTTCCGAATTTCAAATTTTGTTTGTGAGAGAACTTTGAGTTTGATTGGTGATCGTAGGGTAGAAACAATCTATGAGCTTTAGTGTGACCTCAATGCACACAAACAATCTGAATTTTAATGGTGATCATTGGGCAGAAACAATCTACGAGCTTTATTGGTGATAGGACAGAAACAATATCTAATCTTTATTGGTGATCTCAGTGCACAACATATTAGCTTTATTAGTGATCGAAGGGCAAAACAGTCTACGAGTTTAATGGTGGTCTTAGAGCACAATCTTGGAATTTTATTGGTAATGTTAGTGCACAAACAATCTGTGAACTTTATTAGTAATCTTAAGGCACAAACAATCTGTGAACTTTATTAGTAATCTTAAGGCACAAACAATCTGTGAACTTTATTAGTAATCTTAAGGCACAAACAATCTGTGAACTTTATTAGTAATCTTAAGGCACAAACAATCTGTGAACTTTATTAGTAATCTTAAGGCACAAACAATCTGTGATCTTTGTTAGTAATCTTAAGGCACAAACAATCTGTGATCTTTGTTAGTAATCTTAAGGCACAAACAATCTGTGATCTTTGTTAGTAATCTTAAGGCACACACAATCTGTGATCTTTGTTAGTAATCTTAAGGCACAAACAATCTGTGAACTTTGTTAGTAATCTTAAGGCACAAACGATCTATGATCTCTGTTAGTGATTGTACAGCACAAAACGATTCATTATACTTTACAACATGACACTGTTAACATAAATTGTAATAGTTTATATTATGTTTGATAATTACCCAGTTTATCAAACAGTACAATCCCTATTTTTATTTTAAATTCGTATATTTTAAAGGGGTAATATAAATTATTATGGGATGAATTTGCAGGAGAAATATGGTGCGTTAAGTTTTTCTTACTTAATGATCTCGAGATTAGACCTATGCTAGGTTATTATGTAAAAAAAAATAATCACAGTTAGAAAAAGAAGGAAAATTGAAAAGTCTTGACCTGTTGCGAGTTGACATAAACAGATGCGTGATGAACACAAACTGATGAATGCAGCAGCACAGCACAACCAAGCAAGGTCAAGGTTGCCGGATCCTCAGCGACAACACCTATCATTACATCACTTCCTTTATATTGCTTGTTAATTTCTTCCACTCGTACCTGCGCACAATTAAGCCCAACCCGCAAATAAAATAAAATATATAATTATGTTATCATCAACATTAAAATGCGCACAGAATTAGCAAATAGTAGTAATTGCTGTGAATACACGAATTGCCTTAGTAAATCGATGCTAAATGTCGAACGCTTTATTCAAGGTCCCGGTCCCTAATTCAAAGTAAAATTTGATTACACTAGCATTATAGTAACTATGCAAAGTGAGCAAACCCTTCACAACAAGTCCGGCTTTAACTTAGAGACACAACGAACACAATTTACTAGTTCATAAACACTAGCTGCTAGCTATATTTCTTGCTAGTCTTTGCTCTATAAATATTAATTTTATACCGAACATCACGAAAACCTACTACCTCGTACAGCACGTTAACCTTCAAAGGTTCATGTGACATCACAATTCCGTGACCGTAAAAATCGCCAGTGTACACCGCAGTCTGCCCACTGTTCATCAGGACGATGTTGCTGCCGTGGTTGGCATGAAACTGCCAAACACTCTGAAATGCAACCCAGTAAAAGGAAGTGTCATCTCTTTAGTCAGCATGTCCGAGTAATGCGTACCATAATTATTACTAAAGCAAAACATTATAATTATTGTTAAAACAAAGTCCTGACATTTAAAACAAGTCAAAATAAAAACTTAACATCTCATCCAGAAACAGAATTTTGATTAAACAGAATTGCTTTTTAATTTCTATCCAGTAAGAAAGAAATCCTTCTGTTTTTATTTTGATGCTTTATTTTATAATCAATATCTTTAATATACATTTATTATACTACCACAACCACTGCTAATATTGCTACAATTACTGCTACTACTAATACTGATACTGTGTGAAACGAAGTAAATTTGTCGATCCCTATTTCTAGAATTAATTGTTATATTGTTAAAGTGACCCATCTTTTAATCTATATTTAGTGAGCCCCCAAACCACCAATTTCTTCTCCAGCAATGATCATCAATATGTGTAAGAAGATCAATAAATGTATTAAATCAACAATCAAATTTACATACGACAAATACAGTGAAAAAGATTACTTGATAATCAATATTTCCATGAAACTACGTTTGCAGAATTTTAATACCTATAGAGTCTTCTATCCTAAAACACAATTCAACAGATTAGTGTCAATACAAATCACAGGATAGTTCTTATCAGAACAGAAATGGAGTTATTAGATATAAGTGATACTGGTTTTTACATTACTTTGTCTATGTAGAGCCACAATAGATTTTTGTATGCTTTTCGTAAAAAAAGTCAAGCAACTTTGGGTCTCAAACACTTTGACAGTCTAGTGATACCTTAGTCCTACAGCTCTCCCATTAAGTCTCAAACACTTTGACAGTCTAGTGATATCTTAGTCCTACGGCTCTCCCATTAAGTCTCAAACACTTTGACAGTCTAGTGATATCTTAGTCCTACGGCTCTCCCAGTAAGTCTCAAACACTTTGACAGTCTAGTGATAACTTAGTCCTACGGCTCTCCCAGTAAGTCTCAAACACTTTGACAGTCTAGTGATAACTTAGTCCACTGGTTCTCCCAGTAAAGCAAGAAAAGGAGTTGTACTGTGTCCTCTGAGCTATAAATGGGAGTTATAACTTAAAACTTCTCTTCATTTTGTGGTTATATAAATTAACACACTGATTATCACTGCTTGCGTAAAAGGTACAATTAGGTCAGTTATACGAATGTATACATCGTATAACATTTCAAGGCCAAACAGCATCATCACGTGTACAACATATTTAGCCAGAGACCAAACAATCAACTGTCACAGGGTTATGACCTAAGGCCATACAAGCGGTACGATTCATGACACTCGGATAGTCACGGGGAAGAACTCTGAAGTGCTACATCCGTTCAGATAACGAATCATCACTGACAGCCTGCTCTACACGCCGCAAAATACGTGCTTGTTCCAACTGCCCGGGTTCGCATACTTACGATTCGCAGAACATTGCGGTTTCTGTCTGTCTACCGGTCTATGACTGAATACTAGGAAAAGAAGCGCAAGCCGAGTTTATTCTTTTATGATTTGCACACGACACTTCAATGTACTTTCCTGTGACATGACAATGTCAACAATACCTGACTTTACATTATGTTGCATACAATATATACATGCAAATTGTGTACATTACATAAAACATGTGCATTTGTTTACTGCCTTGTTTTAATGATTGACTAACCATAAGAGAAGCGTTTCCGGCTGTGGTTGATTCAGCGCTAGTGTTTGAAAGAGGAGTGGGGGTGGGGGTGTAACATTGTTTTATTCCCAAATCTCATTTGATACAAAGTGCATATGTGGGCCCATTGAAAGAAAGAGGGGAAAAAGAGAAAGAGAGAAAGAGAGAGAGAGAAAGAAAGAGGGAAAAAGAGAAAGAGAGAGACAGAGAGAAAGAGAGAGGGAAAAAGAGAAAGAGAGAGAGAGAGGGGAAAAGAGAAAGAGAGAAAGAGAGAGAGAGAAAGAAAGAGGGAAAAAGAGAAAGAGAGAAAGAGAGAGAGAGAGCATGTCATCTGCCCCGTGTTTCTCTTACTTCAATCGAATCTAGTGCAAAAATATCATCTATCCATTATTACTCACATACCTTTGATTGTAACTATCACTATAGCCGCGAGCTAAAAGAAACAAATAGAGCAGCAAATAAATTAGTAGTCTCTGCCAATAAAATGTCCTCCCTGCAACACGTTTTGTTAAGCACTAACATGGTACTTATGTACCCCATACCTTTGCACTTTCACATACTTGCTTTTCAGTGGGTTCATCAGGTTGGACCAGTTCAACAACATTCTCCAAATCTCGTTCAACAAGTTCAATAGCCTCTTGACTGATACACAATGGTGACGTGGCAAACCCTTGCGTGACTAGAGTCAGTGACGTGTCAGTCTCAAGCTTGGTGACGCGACTGATGAGCTCGGGTACCATGACACAGAGAGAGCTTGCAGGCGCCGTCTGCTCAACGCGTTTCACAAGGCGGAGGTGTGACGTCACCATTGTAAGTCTCTGAATCAAAGAAGACTTGCTCTCCAGAAAGGAGACCGATGCTTTCCTGTCTTTGTCCTGCACAAATGTCTTGAGCCGCGCCCTACAGGTCTCTACCGAACTCATAAAGCGATCGCAGATCCCGTCTATTTCTGTGAGAGAGATCTTTGCGTTTTCTCTCGACTGGGCTAAATCGTCTTCCAACTTTGCTATTGCTCGACTCAGAACTAATTCTGCCGCACTTAAATTAGCTTTGATGTCGAGCAACAATCCCGAGTACTTCTCCTGCAATTCTTCCAGGTACGTGACTTCCGGACAAGTCCTGTGTTTGGACGTAGCACACAGCTGACAGATGAGTGCTTTATGAGCAGCGCAAAAGAGTTCTGAAGTTTTATCAGTGTGTACAGAGCATGGTGCCAGACGACTGGCAGACAATCTTTCTGGAGTAAGGACTGCCAGGTCTTCGACTTTATGCGAAGAGGTCACGGGCGTTTTCCGGTGGACTTCCAGGCAAACCTTGCACAGCATGATGCTACAGTGCACGCACAATGACGCAGCGTCGGAGTCTGTGTGCACGTGACAGATTCTCTTTTGATGGAGCAGCCTCACGCTGTCGACCATCGCAGCCATGCTGTGGTCTGTAGGGAATGAGTCTGCAAAGTCGCCACAGCTCCTCGCTAGTGAGTCCTGCAAGTTTGCAAAATAGGAATGACACACTGGACACTGCGCATGCGTGAATGTGTTTGCTGTAATCAAACTGACTATGCAGTCGCGACACAACAGATGGGCGCACGGAAGTATTTTGGGAATACTGTAATTTTCGTGACACACAAGACACTCGGTGTCCTTCGGTTGCCAGCCGTCTGCTGCCATCTTTTGAACGCCTGAAATACAATAATGTGGTATATTTCAGTAGAGATGCAGGTGAGAAAGCGTAATATTTAGTATTAAGTAATTACGAAGGAAAGGGTGTCTTTAATTAAAAATGTGCATATATCTGAACAAATATTACCGCATTTAGCAGATATACCATCATAACATTTCATATATTACTTGTGTACTTTTCTAGCATTCTAGCACTGCTGAAAACAGCCCTTTCAAAAACCAATCAGATAACCATTTGCATTAGACCGGAAGACCGTGACTGATAAATTTCGAAATTTCAATGTGGCTCTCCATTTCATAAATCGATAAATTACATATTTAAAGAGTGTAACACATTTCAAATGCTTATACTAGTTTGTACTAATTAGTTAACAACAAATGGAAGCTGAAAGTTAAAAATATAAAACAAAAAGAAACAAGAAAGTTGCCAAGCAAACAAAAGTACAAAGAAAGAAATACAAACTAAAGAGTCACAAAAAAATATTCCTTATTATGTCTATGACACGGTTTCAAAAAATGTAATCCATACATGAGTAAAAGGCTATAAGGATAATTAATTAAGAAGGGAAACAATTATCTAGACCTAATTAAAAATAGCTCTACAAGGACATTCATTCCGTATTTTTCATTTGATAATTACTGTTCCTAGAGACAGTCAAATATGTTAATTAAATTAGAGAAAATGTAGATAATTTCAAGGGAGATAAATATAGTTTATAAAACAATACATGCACATTTACTTCCCATGATCTATGCAGTAAACTTTCAGTACAAATAGTTTAAACTA
Source organism: Sinotaia quadrata (assembly GCA_028829895.1). Taxonomy (NCBI): domain Eukaryota; kingdom Metazoa; phylum Mollusca; class Gastropoda; order Architaenioglossa; family Viviparidae; genus Sinotaia; species Sinotaia quadrata. The sequence continues at coordinate 113,832,815 of CM054180.1, forward strand.
TTTTACTCACAATACTTTAGAGTAAATTTTCTCGGTATCTACTTGCTATGAAACGTTTAAAGGTTTTTTATTTTTTATCCATAAGCAAATATGTTTTCTTCACTCTTCCACAATAAAAACTATTTATAACGTTTAGCAAACACGCATTCGTTCAAGCATTGTACATTGATAGGGCTAAGGCAAATTGGAAAGTAGGTCAGGCGGATATAATGTGTTGAATGTATGACAAACGGGTAGTTTTCATCAAAAAGAGTAAATTCAACTTAAATAGTGTCACATACCTCAGTACAAAGATTGACTGCTCGCGGACAAGATCCAGGACAAAGTGGTTTATAACATTGCCCACAGGCTTCCTCTCGCTTTCGAGCTAGTTTCCGCATTTGTCACGTGGCAATTATGCAAAGAATGTGAGGTCAACGAAACAGCTGTCAACCTTCCCATCCCAACTCTAGCGTATAAAGAATGACGCACAGTGCGTCGCGGTGCTGCATGTTATAAAGGTCTTCTTAAGGAAAAAATGTTATGAATTCATTTGATTTTAATCGCTGTATTGTACTATGGCTTCTATTTCAAATTAATTTTTCGTTTTAGTTATTGAATATATGCAACATTAATATATTTTCTTAGATTTTAATTTATGAGGTAAGATTGAAATAATTTGGGGTGAAAAGTGGCGTGAAATACATGGAATGGGTGGGAGGGTGAGAGAAGATAACACATTTTTCAAACAATTATCATAAGTTGTAAGTAGACAAATGTCAGTTTAATTCAATGTAATGATATATATATATATGTGAGAGAAGTTTCGTCTAATGTTCTATTACGTATTCAAAAGGTTCGTTCTGCTTTCAAATAGTTTTTTGTATGTGTTTGTGCGAAACTGCCACCCACCCAACCTTCCCACGCGATTCGTGATCTGCAACAACGATTTAAATTTCGAAAGGAAAATATTACATGGCTTGAATCTGTCCAAATGTCAATTTGTTTTCAGGCTGTTCGTTTTTTTGCTTGTGCCTATCTATAAATAGAGTGTATTCAAAGCTAACTTAGTTCCGTAACCAATGCATATACACGTCTATAAGATTTCCATAGGTAATACATATTCCCCCCACCCTCAACTAATAATTACTCTCATACAATTAACGTCTTGCTGTGCTTGTGTTTTTTCCATAGCTAAGGTCTTCATATTTTACAATTTACATCACTAACACTTTCCTATTATAAATGTTTTCACTTAATTGATATCTTTCCACAAGTAGTGTTTGTTTTGATTCATATTTTCCGATACCGTACGGTTCTCATTCACATTTCTACACTTCACATTCAGTGTCTTATAAAACTAAACTTTTCTCATGCTATTGTTCTACTCTTCACATTTAGTGTCTTATAAAACTAAACTTTTCTCATGCTATTGTTCTACTCTTCACATTTAGTGTCTTATAAAACTAAACTTTTCTCATGCTATTGTTCTACTCTTCACATTTAGTGTCTTATAAAACTAAACTTTTCTCATGCTATTGTTCTACTCTTCACATTTAGTGTCTTATAAAACTAAACTTTTCTCATGCTATTGTTCTACTCTTCACATTTAGTGTCTATAAAACTAAAATTTTCTCATGCTATTGTTCTACTCTTCACATTTAGTGTCTTATAAAACTAAACTTTTCTCATGCTATTGTTCTACTCTTCACATTTAGTGTCTATAAAACTAAAATTTTCTCATGCTATTGTTCTACTCTTCACATTTAGTGTCTTATAAAACTAAACTTTTCTCATGCTATTGTTCTACTCTTCACATTTAGTGTCTTATAAAACTAAACTTTTCTCATGTCTGTCGTCTTTCTTAGATAATCTAGCCCCATAAGTAACGTCTTCCCATGGCTAATGTCTTTTTATAACTAACGACTTCCTATGGCTAATGTCTTTCCATAACTACGTCTTCCTATGGCTAATGTCTTTCCATAACTAAAGTCTTTCTGTGGCTAATATCTTTCCAAAGCTAACGTCTTCCTAACGCTAATGTCTTTCTGTGACTAACGTCTTTCCATGGCTAATGTCTTTCCATAACTAACGTCTTTTAGTGACTAATGTCTTTCCATAACTAACGTCTTTCCATGGTTAGCATATTCTCATAACTACGTCTTTATATGGACATCACAATATCGTAAATGATTACTTTCCTCCTAACTATTATCATTTTTCCATAACGAATGCTTTTCTGTATTGTAAATATTCATTGACCGCTGTCTTTCAATCATTATCTTCCGTTAAACGATAATTTCCAATACATTATTTTCTCTGGATTACAAATTATCCAAAGTTGACATATTAGATAAGCTATTGTTTTCTTTTTTTAAATTGTATGAAAATTTGAAACACTATAACCACTTTATGTATTAATGTTCCTGTCGAATGTCAAATGTAATAGCATGTATAAATTAACAAATTATGTTTGTGTACACAAAATCACCTCTTATAAATAATAAAGAAGAGTATTATAAGATCTCTCGTTTCATTTCTCCACTATTATTGCCGAAATGTCAATCACTTTGTACCAAATATTTAGAACACTTAATTGGAAATTACTGCTTACCTGCTGTTCTCCCTTTACTGCTGCTGAAATCTGCAACGGACTGCAGTGATTAAAAAAAAAACTGTTAATCAGCTGATTAAATGAAGACTTTCATACCAAAGAGGTACCATACATTTTATTCCCACCCTTCCTTACTCCACCACCACCACCACCACCACGTCCCCTATAGTATAGATCTTTCAAGAATGACATACATATCCCCAAATGTTCATTAAAACTGTTGTGGTTGTACATTTTTTATTAATAGTCATAATAGGAACGAATGATGCTGAACTGTGAAGTAGTTTCAAGTCGTTTTCTATGGTTGAATGATATATTATTTTTACATTTTTTGGTAAATTGGAAATAGTTGAGTTCAGTTGTTCTCTCGTATCTTCTTTACCTTGTTCACTGCTAAAACATCTGATCATAGCCTGCTTGTATCAGTTTAAGGATCTCCCAGGTTTGCCTGAAGAGCCCGTCCTTCCCCATCCTTGTTTATATTTCAGTGTATTCGTTGTCTGTTTGTACGGATATCGTTAGCATACCCATCCATGGTTATATTTCAGTGTATTCGTTGTCTGTTTGTACGGATATCGTTAGCATACCCAACCATGGTTATATTTCAATGTATTCGTTGTCTGTTTGTACGGATATCGTCTGCATACCTTTCCTGACAATAAAGATCATCAGTTCCATTTTATTTCTTATATCAACCTTTTGCCAATTTGAATAAACAAATATCCCTTTGCAGTCAAACGCCATCGTACTTTCTAAACGACAGCAGATCATAAACAAGGCAATTATTTTAATGGTGAAAAGAACTTTTTCTTCTTAACTTAAGAAATGCAATCAACACCCCTGAAATCGTCTGAGCAAAATGGTGTTAAAGACTGTGCAAAGAACAGTGTATGTTTGCCAGATTAACAACATGCGTGTTGTTACCTGTTGCTGATGTTTGCGTTGTCTCGTCAGACAAAATATGACGCTATAAATAGGTGTACCCTGAACCCGACAAGTTAAATTCTAGCTAAACCAGAAGCTAGTAGCACTGTCCTCAGTATAAACACCCTTCTTAACATTACGTTTAAACGTATGACTCACCCGACATGAGTTATTTGTCGACGATAACCGGTCCACACCTTGCGTTTAGCAAATCTGATTTGCCTACAGCCACGGAAACAAAACTCGTCTGACGTTTATCTCACGATAGAGGGAGATAACCCCTCTGTGTGTGTGTGTGTGTGTGTGTGTGTGTGTGTGTGTGTGTGTGTGTGTGTGTGTGTATGTGTGTGTGTGTGTGTGTGTGTGTGTGTGTGTGTGTGTGTGTGTGTGTGTGTGTCTGTGTGTGTGTGTGTGTGTGCATTCGTGTATTGCAAATCTGCAGCAATGTTTCCATAGATAAATCTGAAAATTTAAATGTGAGCCAAATCTTTACTTGCACTTACTGATCTCCAAGTATGTTTAGAGCTTCTCATTCGTTTGTTTGAAAGTGTATAATTATATTTTCTTGCATATTGACACAATTGTGAATATATTGGTATTGCTAATGAGCTCTCTCATGTCTTCCCCCAGAAGCCGCATTAGACTTTTTATCTTCACGATAATCCCAGTCATGGTTTGACTCCGGGGAAACCCCACAGCCTCAAGGTGCCTCTGAGGTGGAGGGCGAGAGGGCTGGTGGAAGGGGGTGAAAAGGTAGCACCAGTTTGGCGCACACCCTCGACCGCCCTCCGTCAGTGGGCAGTTTCTGTAATGCGTCGTACATGCGAATGAACAATTTAAGATTTCAAGGTGTGGAGCGTTTTCTTTCATTGACTTTGTCAGGAAGAACAAATTAGTGTAGAGTGTAGTTCATATATCGCTTACTGTAAAAGAGGATGTGAAGATAAAATTTACTGCTGATAGACGGATGACAGATGCAGAAATAAACTAATTATTTGCCACGTATGTCTCATTTAACATTAATTCATCACTTACTGTACTATTGGACTTTTTCTGAGTACGAGTGTGTATCGCTAGCAATAGTTCATCACTTACTGGACGATGATGTGGTTATATTTAGTATAGTATTTATTGATTCATTTGTGAGAATCCACACTTATTACTCAGCTGTTTTGGGAGGTGTGTGCATGTATGTGTTATGTGAAGATGCATGTGTTTATATACATGTGTATAATGTGTATGTGTCTATGTACGGGTTTATGTATGTATATATATATGGGTGGGTGGGTGTTTGTGTGTGTGTGTGTGTGTGTGTGTGTGTGTGTATGTGTGTGTGCGTATGTATGCGTGTGTGAGCTCTGTATTTTGATGAAATGCCGAGTTTTTGTACACAGTTCAGTATTTTGCTGAAATCTGGATTTGTGTGAATATATGCAAGTAGAGAATTTCCTATGTCATGTGTATATAGTGCACTTGGTATTTTGATGACATTTTAAGCGTGCGTACGCATATTAGATTAATTAGTGACTCCTGTTTGCTTCTATAACTTTTAACAAGAGTTCTTTAGATAGCACACATGAATATGCACTCACATACACACATAGTCGCGCGCACTCTCTGCACTATCATTAACTTATTGTGTGTGTGAGAGAGAGAGAGAGAGAGAGAGAGAGAGAGAGAGAGAGAGAGAACAGATTGATTGCTGTAGTTCACTTTCACATATAATCCTTGCAACTCTTGGATCACCCGTGGAAGTGTAGAAGTGCGAATGTCGTAATAGCTGCTGTGTACGCTAGATTTTTCTGTAGGCCTACACTGACGGAATTACGACATTTCCTGAGGTTGTTCTATGACACTTGACAGATACGTGTACTTCCGTAAATAGCGACACTTAGGATATAAACAGGACGCGAGTGAGGCTGGCAGATTCGATTATTTTGCTAGTTAGTTAATTAGCATGTAGATTGTTTTACTTTGACATGTTAGTTAATTAGCATGTAGATTGTTTTACTTTGACATGTTAGTTAATTAGCATGTAGATTGTTTTACTTTGACATGTTAGTTAATTAGCATGTAGATTGTTTTACTTTGGCATGTTAGTTAATTAGCATGTAGATTGTTTTACTTTGGCATATTAGTTAATTAGCATGTAGATTGTTTTACTTTGGCATGTTAGTTAATTAGCATGTAGATTGTTTTACTTTGGCATGTTAGTTAATTAGCATGTAGATTGTTTTACTTTGGCATGTTAGTTAATTAGCATGTAGATTGTTTTACTTTGGCATGTTAGTTAATTAGCATGTAGATTGTTTTACTTTGGCATGTTAGCCAATATAAAGATGTCGATGTACAAACATTTGCCCGGAATTTTCTCGTTATTGTCAAATTGTACGTGTATTAACTTGTATCGAAAATTCTCGGTAATAAATGATTTATAACACACTTCAAATTTAGTTTGTGAGTAGCTTACTCCAACACATGGACGGAATCACGTACGCACTCACAGTTACACTCGCACATAGAGCGAAACGCACAAAGAGAACAGAGAACTGTAAAGTGTCCCAAATTTGTTGCATGCGGTGTGTAATTGGGTTATATTTTAGAAGAGTATATATCAAGCACATTAGAATTCCATAAAGTAAGAATATCATCAGTTGTAATTAGTTATGGACGATTAAGGTTGCGTTGGCATCACAGTATCAATGAAATGCTAAGAAATGAACAATACAGTGAAAGTTACAAAATTGCGAGCATTGCTCTGTCCACACACTAAAGATTTATTCACAACTGGTATTGCTTTCGTCACTGGTAGTACGTCACTCCACAGCCGACCCAAGACTTTCCTTTCAGATCTGCAGTCTAGATCTAAAGTCAGCCATGCTTTTAGACTGTTGAAATCAAATGGAAATTATTATATCTTCAGCAGTCTAGGTCAATTTACTTTGGAAAGGTTTTCATATGATTCCATGAAAAGGCACGATTAGCTTCTATTGCTGTCCTTTATTACCATGTCCATTAAGAAAAACAATAAGAAAAAATTGAGAATATGGTTAGGAAATTTCATTGTATAATATATGTATTAAATGTGGTAAAGACAGTCACCAGTTACTTGTTAGGAATTCAAAATAATTAGCATGTAATAGTATTAAATAAACTGTCCGAAATTTTTAAGCAAGGAGCCTTTAAGGAACTGATTAAATCACGCACAAATAGGACACGAAAATAGTCTCATGATTACAAAATCAAGGGGTTGTTTGAAAGCATCGCCATAAAGCTAGAATGAGACAAAAGGTAACGTAACAAAGATGGCCAAGCTGAAATTAAACAATCCAATGAAAAGAAGTGGACTGCTAAATTGTGCCTACTTTTTACAAGCTGCGAGACAAAACATCAGAACTGAGAAGATAAAAATAAAAGTTGTGTACGGTGAAAGATTCAGTTGTAAAAGGAGACAAATGCATTCGTTATTAGCTGATATGACTGAAGGATGAGATGAAACATACTTGGATATGACACATATACTCATGGATGTGACACAAACATACGTGGATATGCCACATACACTCATGGATGTGACAGAGTCTTGTCTCTTTTCAAACAAGCTATTTTATTTGTAGGCGTTTAAAAGACAGGCTGTCCGCAACAGACCCACGGAATAAGTTCTGGAAGGAAACGCATATCTGTTCTAACAGAAACTATTCATCTTCAGGGGTTAGGTATGCTTGGTCACAGGTTCCATCTCTGCAAGCATTGCCGTTGCAGCAGGCAAGACCGTCGATTGAGCATGCAATGATCACACATGCAGCAGCAGCATCGCTAGTGTCGTCATGAAGCAAAACTAAGACGTCAGCGTCCGAGTCAACATCAGTTGTCAACTGCTGGCTGTCTTCTCTGGAGGAAAAAGCGTGTAGAAGAGATATAATGCGATATTATGATAATGCTCTCTACTCTAGACTCTTACAAAGAAAACAGTCATCAATAATGGATGTAATTAGTAACATATAGAACTGATATAAAATGATAATATTAAAAATTCTTACAAAGAAAACAGTAACAAATAAGAGCATTCATTAGTAAGATTTTTCACTATACAATAAATTATAATTGCAATTCGAACAGTAGAAAAACCACATCTAATGATCCTTATTTTATCAGGGTAGATGCATGGAAATGTTTTGAAGAGTTATTTTTCATTTCGTATGTGTTTGTTTGTTTGTTTGTTTGTTTGTTGGTTGGTTGGTTGGTTGGTTGGTTTGTTTGTTTGTTGGTTGGTTGGTTGGTTTGTTTGTTTGTTTGTTGGTTGGTTGGTTGGTTGGTTTGTTTGTTTGTTAAAGGTCTGGCATGAAGAAAAGCAGAATTATATTGATAGAAATTAAAAGTGTCAGAGTAACATTCAAATTATTTCGCACTAGAAATCGAAAAGTCTTCATTTACATCTATACAGAGTAATCCATTCTTCAAAGACTGGCAGATAAATTATCTGTTTTCATCCTGAGGGCTGAGCTGAACTCAAGTCTAATATTGACACGTCGACAACATATTATCAAATGAGCGTTTTCCGCATTTGCAAGTTGTTTGCAGAACGTATATAAGCAACCAAAATAAAAAGAAGCCGACCTCAAATTAAGCTTATAAAAGCCGACCAAAAATTAAACTTATAAAAGTTATATTTTAAAATGTCAGTACAGCTTTCCCCAATACTTTGAAGACTTCCGTGTTTTTAAATAGACAGTTACAATAATTTGTTGTTACTGATAAGCGTAGTTAATAATGACATCTACATGCTTATTAGGATACAAGAAGATACGCAGCGGGCAAATGATATCCAAAACACAGTTATTGCCCCTTATGTACTAGTTAATTGTTCTCACGTACCCAAGAGATGACGCAATTGCATCGTCGAGAGTAGCGTCTGACTCAGGTTGTGGATCGACAGGAGAATTCGCCGGCTGGCTGTCTTCCCTGTGTATAATAAAATATTGTTCTTTGAGTGAATACTTGCGATATCGATTTGAAGGAAACGCACTACAATGAGTAGGAAACCACTTAGATGATCTGGATTAGTGCCGATATTATCCTGACATGGACAGTTATTAAAAAGTTAATTAAATGTAGTTATACCCACACACATCTATCTATCTATCTATCTATCTATCTATCTATCTATCTATCTATCTATCTATCTATCTATCTATCTATCTATCTATCTATCTATCTATCTATCTATCTATCTATCTATCTATCTATCTATCTGCCTGCCTGCACTGCCTGCCTGTGTGTCTATCTCTTCGTCTGTCTATCTACTATTTGTCTGTCTAATAATTAAATCCCGTTATTTGTTACTGAAGAGCGCAGATAATAATGACATCTACATAATTATATATTCCAGCAGATTTACAGCAGATGCACATCGTACAAATGATATTCAAATGTGTATTCGTTAATTGCACTCACGCACCCAAGAGATGACGCACTTAAATCATCGATAATAGAGTCTGGCCCAGATTGTGAAGCATCAGGTGAATTCTCCGGCTGGCTGTCTTCCCTGCGATTAATAAATGCTTTTTAATTGAATACTTACGATATCGATTTGAAGGGAAAGCGCTACAGTTAATAAAAGTCAGCTTGGTGATTTGGATCAGTGCCGATATTATCCTGACAACGACAGTTATTACAATGTTAATTAAATGTAGTCACACGCACACATACAAATCCCTCTCTCTTTCTCTATCCATCCATCCATCCATCTATATATCTATGTATCTATCTCTATATATCTCTATCTACTTATCTATCTATCTATCTATCTATCTATCTATCTATCTATCTATCTATCTATCTATCTATCTATCTTTCTATTTATCTATCTATCTATCTGTCTGTCTGTATATCTATCTATCTATCTATCTGTGACGCCAACGCCAATTACTTAATGGTTTTGATTTTTATTAACTAATTAATCGTCTATAACTAATTACAAGTGAAAAGAATCTTAACTTATGTTATTAATAATTCTTTTTCGGACACCACTCATGTCCCTAATTTGGTGGACGTGCGGGCACTGTAAACGTTTTCTCTCTTTCACAACATTACGACAACATTTCTATCTGTCTGCCTATCTTTATTCTTGTCAAACATTGGGGCACCACTGATGACCTGACAACCAGTTTTCTCCATTTCATTCTGTTCTCTGCTAATATTACTGTATTGCACAGTTTCAGTCCTTTCCACTCTAAGATGTTATCCTCTCTTCTTTTCCTCTGACTTCCTCTCCTTCGCCCTCCTTGCACAATACCTTGCCATGATTGTCTTGGCAAGCCCTCTTGATCGTGTGACGTGCCCATACACAAAGGTCAATAGTACCTCATAGGGCCCAAATGGCTTGCCTAATTCTGTTTCCGAGTTCCTCATTCATGGCATGATCTCTATCGAAATGCCAAGCAACCTTCGAAAAAATCTCATTTCAGTAGCTTGTATCCTCCTTTCAAGATCCGCTGTGATGGTCCATGACTCACAGGCATATAAAAACACAGATACAACCAAGGAGCGCATCAATCTGATCTTTAAGCTAACTGAGTCTTTACAAACTGTCTTCAGCCTTGCCATTGCTGCTTTTGTCAGCGCAATCCTGGACAATATTTCTGGTTTTGATCGCTCCTCTGTCATGATGGCTCCTAACTTCTTGAATTTATTAACTATTTCCAGTTTCTAATCACCCAACATTATGTCATTGCCAGTGACCCTGGTGTTGTTGGTTATCAATTTGGTCTTCTCTGCACTGACCTCCATACCCAAAGCAGTAGCTGTCCTGTCCAGTATTTCCACCAACTGAGCTAGCTCATCATTTCCTGTAAGGTCATCGATGTCATCGGTAAAGCGTTCTGCCTCCATTACTCCTAGTTCCTTCTTGGTCGTCCAGAGCATCTGTCATGATTCTTTCAAGGAATGACGATGAAGAAATAGAGGACTTCTACGACTAACTGCAAGAAGTCCTGGACTAGACCACAAAGAAAGACATTCATGTGGTGCAAGGAAACTGAAATGCTAAAACAGGAGAGGATGCCATTGAGAACTGGAAAGGCACATATGGACGCTACTGCAATATTGAGACAAAAGACAGACGCTTACGGCTCCTGGAATTTGTCAGCTCTAATGATCTGAAGCTGATGAACACGTTTGGTCCACACGAAGCATCCAGAAGGTGGACGTGGCATGGCCCGAATGGAGAACACCATAATCAGATTGATTATATCATGACGAAGAGGCGTTTCCATACCAGTGTAAACATTGCCAAGACGATGTTTTCCAGAAGCAATCATTGGAAGTGACCATGACTTAGTGACGATGACCCTCCGACTACGTCTAAAGAAAGTCAAAAAGCAGGGCCCCGCAAGAATCTAGTTCAACCTTGACAAGCTAAAATACCCAAAAATATCGCAAGCCTTCCAAAGATAGAAGGAACATTTGTATAACTGTGAATGAAGAAACTCATAATAGTGAATGACGAAATTTAAAATACTAACAAGGCATAGTTGACACTGTAGACAGACATATAAATTATAATCCCGACAAGCGACTCATTCAGTACTTTGGAAAACGAGAATTGAAAAATTACAGAAACTAATATAAAATATAATAAAAATAATACAAAATACCCTACATGATGACAATGTAGGCTAAAATTCCTTAAACCAAATACATTTCTTGTATAGTGATACTTCCTATTAAATTTAAACAACTCTGTAAATTGAAAATAAAAATCAGCGAAACCACAGCTACTATAATGGGCTATTTATCGTTGAAAGACATTCACAAACCCCCATAAACCATAAGCTTACTTAACTCTATTTGACTACTTTATTCATCCAAAAGATAAACCTGTCATTCAATAATACTCGAAAATATTTTTTTGGGAGCATATAAATATAACTCATCACATATATATCTGGTGCTGACAGCTCTGTAATTTTGGAACAATGTAAAATTCCTACAGTGTGAATGACACACTGTGATACGAATAGCAATCACAGACAGATAAGAAGTTGTGTTATACAACAACAACAACAAAAAACTAAAATGCCCATCATCCTCAGTAAGAATGACCAATAGTTATATTACCGTTTTATGAAGTCGCTTTGTTCATTGTCAACTGGCAGTTGCATGCATGAAAGACAAAGAAAGGAAAACACATTCATTAGCAAGGTCAACACATGTTAAAATATTAATGGGAATATTGAAGTGAAGGAAAGTACATTTCCGGACATTTTCATAGATATTACAAAAGCCGTATTTTCACCATAGACTGACTGTACGTTGAATGTGAAACAAACTGCTGCTAGAGTGAGAGAGAGAGAAAGAGAGGGAAACAAAGAGACAGAGAGACGGATGTTCAAACAAGAAAAGACACAGCGAAACAATGACAAGCAGATATAAAAATAGTCAGTAATTTCAATTATATTATTAAAAAGGACTGTTATCCGTGAATTGAAGGGCTAGTGGGCATGTGTGTATTGACAAGGTCGCTTGAGATCATGTGTGTATTGAAAAAGTCGCTTGGGATCATGTGTGTATTGACAAAGTTGCTTGAGATCATGTGTGTATTGACAAAGTCGTTTGAGATCATGTGTGTATTGACAAAGTTGCTTGAGATCATGTGTGTATTGACAAAGTCGTTTGAGATCATGTGTGTATTGACAAAGTTGCTTGAGATCATGTGTGTATTGACAAAGTCGTTTGAGATCATGTGTGTATTGACAAAGTTGCTTGAGATCATGTGTGTATTGACAAAGTCGCTTGAGATCATGTGTATATTGACAAAGTCGCTTGGCTGTATACTAAATATGATGGAGTATCACTATCTACTGCAATGACTGAAATATCGATTGGCCAGTCCTTTACTGTGATGAACTACGTGGAAAGAAAAAAACAGAAGATCGGAAGTAATAAGATTTTCTTTTATTGCTTGATCATATCAATTTGTGATGAAAAACCATGTTATGATTTTCATAGATATTTTACTATTTTCTAAATTTAAATTGTCACTTGTAAAACTATCTTTTTTGCATAATTTGCTAGTGTATTGTTAAATGAAATTGTAGGCTAGCGTCATACTGTGACGTTTAGCGTCGTTGTAGCGTCACAGACTATGTTATCTAATTTTATATACATATACCTATGCACTCGCATTCACAAAAGCACACACACACACACACACACACACACACACACACACACACACACACACACACACACACACACACACACACACACACACACAAGCACGCACGCACGCACGCGCACATCATAAAGGTCAAAAGGTATAGAAAACAAGAAAAATATTAGAAGGGTTAATAAACAGAGCAAGTTATCATTAGCATTATAATTGTCACGTGATCATTAGTGGGTGATAGACTTAAAGAATAGCACATAAATAATTGTACCGTTAATGTGGAATAACGTTGCCATGGGTACGAGAAGCATGACCAGATAGACAATTACCATTTTCTGCGTCATCCCTGTCATCAGACCCTGTAATAACATCGCCCTCATCATTGAACAGCTTATCACTGCATTGTGTTTCTCATTCTTTATCTCTTTGTCGATATTTAATAAAGTAGTAATATTTTCTTTGGTATATTTGTTAAATATAAAATTATAATTTTAACAATTATTTATTCACGGTACCTTCAATTGTATTTGTGTGAATTCTTTACTTATTCATTAACTACTGCCTATTTTGTATTTGCCATTATGTGTCAGGAAAGTATTATTCGTGTAATCAGTAATTCCAAAGGGATGCTAGTTGTTGAACTCAATTAAAAATATAGTGTATACTAGTGAGTGACGTCATTTCCTTGTACCAGCCAATTGCAAGCATAGCAGCACATTTTGAGACGTCGTGTCCTGTTTATAGGGACACGTTTTAAAGCAAAATAAGACTACATCATTTTTATTTTGCGATGCAATGATAATAAAACGCGGATATCCGTTACAATAGTATGTAAGAAATAAATTAATACAATTATATAATTATCAATATTCACATTTTAAAAGGTTACACACGGCATGTATTCGTCATCGACACAAGTAAACATATGGTAAAATAGAAAGAGAAAATTAAAAAAAAGTACGTGTGTCATACTGGTAAACATAAAATGTTTCTCTTAAGAAAGAGAAAATAAAAATGCATTTGTGACACACAAATAACCAAAAGGTAATATAGAAAGAGAAATTATAAATGTACTTGTGTCACACTGATAAGCATAAGATAATATAGAAAGAGAAAATAGAAATGTATTTGTGACACTAATAAACATTAGATAATATAGTTTGAAATTAGAAAGGTACTCGTGTGACATTGATAAACATAAGATAACAGAAATAAAAATGCTACTCGTGCGACATTGATAAACATAAGATAACAGAAATAAAAATGCTACTCGTGCGACATTGATAAACATAAGATAACAGAAATAGAAATGTTACTCGTGCGACATTGATAAACATAAGATAACAGAAATAGAAATGTTACTCGTACGGCATTGATAAACATAAGATAACAGAAATAGAAATGTTACTCACCTTGCATACCATTACTAACGTTTAATTTTTCCACATAAATGTTACAGGTGTGTAAAACTTATATACTTGCCAGGTTCTATGCCTTTGTGTTTGATTGGATTTTTCCAGGCACCAAGCTATTCAGCTCGCTAATATATTAAAACTTGCTATCTGCCACGCATGCGTACAGTACAAATACGCTCATAAAGAATGGATGGCCCGAAGGAATATATATTGAAGTTTTATTCTCAGTAGAGCAAATTATTTTCGATATTTCTAATTTGCTTTTCTTTATAAAAATGTTTGTGCGTTATACATGCTATTATGATCACAGTTGTTGAATTAATTATTGCTTGGAAATGAAATTAACGGTTTCAAAGGTATTACATTATATCTCATGTCTACATTAAATATGTAAGTATTGTTATACTAATATGTCCTAAAACTGACACAAACTTGTCAATTTTACGTGCAACATTTAATAAAAGAACTGTTTGACTGTCCGTTTTGTAATGGAATGACATATTTGCATTCAATCCTCTCTAGGATTATTATCTTCGTTTGTCAAGTTGGTTTCAATAAAAACTTTTCAGAAAGAAAAAGTAACTATTATTTGTTAAAACCACCATAATGTCGACTGCTTACTGGAAAATAAAAAAGCCCAAACAGCGTCTCAGAACCAAAGCGTAGAACAAAAATCATAAATATTTCATGTTTTCTTGGAGCATGACGAATCACAGCACATTAGGCATTTCACTGCGTACATTGTATATGAACCCTGCATACAATTGCCATTAAAATATCACATTAGGCATTTCACTACGTATTTTGTTGATGAACCCTGTATACAATTGCCATTACAATATCACATTAGGCATTTCACTACGTATTTTGTTTATGAACCCTGCATACAATTGCCATTAAAATATCACATTAGGCATTTCACTACGTATTTTGTTGATGAACCCTGTATACAATTGCCATTACAATATCACATTAGGCATTTCACTACGTATTTTGTATATGAAGCCTGCATACAATTGCCATTAAAATATCACATTAGGCATTTCACTGCGTATTTTGTATATGAACCCTGCATACAATTGCCATTAAAATATCGCAAAAATGACTAAATCATGTGTTATGTGTAAAAGTTCTAAGATTCAAGGTGTGAGGAGTTTGGTGATATCACTTGCAGGTGTATATCTGAGAAATAATTACCTTAACTGGAAAATGTTCAGCATGAACTCATACGTACCAAGATTTTATTAGTGAGAGGAAAGAATACAACTGTGTAACTAGTTTTATCAGTGAGTGGAAAGAATAAAATTGTGTCACTAGTTTTATCACTGAAAGAAAGAATAAAATTGTCTAACTAGTTTTATCAGTGAAAGGAAAGAATAAAATTGTCTAACTAGTTTTATCAATGAGAGGAAAGAATAAAATTGTGTAACTAGTTTAGTTTCATTTAACTAACAGCAAAAGATATATTATAAATAACTTTGCAACCGCAATGGGTTCTGCAGGTCAATAAACAGTGTACAATTGACACAAGGGACTTCTTGACAAATTATGCCATTCCTATCTTATTTTCACCAATTTCATTTCTCGGGTGTACTACAGATATCCCGTATAGCAGCAAGAGTCCAACCAATCTGACAAAATCAACGAGGTCTTAAGCTACTTAACGGTACCTTTCCAAACAGACCTCGCATTCGACATACAACTTAACTCACAATGTAAGTTAGCAATAGTGTTGTAGATACGTAAAATATAAGGCGGTTATATCTGAAAAAATTGTAGACAATGCAAGCTCTTGAAACCGATTGAGACACTGGGTATTTTCTCATGCAGTAATGACACTTGACATGGTGATTCCTTACTCGACTGTCGGATTAAACCAGGATAAATATTAAATTATTGGAGCTTGCTCTCAGTCATGAAACAAGTTCACCAACTAAAACAGAATGACGGAAATAGTTAAAAAAATGGATCTATCTATCTATCTATCTATCTATCTATCTATCTATCTATCTATCTATCTATCTATCTATCTATCTATCTATCTATCTATCTATCTATCTATCTATCTATCCATCCATGCATCCGTCCATCCGTCCGTCCGTCCGTCCGTCAGTCAGTCAGTCAGTCAGTCTGTCTGTCTGTCTGTCTGTCAGTCAGTCAGTCTGTCTGTCTGTCTGTCAGTCTGTCTGTCTGCCTGTCTGTCTGTCTATCTCTCTATCTATCTATCCATACATTTGCAATTTTGTATATGGATGAGGTGACAGAGACGCTAATGAAAAGTGATAGAAAGAGAACTATGCGACGATAACGAGTGAACTGGGACATGGGAGGAGGTTATGAAAGAGAACGATATAAATCGAGACAATGACAAACAGAGCTACAAGACAGTAGAGGATGAGAACGTAAGCAAGGAGATAGATGGGAGAGCTATGATGCGCACTTGATATAAAGGAATTAACGAGTAAAATAAGGAATTACAATACAATCATTCCACGACTGAGTTAAAACATTAATTATTCAGTCACATGATGGCTGCGCAAATTGAAAAAATAGACAACAAACGACCCATCAGCGAGAAACGGACACATTAAATCAAACATCATACTATTTTTTCCAAGGGTCCTTAACTGCTTTAATTGTATGGATTTTAATAAGTCATATATATTGTTGTTGTTACTTTTAAAATGAGCTCTATCTATATGCACTTGCAATATATTTAGAAATAATGGCAAACAATAAAGCGATATGATTTAGAAACGTGATTCAATGACAGTTAACACATATCCATATTTTTATCTCTACGTAGGTGATGAATTATTAAAAATAGACCTGAACAATCCACAGTTGAATGAACATATTGATGAATACAAAGACAATAACCCAACAAACGGTTACAAAATACATACTTAGCAGGCAGGTGTTAGCAAATTGATTTTTTTTTTCCAGATTGTTGAAGCAGAAGTTCTCTTTATCTAGAATGTTTGTACGGTAGGCCAGCAGTGCCGAAGCATTATCAAATTTAAATTCACGCTCTTCTTTACAGAGATCGACACTGACCCTCCTGGCAAATGTTGCCATTGTAGCAGTTACCCCCCTTCGTTGTTGCACTTGCCATCTGTAGCGACGCTCAAATCAGATTCGTCTCTTGCTTTATCAATAATGTCATTTATCCCTGCGCAGACCCTCGGGAGAATGTCCAACTCATTCCTTCTGCAAGTAAAGAAAGTACATATTTGATCGACGTCACATCTTAGGGTTCGCTTAAATAGACAATCTTTTACTAAATTGTGAATGGCACTTAAAGCAGGTTACCTAGTGTCCTGTTGATTTGTTTGTCATTTAACGTTAATCTACTTCCTGTATGACAATTGCTATAAATTTCGCCCTGTCATTTTTTGTCTTTAAAGTTAAAATGAATGCTTTATGAAAATGAAGCGAGTTCCTAAAGCCCACCTAGAGTAGGTATGCTTAACAATAATTGGTTAGATGATGAAGTGATATTACCACATCTCACGACAAAGTGCATTAGAGAAGGGGGTGGGGGGAGAGTTAAAAAATAAATTTCACAAACCTTCATTTTAAATATTTTAAGGGTCAGATCACTTTAACTTCAAAGGTCAAGATTACTAAATTAATTCAGTCATTATTATTTAATTTCCCTTTCCTTTCTCTTACAAAAAGTGCTTCAGTAAGATGAATTACATTTCCTGTTGAGACGGGCAAAATCCCTCTTTGCAGACGTAGCTATCACAGCAGTCGATACCGTCAACTTCGCAGTCTTCATTGACACTCAGGCAAAGTGTTGTAACTCTTGCAGATGCATCAACGGAGGTACCTGACCCGGCTTCTGCCACATCTGAACTCACACGAGGGTTGTCTCCCCTGCAAACACTGTTTATTTACATAGCATAGTGTTAAGATGCATATGGACATGGTCCATAGAATCATCAGCAAAACGAAAGACATCACTACCGCACAGATCCTAGTCATCAGGGAGATAACAAAACAATCGATCTTTTAGGCGTGCATTAAATACTGACGTACTTTGAACAGCACATTCTACGCACGAATTGTTCAGATAAATATAGAGACTCGTGCCCGTTTGTTACGTATATGGATTTCTTCAAGACAATGAAATTATTCTCCCCCCCCCCCCCCCTGCCAAAACGAACTCTCATGTTTTCTATCTTCTGCGGTATTAGCTATAACTGTGTTAACGGCATCGAAATTCTCATCTCATATCTCCATGACTAATTTGCCAGGTGGTACTGCACTACATCTCGGGTCAATTCGACAATTTAACAATTTATATAACAATTAAGTCCAGAAATAGGGATAGGCAAATTTTCTCCACCACACTATCTATCTATCTATCTATCTATCTATCTATCTATCTATCTATCTATCTATCTATCTATCTATCTATCTATCTATCTATCTATCTATCTATCTATCTATCTATTTATCTATCTATCTATCTATCTATTTATCTATCTATCCATCTATCTATCTATCTATCTGTCTGTCTGTCAGTCAGTCTGTCTGTCTATGTATGAGGGGATCCGATCCTCTGTGGGCTAAACGAGTCACTGGAGCGATTGACCGCAAATTGTTGTATATTTTGTGTTATCCACCTTACCGGGTACCAGCAAGTTAGATATATATATGCAGACAGACAGACAGATAGATAAATAGATATATAGATAGTTAGATACGAATATGTATGTAGATAGACAGACCGATGCACGTTTAGTCAACTGCTTATTTTGTATAGTATAAAGTAAATCAGTGTTAATCACTCCACGTTTCCTATCTGTAAGTAGCAATTCTATGATTGTCCTTATGCCACTTTGCAGTGACACCTTAATTTATAATTTTATTTATAATTTATATATGTGTAAACATATTGCTTTGACATGAACATAATATTTAGCTACAAACTATTTTAGCTCTAGTATACTTTTTAAATACCCACCATCCTATGAATCTGACTGAAAGTTTGCATCCTCATTAAAATATGACGTGCAATAAAAGGACCATTTGAAGATGCTTGCAGATATGACGTTTTAATATGACGCAATGTCAACAACAAAAGTTTAGAATATTGCTGCGACATTGTCAATTTAAGAATTTATTTGCTCCATGATTATAATAACAGTTGCTTTATATTATGTACAGGTTATTAATATCATTTCAAGTCAAAATGAGCCAGGTATTGTGCATTTTAATATTATATTATTCCTTTTTTGGGTTTATCTTCTCGTTTATCTGCCTTTCTTATGTGGAGTTATAGGTTGTTAGATGAACGGGGGAGTGTGAATTTTATTAATTTTAAGAAATATTCTAATCATTTTCTGTTGTGACTAATATGTAGGCTTTTGACTTGATTTTGCAATATTTTGGTATCGTAAATGGAGTCTGTGATTATTAATAGTGGCAATGCAATTATAGTATAATATATCTGTGTAGGTTACGTCCGATGGGCTTTAGTGGGTATGCGCGGATGATTCAGGATTAGGGTTTGTTGTGTGTATATCCAAACTCCGACTCGGCAGTGAATTTACTGGATAAAAAAAATATAGACCCAAAGCAACACCAAAGATATGACCAGACAAAATCAACATACTGATACAAAACAAACAAGCCAAGTAAGAGTGTTCTGCCTGAGAATACATGATGGCGATTTCTTAGCCTATGTATATTTTACTGGCAAATCTTGCATTTACCTGAGACCTTATCTTGGATGTTACTTTAATTGGATGATGGTTTGACGAGCACTGAGATGCAAGCTACACCAGAGCAGAACGACCCAGGGGCCAAAGACCATGTAATCTAACGACATTCATTGAGATCCAAGGCTGCACGTTTGGCGATGTAAATCTATGTATTTATAAAGTCACAATTACACAGCATCAGTCAAGTTGCAGAAAAACTCTACCAAAGTACTCTAAAGTTCACTAAGAAACATTCAGCTTCCTTAAGAACTAATTTATTTTTTTCTACTCGTATGAATGAACTAAATCCAAATAACTGCTACCTAGCCAAGATGTCTTATGCTGTTTCTTGTTGAATGCATTTATTGTTGAAACATAGACCAATTGCGTTAGCGTGACTCACTTACATGTTATATGTTGTAGCCTGTCACCTGTATTTACTTACTATCCTGACTGTACGTATCAGATGACTCGAGCTATCTTATAGAGCAATCACTCCTCTACTCTCCATCATCTATCATTCATCTTTCTAACACGTGTGGCCAGCCAGAAGATGTGTTTTGGAGATTACCATAAGACTACGTGTGGCCCGAAGTTGTGGGGAATTAACATTTTGTCCAACTACCAGCAAAATATCAAAAAAGAAAAAAAGAAAGAAAGAAAGAAAGAAGGAAAGAAAGAAAGAAAGAAAGAAAGAAAGAAAGAAAGAAAGAAAGAAAGAAAGAAAGAAAAAAAGAAAGAAAGAAAGAAAGAAAGAAAGAAAGAAAGAAAGAAAGAAAGAAAAGGTTAGATATTTGAGCCAGTAGAGAGGAAGTAAAAATTCTATAATTAGGAGTTGGGAGGAAAAGAGGTGAGAGAGAGAGAGAGAGAGAGAGAGAGAGAGAGAGAGAGAGAGAGAGAGAGAGAGAGAAAGAGAGAGAGAGAGAGAGAGAGAGAGAGAGATGGAATTACTAGTATATTCGTTCTATAATGACGTCTTATATTTACCGTACCTTACACCACCAAACTGCAGTACAATAAAATTATCCCAATGTGTCAGCGCTTTATGTTTTGGTTCTTTTCTTAATTTTCAGTTCGGAATTGCTCGTGTGACGGTATAGGTGTAGGCAACGGGTGTAATTTCCAGAACGTCTACTGTTCTCCCGTGGACAATAACTGCAACAAAGGTATCCAGATTGTTCAAGCCTTGTCAGTGCATTATGTGGTCTACCTAAGTCTTTGTATAAATAAAACCTATTTTTTCCATTTTTCTCTCTTACTATTAACTTTATTGTAAATACATTTTGACATATTTCAATATTTTGACCTGTGAATTCAAGTGTGGTTTCGAAGGTTGTACGTATACACTGTGGGTGGGTGTCATTGTTTGTGTGTGTGAAAGAGAGAGAGAGAGAGAGAGAGAGAGAGAGAGAGAGAGAGAGTGTGTGTGTATGCGTTTGCGTTTGCGTATGTATGTGCGTGTGTTCGGATTTGTATATATGTGTATGTCTCTAAATGTGTATATATGTGCAAGTGCATTAAATTTAATAACCTTATTTTTCACGTGCTCTTGTAAAATATCATGTTAATTGTGCAGCCGAGAATAGATTTTAATTATTTTTTTTGTGAGCATATTTTTAAAATAATTTAATTTTTAACTGGACATTCACCATAATGGAAAATATGAGAAGACGTTATATTGGTATTACAATGATCATTTCTCTAAGTTTCAAAATTAGCCTAAAGAGCTACAGCAACATTTCATCTAATTATCAACACAATCCTCACAAAAAATGTTCCATTACTAGTAGGGTTCCTGTAATGCCAAAGTCACCTAGTTAATGGTTATGATTATTATCATTATTAATTAATCAGCATAACTAATTACAAGTGATGAGAATGCTAATTTTTGTTATTAATAACTCTCCAGCTCGTCTCTTTCAATTGGTGGCTCTGTTAACGTTTTCTCTCTTCCACAATAATTAAGACAAACATTTAAAGTCACACAATATTTCTGTAGGTAAAAATCCTCTTAATAAAGGAGAAGATAAATCCGCCTTTTAATCTACGTTTAGTGAGCCCCCATCCACCCACTTTCGTCTCCAACATATGTGTAACAATGTTAATACATTTAACAATAGATGTATTAAGTCAACAATAAAATATACAAATATGTGGCCGACGCCACTTAGTTAATGATTATTATTATTATTAATTAACCGTCTAATACCAATTACAATTGTTGAGAATCTTAATTTATTTTATTAATGATCCTCCAGCTGACACCACTGGTCTCTCTCACTTGTGGATATACTGGCACTGTTAATATTTTCTCTCTTCCACAAAATTAAATATACATATTTACTGTCACACAATATTCCGTAGGTAAAATACTTCTTAATAAAGAAGAAGACAAATCCGAATTTAATCTATATTTAGCGAGTCCCCATCCACCCACTCTCTTCTCTAACATAAGTTTATCAATATGCGTAAGAAGGTCAATAAATTTAACAATAAATTTATGAAATAACGATCAAATAAACATATGACAAATACAATGACAGAGATTACTAGACATCAATATATACATGTGGATACATTCAGCTAATTGTTATGATGACTGATGATTTTATTATTTTATTTTAAAATCCTATTCAACAATGGAGTCATTACAGATCAAAGGATATTCTTATCAGAGAACAGAAAAATGGAGTTATTAGAGATAAGCAATAATAGTCTTTTATGTAATCTGATTCTGTGAGGTCTTTGTTGGTACACAGTACATGGGCGACACGAAATACACAACAATTTGAGGTCAATCGCTCTGTTGACTCGTTTAAGCCCCCAGAGCTTCAGTCCTCATATTTAGATGATGGACAGGACGGACTAACAAACACATTGATGGACGGACGGACAGATTTGATGCCAGACATGATGACTACAAAAAAAAATGAATTTTACAAGAAATGGAGAGAACAAGAAATGACACAAAGCAGATTAAAATAAGAAAATATTTATGTAAAAGAAAATTAAACAAATAAACAAAATAAACAGTATTAATTTCCATGCACTTTAGTCCTCATGTTGAACCAGAATTCGCAGCTCATTCTCTTAAAGTCAACCGGGGCACTTTTCTGCCTTATCAGTTCGTTCAAGCAGAACATCAATTGTAGCAATTTCTAGTACACCTCCCATACCAAAATCTTTTTCCATGAAGTGAGCATACTTTGCCACCATACATCAGAGTTTAGTGTATCCTCTTTACACTTAAACACACCGCGGCAGGCGATTCCAGCAACTCCCCTGTCACCATGGCCTACAGCCAGTGAACAAGTAGACTCAAACAATATGTGAAAAAAGGCAACTGGAGAATCTGCTTGCTCACTGCAAAATATAATTAAGGAGCAAACACTAAGCTTCTCGTTTATCACTTTATAACTCCATTTTCTTTCTTACATTCAAATCTCAACTTACAATTTACAGCAACAGTATTTATTAGCACGATATATGCACAAAGCATAATAAATACAGCATATCAAAGCAATGTAAAGTGTTAGCATACTGAATACGAGCAACATAGTTAAACATTTGTAGAAATAATAGTCCACTCACATAATACATCTTATTCAAACACAAATATAACATATCAAAAGCAAAATGCACGAAATATTTCTAAGTCCATTTTCTCTCAACTAGTCAGCTAACTCACCATCGAGATATGACTAATTTTCTACTTCAAATTGAAATGATCAGACAACACATTTCTCCACAGCAAGTAAACTTTTAGATCTCAGCCTATTGGCTGGTCTCGTTCTCGTAAATCATTAGCCATTTGATAATAAAAAAATTACTCACTCAGTTGGATGGTTTGCATTATAATAGCAATTTCTAGCATATTCTCAACTCGAGTTGTTTACTTCCAACTCTGACACTAACAAAATTACCATCATAAGGAGTGCCTAAGGTCGGGTTACATTGACAATTTAGCAATTTATATAACAATGAAATGAAAAATAGGCATAAGTAAATTTAATTTGTCATAAAATAATTATAGTAAAAGAATGTAGATAGTGTAAGAAGTAGTTGTACTAAGTAGAATGCATATATTAAAAAGAAGTTGTTACAGTAAGAAGAAGTATGTGTTGTAAGTAGAAGAAGTTGTAATTAGAATAATTAGATGTAGTGTGAAGAAGTAGTTGTAGTAAGAAATATTTATCGTAAGAAGAAGAAGTTATAATAAGAAGTATTTATAGTAAGAAGGAGTTATAGTAAGAAGGAGTTATAGTAGGAAGAAGTAGCTGTAGTAAGAAGTAGTTATAGTAAGAAGAAGTAGTTATAGTAAGAAGTAGTTATAGTAAGAAGAAGTAGTTATAATAATAAGTATTTATAGTAAGAAGTAGTTATAGTAAGAAGAAGTAGTTATAGTAAGAAGTAGTTATAGTAAGAAGAAGTAATTATAATAAGAAGTATTTATAGTAAGAAGTAGTTATAGTAAGAAGAAGTTATAGTAAGAAAAAGTAGTTATAGTAAGAAGTAGTTATAGTAAGAGGAAGTAGTTATAGTAAGAAGAAGTTATAGTAAGAAGAAGTAGTTATAGTAAGAAGTAGTTATAGTAAGAAATAGTTATAGTAAGAAGAAGTAGTTATAATAAGAAGTATTTATAGTAAGAAGTAGTTATAGTAAGAAGAAGTAGTTATAATAATAAGTATTTATAGTAAGAAGAAGTAGTTATAGTAAGAAGAAGTAGTTATAATAAGAAGTATTTATAGTAAGAAGTAGTTATAGTAAGAAATAGTTATAATAAGAAGAAGTAGTTATAATAACAAGTATTTATAGTAAGAAGTAGTTATAGTAAGAAGAAGTAGCTGTAGTGTGAAGAATTAGTTGTAGTAAGAAGTAGTTATAGTAAGAAGAAGTAGATGTAGTAAGAAGTAGTTATAGTAAGAAGAAGTAGTTATAGTAAGAAGTAGTTATAGTAAGAAGCAGTAACTGTAGTAAGAAGTAGTTATAGTAAGAAGAAGTAGCTGTAGTAAGAAGTAGTTATAGTAAGAAGAAGTAATTGTAGTAAGAAGTAGTTATAGTAAGAAGAAGTAGTTTTAGTAAGAAGTAGTTATCGTGTGAAGTAGTACTTATAGTAAAAAGTAGTACTTATAGTAAGAATTAATTATATTAAGAAGAAGTAGTTATTTTAAGTGGAAATAAGTGTATTTAGAAGAAACATTTACAGTAAGAATAAGTAGTTAGAAGAAGATGTAATTGTAGTATATGTGGTAAGAAGAAATAGATGTAAGAGAAGAAGTAGTGATTTTTGTATAAAGTAGAAGTAGTTATAGTAAGAATTAGTAGTTCTAGTAATAAGAAGTTGTAATAGTTTGTAGTAAGAATAAATATTTCTTGATTTAATAAGATGAATTATTTGCTGGAATAAGAAGGAATTACTGACATCATTATAATTTTACACTTTTATATCCGCAAGAATTATCCTCAACTTTGGGCCTTTGTTAATTCAGATTTAACACTCGTACACCCATGTCCTATCTATTTTATTCCACTAATGAATTTAATTTTTATTGCTTGCTTTTACAATATTATACTTAACTCTCGTTTGTGTTCAGATCTATCACACGCAGATTTGTGAATTGTATTCTATGTGGATAAATATTAAAGAGATTAGAACTTCTATACAAGAAATAGGGCTATGAAACATTCTTTATATGTTATTATTTTAAATATTTATGTAAACATAATATCGTTCGTACAATGTACAAGTAAGCATGCATGTATGTACATGAATTCATATATATATACATTTTCATAAGCATTAGAAGCATTTAATGCCGTACTACTCACGCTGACAGAAAACGTCGCTCTTGGCAAGGTAACCTCCCATAGTTCTGTGAGTAGTGACCACGGTAAACTCCCCGGGAACGGATTAGACCGCTTAGGATGCCTGGCAGTAAATGGCAACCGGAGCATCGAAACCAGTTTAAAAAGGATTAACTGTCACCACGATGGAAGACAGGCCGCTGATTCATTTTGGACAGTAGATCTGGGTCGTAACTATACCGTTACTAATGTAACAGTCTATTCCGCAATACGATGTAAGTACAGTTACTTGTAAGTACAGTACTTGTCTTTGCTACATGTCTACACTACAATTTGCAATACAATATGACAGTACAATATGATATGGTAACAAATTTACGGAAGTACTAAGTGAAAGAACGAAATGTTAGTTATAAAAATACATTTGCTTAAGAATGTTAAATAGAATCTAAATTAATTAAAATAAACGAAATGCTAATTATAAACATATATTTGCTTAAGGATGTTCAATAGAATCTAAATTAATTAAAAAATAAGCAAAATGTACACTAAACAGTCTTAATCTAATGCAGTTCAAAACACAATGAACAGGCAGATGGTCATTTTAGATTCAAGATATAGTAATATTCTGAATGTACTATTAAGCAAGAATACTTTTGTTCTTAGATCTGAGACCTGTTTACGTTTTATTTTTTGTTTTAACCAATGCAGATTCTTGGCGTATGAATCAAGTTTTAATTAGCGTGGACAATAAATTCTGCTACAAGTTTCCAACTGCTGCAGGAAAAGCTCCTGACGTTTATCATATATCATGCTCTAATCCTGTAATCGGCCGCTTTTTAACTCTAAGCTTTCGCTACAATCCTGAAAAATCAGCACACCTACTGAATTTCTGTGAAGTTGAAGTATGGGGTAAGTACATTATTTTGTGACGCTAACATTTCTGTTAAGTTGAAGTATGGGTAAGTAAATGCGTTTTTTGACGCTAACATTATAAATTCAAACGAAACCATATATCATAAATTAAACAAAAGATGAAAACACGTTTCCAAAGAGCCACAATAATGAAAACAAAATAAAATTAAATTGCACAAATTAAAATGTAAAAGATGAAAAGTAACAAACGGTATTAAGCAAACTTACTAACTATGGCCATACATTGGTAACAACAACAAAAATCATCTAGAAAGAAAGATATTTTGTTTACCTTTATAAATAAGATATAATATGTACTCAACGATACATAATAATTGAAAAATTAAATTGAAAACAAAAATGAAAAACAGAACTGAAAAATACAGCAAATAAATTAAAAGGAAATAGAAACGAGACATTAAAGAAACTTAATCATTATGGACCATATGCGATGTAATCAGAAACTAAAAATAAACATAATTCTTAAAAGTACTAAAACAAATAAAGAAATAAAAGAACATAGGGACATTACCATGACGTACGAATATTGCTGAATGCAGAGTTGGACACGACAATATTCTTGTCTCTTGCAGTCAAACCGAATATGTAGCACAACCGCAAATAGACGTCACAATTACAGTCATGGTGTCACAAAAGTAACGCAGAAAACCTTTCGCTGCTGTGTTGTGATATAATTTGATAGCAATAATAAAACATTAAAGTTAACGAAACATCTAGATATACCTCAAAATATATTAATAAATAAGCATTAAACAGAACACTAATATTAACAATAGCTAAATGATATACCCACAAACAAGGAACATCTATAGCAACATAAGTGTGTCAGGGGAAAGAAAAAGTAAAATAAAATATAAAAGAATTTTCATTTTAAACATGAAAATAAAAGCAGTCTAACAAAACAGAAGATTCAATGGAAAATAATAATCAAAAACAAAGTAGTGTTAAGTGAAAATACAAGACAGAATAAAAAATAACCCCGAAAGCATATATATGCAAAATCAATTTCATAATATATCTAAATGAGGTTATAAACTGTGTTTTATTAAGTATTGGCGGAAAGTTTTTTTCATTAGTTCCTATTTTAGGGTGTGAGTGTACTGGCAAAGTTTGACTTTTCAATGTTTTCTGATTTAGGTCAGTAGTTATATTTGTTGAGAGTCCTTCTTTGGCTGAGCTTATATTTCTGCCTTTTGCAGTTCCTCTTATATTTATGTGTCTTTAGTAGTCACGTGGGCATTTGTGAGAAGACATAAATACTTCAGTGATACTGGACTGGTCTGAGTTGATATCGCGCGTTGGTGAAATCTTTTACTAAATATTAGTATTGGCACAAATTTGTCTTTCTTTCATCTTGGTTTGTTCGTCAATGTGTTCTTTATTTTGTTTGTTTTGGTGTCGACCTGAGTCCGCGTCATGGTGCACATCATTTCACACTGATTAATTTGGTGTAGACCTGAGACTGCGTCATGGCGCACATTTTACACTGATTAATTTGGTGTAGACCTGAGACTGCGTCATGGCGCACATTTTACACTGATTAATTTGGTGTAGACCTAAATCCGTGTCTTGGAGCACATATAGCCTTGCTTATTTTGGCGTGCTGAGAGTGCTTATCTATTTTAGGCACGAGTTTTGGTCACATTTGTATCGTGTTCATCTGCTGCAGGTCTGCAAGCATCGCTTAACAGGGTAGTTTGTAAGCATGTTTGTGGCTTTGCTCACTTAATAAAGCATGCCGGTCAGTGGCTTTGGCTACCTCATAATGCAGCTTGTACACTAGCGTGTGGGCAGCTCTTTCCACTGTAAAGTAATTTTTATTATATTTCCATTCCATGTAGTGTCTGGAGTCTCTTGGAAGGCCGATTGACTGGCGTCTGTGGTCAAAATTCCCCAACTACTCCTTTTGCAAACCTGGTAAAAGATAAACTAATATGTTGTGGAGGTTAAGAGAAGGCCTAGCGTTAGGGAATAACCTGAAATTCCTCTCCCCCCCCCCCATCACTCTAGTCGTCACGTGGCTCATCTTTGTCTTTTCTTTTCTCACTGGCTCGTCCTAAGAAGGATTTGTGAGAAGTGTCGCTAATTATTCTTTACATGCTTGAGTGCACTCAGAGACTCGGAATCGGTATGTCTCATTGTTTGAAGCTTAAATTTAAGTTATGTTGTGTCGTGTCCTGTCAAAAACAGTGTTTTCAAGTTGAAATTATGTCAATTAAATTTTAACAATCATAGTTCGTGAAATTAAAATACTTTCTCATACATATTGTATTTGGGTACCTATCGAAATCATTATGGTGATATGCAACGTGTGAGAGGCATTTTAGAGCTTCTTAATTAAGTTCTTATTAATTTTGAGAATTATATTATCTCCTATCTATACTATAATGCGCTTCTAAATGCGGACTGATTTACGATAGGGCATTCATTCTGCACTTCTCCTTAGCAATTACTAATTAAAAGAATATTCTTAGAATTAGCATTGACTTGATATATCACTGTATACCCATGGTAACCATCCACATTTCAAATGGTCTCTACGTCTTACTTAAATATTGTCATATTAACTCCCTCAAGCAGAACAACAATTGTAGCAATTTCTTCTAACTTCCCTGTACCAGAAATTCCACGATGTAATCATCATACTTTGCCACCTTACATCAACTGAGTGGTGTATTTCTTACACTTGTACACTGCAGTAGATACAACTCGGGTCGTAGTGGTTTATAAATCAAATAAATTTGGAGATTCAGGTAAAAACAAGAAAAGGCTGCATTTCCCCTGGAAAATATAATCGGGGAATAAATGATAAGTTTCTATTTTAATTATATTTTAACGCCATTCTTTCTTACAGTCAGATCTCAACATACAGTTTCCTGCAACAGTATTTATTAGACTGATACACACATGCAACAGCATAATAGTTTGTGAACAAGTTCACTAGAAACAATGTCAAGTGTTTACCATTCTACATATAAGCATTGTAATTCAAAATTTGTTGAAATAATAGTCTACTCACATAAAACATCTCCACATATGTGAATTGACTTTTATTTCTACAAAAGATTGGACTAAACTGTTCGCATTTAGTTTCTTGACACTTGACATTGTTTTGAAATACTCTATTTATTATGCTCTGTGTGTGCGTTGGGCTAATGAATATTGTTGCAGGAAATGGCAAGTTAAGACCGGAATGTATGAAAGAATGGAATTATATTGTGATCAACTGGAAACTGAGGTTTGCTCCTTAAGTATATTTTGAGGTGAGCAAGTATGCAGTTTCCAGTTGCCCATTTTATTGTGTTTATTGAATCTACAGGTTCACTGATTATAACCTGAATGACTGGGAAGAGGTGGGAAATGTTCTGTTGCAGTTTATGTAAGCACAAGGGAGTACACTACACATTCTTGATGTTTCGTGGCAGCGTATGCTGAGTACATCAGGAAATTCCAATACAGTGAAGTTACCAGAATTACCTTAATTGTGTTTTTCTTGAAGGAACTGACATGATGAAGAGGGCGCTTAAGATGGTTCAAAAGAGAAAAATAGCACATCAGCATTTTCCAAGTATGTGGAGAGAGACACATGTTGACCCAGACATTTTGACATTATTACAAAAGCAAGTCAGAGACTGTTGAAGCAGCTCTTAATAAAAGTTATGTAAAAACACTACAATCACCTATCTTTAATAACTTCATTTCTATTCTCTGATAGAACTAACCTGTGATTTGTTTTGCCATATTTTTGAATTATATTTATGATAGACTACTATGCAATTATAACATTATCTAAACATGGGTTCATTCAAATATTGATGTCAAGTTATCTATTTCATTGTATTTGTCAGATGTATATTTGATTGTTGATCTTAATAAATATATTGTTAAATTTATTGAACGTTTTGCACATTTTGATAATCTTATGCTGGAGAAGAAAGTGGGGCTTGCTAAAAATAAATTAAAGACGGATTTGTTTTCTCCTTAAATAAGATGTCAAAGTAATCTATTTCATTGTATTTGTCATATGTATAATTTGATTGTTGATCTAATAAATGTTTGTACTTCTTGTTCATATTGAGAGTCTTATGTTGGAGAATAAAGTGGGGTTCGCTAAAAATAATGTAAAGACGGATTTGTCTTCTCCTTTAGTAAGACGTTTTCCACTCACGGAAACGTTATATGACCGTTAATGTAGTTTTATGTTGTGGAATAGAGAAAACGTTTACAGTGCAAAATATCTACCAAGTGAGAGTGACGAATGGTGTCCTCTGGTGGATCATTAATGAAAAAAAAATACGATTCTCATCTCATTCTCATTCTCATATTTAGTTATAAAGGACTAATTAATAATAATAACAATTTTCATTAACTAAGCGGTATGCCGTCACTTATAGTATTGTCTGTTTTTGTTCAATGTATAGGTTTAGTTTCAGAATTTGTCTTGTGTAGTACAGTGCCAGTCTGTCTGTCTATTTACTAAGGGCATTATTATCAGGGTTTATTTACAGATAGAGTTACATTAGGGAAACCTTAACTTATTTTATTCTTCTCACATTGAAGGTTTAATTTAACATATATTTTGCAGTCTGCAAATCTGGCTTTTATGGTCAGTCATGTACTGAGACATGCTCTGCTAACTGCATTCAGTGTGACAACTACGACGGTACATGCACTAAAGGTGAACTGAATTGAAACATTATTCCACATTCTTTCTACCAAACCACACCTAAAAGGAAAGAGAGTAATAAATGTAATATTATATTATGAGTTTAGTGTCGGTTTTTCTCTAAAACGAATTATATATATCCAGTTTTACTTATAGTCCATTAGCAATCATCGAGCAAACGCTAATTAGAGAGTTTATTCCGACTGATGTCCAGGCAACATTTCGGCTGCTTTTATTTAACAAAATATATAGCAAAACAAGAATCAACAATGATACACGATTTAAATTCTCCCATTTTTTATTTTATTAATGCTGTTATTTTTATAGCTAATAAGAACAATTGCGTGTAATTATAAAGCATTTCCACTCTAAAAGGTGTAATATTATTTTATGTGTGTTTTCATAGGTTTTGTGAGAATTTTGCCTCTCATAATTGTGTTAAAGCAAGGAGTTTCAATTACAATTGGTGTAAGAATGATACTAAACATTTGCTATTTGTGGCAGAATAAATTTGCCTATGGATATTTATACACTTAATTGTTATATAAATTGTTAAAAGTGACCGACCTTGGGAAATGCTTATACTGATATTTTTAAGTGTCAATGTTGAAAGTAAGCAACTCAGGTAGAGGATAGGCTAAACTTGCTGATACAATCCCAACCAATTCCAACTGGATGATTAGTTTTTACTGATTAACAGTCTTGCTCTTGAACTCATCCAAAGGGGATGTACTGGAAACTGATTTTTTTGTTGTTGTTGAAGAAGTACTCTATTCTACTCACTTTGAATTTGAACATAACTCGAGTCCGGTCATAAAGGCGATCGTTAGCTTATGGTATGTTAACTGACTGATCAAGAAAGAATGTACTTCGAATATTCCATACCTGTTTGCCATTCTCTGTTTATGTAATCGAACAATTATTTCTATGTTTATTAATATTGTGCACTATAGTTGTGAATCTTGATTGACACTATATTTCTCATGCTGTGTGTGCATTGGGCTAATGAAATTGTTGCAGGATTTAGTAAGTTGAGAATGTATTTAAGAGAGAAAGGTGATTAGAGATTATATATGCCTGTAGTTTAGTGCTGCAATAACATGACCTTTGCAGAGGAGCAGACATTTTTTTTTTCTTTTGTCATTTCATGATACTGTGATTACTGTACGTGCAAGATAATGTTGATATGTGAATCCAGTGTTGTCAACCTATCAGTAAAACGTGTTGCTGTAAGTTGATTCCTGTGAATTCCATTAGAGAGCGAAACAGTGGAAATAGTGTCTTGAGAATTCTCAAAGATTATTTTGAATGTTCCTCTTGGTGTGTTGAGTACTACACGTGAGGATTCTAGACTTTCCTCCTGATTTTCTATGGTGTGCTTTGTAAGCTCATCGAAGATTCTCCAACAAATGTGTAATGTACCTAGAAGGGACACGTGAGACCATCGCCTGAATAAGAAAGACTGTGGCTTGTTACAAACCATGTGATTGTGAACATGTACCAGTGATAGTCACCATCCTTGAAAAGGTTATGTGCATTGGCATTTATTTATTCTATGAAACTATACTTTCATTTCCGGTGATGATATATGCGGCATATTAACTTTACCTATCCCTATTTTACAAATTTATTATTATATAAATTGTTAAATTTTAACAAGCTAAACTTTATTATTATATAAATTGTTAAAGTGTCACAGACGAAAGGATGTAATTTCTTAAAATTTATTCTTTTTAACGTTGCCTCCCTTATTCTGGTCACAGAGTGCAACATTTATGTTTTGTTGCGAAAGAATTGTCTACAACATACACATGTATGTTTGATTGTGTGTATGTGTTTGTATGCGTGTGTATGTAGAACTCATGGAATATGATTGTAAAATAATAATCATCTTTTATTTTTATGATAATATATATTTATTAATTTAATTTTATACATAGCAATAGTGTTAGAATGCGCCGAGACGAGTTAGATAGTGGGCACCAAGACTGAACCATGAAAACAAAATGTTAGTAACTTATTTTGTGTAACATGCTTTTATGGGTATTATGTGCAGGAGATCCATACTTTTCTAAATCCTTCCAAAACCCAGATTATGAAGAAAATCTAAAGTTATC
Source organism: Sinotaia quadrata (assembly GCA_028829895.1). Classification (NCBI taxonomy): domain Eukaryota; kingdom Metazoa; phylum Mollusca; class Gastropoda; order Architaenioglossa; family Viviparidae; genus Sinotaia; species Sinotaia quadrata. The sequence goes on from CM054180.1 coordinate 113,866,154, forward strand.
GCGAGAGAACCCACAACAACTGCAGTAGCTTCATATACTGTATGGACTCCGTGTGTGCTTAAGAGATATTTTTTTCATATATCTTTAAGCAAAGTGAAGTTCACGGACTTGGATTTTTTCCCTCTGTCTTCAGCATCTCTTTGTGAACCGTTTTACGAGGCATGATAAATTATCAACTTCACATTTGTTTGAAATATATGACCAGTCTGACATATTCCGCGGTTGTTGTATTCTACAGAGCAGACGACAGAAGTACATTGTGGGTAGCAGCATGGTATGAGGACACACCACTTCAACACACCGTAAGCAGTGGCCGTCGGTAGTGTTGTGTGAGATGAATACATACCGTCTCTTCATTATTTCGACCGACATTTCAAGTGACCGGCCGAATTCAGGGACATCATTTGTTCCTTGCAGCAAAGGATAGCAGGCTAAAACACTTTTACAGGCAGCTAGTAAGCTACAGCACGCTTCGATGAGATGGTTAGATTTGGACGATGTAGAGATTAACAATGGGAAAGATGTTAGGTATCATTTTGTGATTAACAAATTACAGACATCATGTCCTCCCTTCACTATTAGCTTAAGGACAAAGGAGGAAAGAGTTTGACAGATTGGTTAAAAGCAGCTGACAGACACAAAGGAGGAATATGAGCAATTTACTGATCTGATAGCTAGAGATAACACTGAACCTCACAACACCATGAGTGAATAAGTGATGTAAAAATAACACAACGATAGGTCTGACCACAAACTAGGGACACACTTCCTCAAAAGATAGAGTACCAACACCTCACCCAAACAGTAATGACAAAGGTTTTTTTAAAAACGAATCAGTAGTGTGCTTTAGCTGTGGCAAACCAGGCCATATTAAACATTTATTTCCCAGGTGACATAAATATCATAGAACCAAAGTGGCACACACCTCATTTAACGCATTCATAAAGGCTGGATCTTGAGACTTTCATTCTCTCATTGGCGCTTCTGGATTTATTGCGTACTACTGGGTCATGGTTGGATTTAGAAGTTGGATGATTTATTTTAATTATAAACTACTCTACTGTATTTTCACTTTTGTATGCATGTGAAGCATGGACCCTGACGGCAGAAATACAGTGCAGAATACAAGCACTTGAAATGAGATACTACAGAACCATCCTTGGCATCTCTTACAAAGATCACATCACAGACGAAGATGTGCATAATATCATCAGACGTGAAGCTGGCGAATATAAAGACCTCCTCACCACTGTCAAGAAATAGAAAGATGAAATGGTATGGACATGTTACTCAAGTCAACAACCTCTCCACAACACTCCTGCAGGGTAGCGTTATGAGTGGCAGAAAACGAGGCAGAGAGAGAGAGAGAGAGAGAGAGAGAGAGAGAGAGAGAGAGAGAGAGAGAGAGAGAGAGAGCGAGAGAGAGAGAGAGAGAGAAGAGAGAGAGAGTGAAAGAGAGAGAGAGAAAGAGAGAGAGAGAAAAGTGGGCCGACAACATCGCAGTATGGTCTGGGAAAACATTTGCAGAGACACAGAGTTTGGCACATGACCGAGATAAGTGGAGGGATCTGGTCAAGCGTTCAGCAGCTCAGCGACCCAACGACCACACTAGGTCAAGGGACAGATGATGATGATGTACTTAACTGTCTGTCTCTCTGTGTAACTTAGATGATTGGGCTAAACGTGTATACACCCCTTTCATTTTATACCAGTGCACCCTACACTGCTGGAATCAATATATTTTACTATTTTACTATTTATTGAAATGCGACTGGGCTAAAATAAATGCTCTAGTCTCGGGAGAGACCAACAATTACAAATTATATTTTATTATATGTTTGTATGAGTGTAGGTGGATATGCTTTTGTTTGGGAGGTATAGTACTTGCTCACTCTTACTGTCAATTAATTCACTCTGTGACATTCGCCCTGTGACATTCACTTTATTACATTCATTATGTGACATTCATTCTGTTAATTTATTACATTCCAGATGGCTGCATCAAGGGTTTCTATGGAACATACTGCTCTTCGGCGTGTGGTCAATGTAAAAATGGTGAATGTGATCAAAGTGGGAAATGTACACTTGGTTGTCAGAATGGATGGACAGGTGGAAAATGTGACCAAGGCAAGGCATTGTATACTTATACTGGGTTACAAATTTGTCAGGGTGGATCGGGAAGAAAATGGAGTTGTTAAGCTAGCATCTGCCTTTTAGGTAAAACAACCGCTGCCATCCCAATATGAATGATAGGATGTTTCGAGTGGTCCTATCATTCTATCATTTCAAATCAAATTGAACAAACTCTACGCATCAGGATAAGAACACACAATACTTACTATCATTTATATCTGTACCATTAAACATGTGAGTAGCGAAAGTTATTCAGCCAACACGTTTATACATCAGAAATAAAATTGCTACTGTCGCTTCAGTGATCATACATTAAAATTTTAGAAAGTATTGGTCGCAAAATTGAAACTAATTTAGCGAAAATTAAAACATTCCTACATTAATATTTAAGTTACTATAACGATTACATTAAATCTCAAAGTGGAAGATGTAATTGCCATGGTAACCTAAATTTCAATAAAGGCAATGTATTAACCTTGTACTGCTACTCAGCCTGTAAATTTTCAGATTATATAGTTTAGAATGGTATGATTATGATGATGATGATGATTTTTCTACTACTACCATTACTAACAGTTTTAAAGGACAGATCTTGTAAACATATCAAGAAGTTTGCATAATGATGTTGTAAACAAGTTGAACAATAAGAAAAGATAGCCATGATTTTGGTCCAAACAATAGAAACATACAAACTAAAGCTTAGCAAAGCCTGAAAGATAGGAACTAAGATTATTTCAAAAGACTGCCTAATGTATGAGTAAGGGCAGAAATAATACCATAGCAACAGGGAACACCACATTGGAAAATCTAAACTTGGAATTTCTTATATGAATTGACGCAAACAACAGACAAGTGTCACTCTCATTGGAGCTGTTCGAATACCTGCCAATATTTTCTGTATTAGGATCTAACTCTCACAACCACACCTTTTTGTCATTCATCACTCAATACTTTATTAGTACAGAATGATATGTTGCCAAGAATAAGTGATTAACACAGACTGACATGTAACTAACAGTTCTTGATTAACACTAACTTACATGTTGCCAATAATAAGTTATTAACAACGACTGATAACATTGCCAATAATAAGTGATTAACACGGCGACTGGTAACATTGCCAATAATCAGTTATTAACAACGACTTATAACATTGCCAGTAATAAAGGATTAACACGACGACTGATACATTGCCAATAATAAGTGATTAACACGGCGACTGATAACATTGCCAATAATAAGTAATTAACACGGCGACTGATAACATTGCCAATAATAAGTAATTAACACGGCGACTGATAACATTGCCAATAATAAGTAATTAACACGGCGACTGATAACATTGCCAGTAATAAAGGATTAACACGACGACTGATACATTGCCAATAATAAGTAATTAATACGGCGACTGACAACATTGCCTTTACTTCAATAGACGGGACTGGGGCCAGCTGACTACATTAATATAGAAGAGGATGCTTATGAACTGCTCACATTCAGCACAACAAACAGGTTGGACTGCTGTACTAGCAATCTTAGAATGCAAGGTAGACAACTGACCGAAAGTAGTCTATAGGCTTCTGCATTTCATCTGTTGATGGCTTGGCACTGGTAAAGGCAGGATCCGCTGTTTTCTTCCACTGCCAGAAAAGTTTAGAACCTTTCTCATAACTCGTTGAAGTGCCAGCTTCATCCACATCTTCACTGTCTGAAACATAGAAGACAATAATATGAAGAATTTATACTACTACTACTACTACTACTACTATTTCTACTACTAATGATGATAGCAATGATAATAATGCTGATGCTGATTATGGCAATAAGAAAAGTAATGCAGGATGACAAGATGGTGACGGTGGTAATGACAAAGATGGCAAAAATAACATAACCTAAAAATAAACGAATCTAACAGTGCTGCTAAATCACCTGAAAAATTTGATTTATCCAAATAGTCGCGGCCAACTTCTGGTTTAGGTTCATCATATGATGCAAAGAGCGCCTCATCTTCTGAATCTAAGAGTAGATGCCTCATTTTGCAGTTATGTTTGGCATAGAACCTAGCTGGATCTATCTGGATTTTTTAAAAATCAAAAGTGAATATTAAGGTGCACCAATATCAGGAATCTATAATTTAAAAATAATCTGTCACAATGATTTGATACAGCACACAATGCTTCCAATAAAACGGAAACTGGCACACTGTTCTACAGAGAACCCTGGTCACCTATTGTTGCCCTGAGGCAACACATCATTCAGCTGCCATTGTTCCTGCATTAGCATGTTTTGAAAATGGGCTTTGCATCAGATCCCAAAGCAACACATACCTAAAACAATACATTTATGAAATATCCTTTTCAGCTTACTTTTTACAAACTTGTAGGTCTAACAGCTGCTGCATTCTTGCTTGTAAACAGACAAAGAATTCCGCTTCAAACAAGTATTATTCCGCCATTTTAAAAAACAAAGCACCTCTGATTTTATCTCTTTCAACAAAGATTGTCAGGTTTATCTCATCTTATTTAAATGAATGATTATATCTCTTTCTTTAGGTTTGTTGCCCTGAGGCAACATTTGATGGTATAGGGACGAGCAAAGGGCAGCCATAATACAAGAAACGTTTAGAAGCAGGAAAAGAAATTAGTGTCATAATAAAAGAGGGGTTAATTATTTGGTTAAACTTTATAAATTTTATTAAGTATATATTTCATTGTATTTTGTATCATGTACTTTGTACTGTATTACATAATAAGAACATTTTTTTTAAAAGACTGACCCTCTAGCAATGTTTCTGTTAGAAATAATTTTGTTAACTAGCAAATAAATAAGTGTTTCTCGAGGCTAGGAAGTAGCTGATATAAAACCTAATTATTTAAATGCTGTTTGTCTCATGGAAATTATGAGGAATCCATTATGCACATTGGAAGTAAAGAACACATTTATGCAAAATATCAATTTACTGGCACTTTCTCTGTAGACTTGAATTACATACACATAAACGCACACACGCACACACATGTACAGACACACTTTTTATTTTTTTTTTAATTAGCTAGTAATTGAGAGATAAAAAGATCATACTTGTAAATGTCAGTAATAGTATGTCATAACATAATAATGCTATAGACTTGCCATACAAACTAAAGTTTGTATATATATATATATATATATATATATATATACATATATACAGGTTTGATGAGATATGTTTCACCAATGTATTACTGTGTTTGAAGTAGTAATTGAACAAATAAAAGGATTTATTTTTATTTGTTTTGCAGAGTGTGCACCCGGTTTCTATGGGGCCAACTGTGCACAAAAGTGTCCCAAATGTGGGAGTGGGCTGGTTTGCAGCAGGATCAATGGAACATGCTTAGCGAAATGTGACATTGGATTTCAGGGGTCTTCCTGCAGCGAACGTTCGTAAATGAAATACATTCCAAATGATTCACAATTATTGGGAAGAGAAATTCCAAACATTATTAATGAACGAAATGTCTAAAACAAATATCCAAAACAAATAACCTATGAAATACTGTTATGTTATTTTAATAGCACTAAGTTAAGTATACAACATGGTTGTTCATTCATTTCTGCAGAATTTAAATATTTATACCATGTTTACATGTTCCTTGTTATTCATTAGTATGAATTTTGTGTGTCCATCACAAAGACTACCTGTGTAAGCATTGACCTGATGACAACATAAAAAAAATAATTTGTTAGTTAATATAAGATGTGTAAACCAGTATAAATATTAAAAGATATATATGGAAGAAAACGTAAGTAAAAAAAAAACCCAAGTAAATGGAGAAAGCTGACGTAACACTTCATACACGTGCCAAATGACGCAAGACCACCAAAGCCAATTGGTTTTACAGGAAAAACATTGTTGTGTTCTCAATTCGTGATTACATGGGTATTGCTGGATACGTTAGGATGATATATTTCTACAAGAAAATTGACCACGAGTGATTTAAAACATTATTGAAAGGAAACAATTTCCCCATTTTATTGGAATTTTATAGCGAAGTTTATGAAAGCAATAGACCCCAACTGTGGAATTCATCCCGAAAGACCAGCCGAAAATGAAAACAATCATGCTCTTGTGTTGCACGAATATCGTTACCCAGAGACCACGCTGCTTCAACACCTTAAATTTACTGATTCCTGTCCGTCATTTGAATGGAGATGAGAATGCACGAGTCCCATACGGTTGTAAGGAGCTGCTTTGTTGAAATGGAGATGAGAAGGCATGTTGTATGGAGCTGCTTTGTTGAAATGGAGATGAGAAGGCATGTTGTATGGAGCTGCTTTGTTGAAATGGAGACGAGAGCTGCAATGTGTATTAAAATGTCAGCCATTGGACCCTATATCTATCATCTTTGCGCGCGTGTGTTTGTCTATGTTGTTTTGTGAATGAACTAGACACCTATCAGACGCGGCTGTTGTCATCGTTTTATAATCCCACTAACCCAGCATCACTACGTATAACACCAAACTGATATATCCACTCGACGTCATTCACAACTAGCCGACGGCCGATATGTCGTTGTCCGAACAACATTGTGTAGTTTGATCAAAGACTTTCGTGAACTGTTTTCATTAAATACTCTGCTTTGCTATGTGAAATATCCCCTGGGTGGTGCAGCCACAGACATTACATGTGCACGCAAAGCACTGGATGCTTGCGCGAGCCACAGGTCACAGATGAAATCATACTTTAACCCTATTACAGGTCAGAGAGGAAATCATTCTTTAACCCTATTACATGTCAGAGAGGAAATCGTACTTTAACCACATTACAGGTCACAGAGGAAATCGTACTTTAACCATATTACAGAGTTGTTGTAGGAAATTGCAGAGCGGAATATTGAACTTAAGATGTACATGGCATCGCTGGGCAGCAAATATTTCTGAATATTGAATTTTATTTTAGTTTTGTCTTCTCTTATCCCTCCACCCTTTTAATTTCTTATCATATGATTAATGAAGATTTATAAACACACTGATTAGAATGCATTTCAATTTCACAGATTGCAATCCTGGATCCTGGGGCATTGGATGCAGTCAAACTTGCGGGCACTGTTATGAAAAATCTGGGTGTCATCATATCAGCGGAGGCTGTTTGGAAGGCTGCGAGAAAGGATGGCAATCTCAATACTGCAATGAATGTTAGTAAATTTTAGTAAATTTTAATAATGTAGGTAAGCCTCAACATGTTTACATACCTCTTTCTATCAGCCCATTAGCAAAACAACCCCCCCCCTCGGCTATAGCAGACTTTATTAACATAAGGTAGCCTGCTGTGTCCACAATATGCACTCTTGGAAGAAAGGTATATACAAAAGATTGAGAAAATAATTTCTTCATTCATTTTATATACTAAGCATCACGGCTGCAAAGCATGAAGGCCATTGCAACATGAAAATTCGTAAATACTTTTCTAAATAAATTCAAGGCAAACAAATAGTAAAACATGTGAGTAGAGGTTTTGGCAAAATAGTCTTCGTAAGAAAAAATATATTTGTAACGGAGGAATATGAGTAATGGAACAGTGGCACCAACGCCACATAGTTAAAGCTTATTAATATCATCATCATCATCATCATCATCATCATCATCATCATCATCATCGTAATAATAATAATAATGATAATAATAATAATAATCCGTAAAACCTTGGATCTCCCAGAATCTTTTTAAGATTCCGAGACCTTGGATCACAACCGACAGTCAAACAGAAGTCGTGGAAAGAGGCTGAATAATAATAATAATAATAATAATAATAATAATAATAATAATAATAATAATAAATATCAACAAAACAATCAACGTACAAATGGTTGAAAGAGGCAGGATTGAAAGCAGAAACAGAAGCACTCATAACAGCTGCACAAGATCAAGCACTCAACACCAAAGCACACAAAACGAAAATCATGAAAATTTCAAATGATTCCAAATGTAGACTCTGCAAATCCATGGATGAGACAACAGAACACATACAATCTGGATGTCAGGTTCTGGCAGGAACAGAATACACCAAAAGACACAATGAAGTGGCAAAACACATACATAGAAATCTGTGTGAGAACTATGGCATACAAACCCCGAAAGAGCAGGATGCACCAACCAGAAGCAGTCACCGAAACAGAAGAAGTCAAAATACTGTGGGACTTCGAGATACGAACAGACAGGGTGATTCCTGCACGAAGACCAGACATAGTAGTTCTCAATAAGTCCAACAGAACAGTAACAATCATTGATGTCGCTGTTTCAAGTGAGAGAAACATAAAAACAAAAGAAAGAGAAAAAATAGACCAAGATCTCAGATTAGAAATTCAGAGACTGTGGAATGTAAAAGCAGAAGTGATACCATTAGTGATAGGAGCCTTGGGGAACATAACATCTGAATTGGAAGGCTACCTGAATAAACTCCCTGGAAACCACAGACTCACTCCACTACTCAAAGCAGCGCTCCTCGGAAGTGCCCACATCCTCCGTAAAACCTTGGATCTCCCAGAATCTTGGTAAGATTCCGAGACCTTGGAACACAACCGACAGTCAAACAGAAGTCGTGGAAAGAGGCTGAATAATAATAATAAATAATCAGGAACTAATGCAAGTGATAATGATCTTAATTTATGTTATTAATACTTCTCCAGAATACACCACTTGTCTCTCTTGGCGGATATATGTAAACGTTTTCTCTCTTCTGCAACATAAAAGACAAATATTTACCATCACACAATATTTTCAAAGGTAGAAAACTCTTTACTGAAAGAGAAGACAAATCCGACTTTAATCTATATTTAGTGACACCCCCCCCCATCCACAACATTCTTCTCCATCATATGGTCATCAATATGTTTAAGATAATCAATAAATTTATTAAATCAATAATCAAACATACATATGATAAATACAATGAAAAAAAATACTTGACATCTGTATTTCCATGAAACACAACGTTTAAATAATATTTATACTACACATGGTTTACATTAAAAAAATACAGTTCAACAATTTAATACAAATGACATGATAGTTCTTATCAGAGAACAGAAAATGGAGTTATTAGAGATAATTGAAAATAATGTGTGCATAACCTGATTTAGGCACTCACAATAACCTTTTGCATGCTTTTTGTAACAAAGCCACAATTTATTGTTCAGTTATTGCAGTCAGTTTCACGTGATTCCTTCCTCATGTTGTAGAAGTGATTATCTGCTCTTCTCTTGAGGCTAGCCTTTCCATATTAGCTCACTCAAGTAGAACAACAATTGTAGCAATTTCCAGTAACTTCCCTGTACCAAAAATTGTTCAATTTAGTCAGCATACATGAACAGTGTAGTGTACTCTTTACACTTACACACTGCATGCTTTACACTTACTTTATGTGTCTTCCATGGCCACAGTGGTTTATAATGAGTAAATCTGGAGATAAATAATCATACAAGGAATAACTGTTTTTCCCTGTAAAATATATCATCAGGGATCAAACACTGAGTTTCAAATTTATTCTTTTATAACTACTTTCTTTCTTACATTCAAGTCCCAACTTACAGTTTCCTACAACAGTATTTATTATCCTGATACAGCATAATAAGTACAGCATAATAGTTTTATGAACAGGTTCACTAGAAACAATGTCAAGTGTTTAGATACTACATGTAAGCATCATTGTCCACAATTTGTAAAAAAATTAATAGCATACTGACATAATGCATGTCTACGTAAAGTGCAGGTATAACATATCAAAATAGCAAAATGCACGAAAATAAGTCAATTCTCTCTTAATTGGTCAGTTAACTCACCATTAAGGTAACAGCTGCATTTCACGACAGGACTTCTTGCTACACCAAATTCAAGTGATTATACAAAAAAAATCTACAACAGGTAAACTTTTGATCTCAGCCCATTGTCTGGTCTCGTTCTCATAAATCAGAAACATTGGATAATAAAACTACACATCCAGTTGGAACTGTTTTGCATTATATCATCAATTTCTAGCATATTCTCACCTCTCGTGTTTACTTCAACTCTGACACTTAACAATTACCATCGTAAAGAGTACCCAAGGCTAGATCACTTCATCAATTTATAACTTTATTATAACAATTAAGTTTAGAAATAAGGATAGGCAAATTTACTCCACCACATGAGGAAATAAGCCTATTGTGTAATACCTTGTCAGTGACTAATAAATGACTGCAATTGAGAATGCTATAATTTCTGCACCATAATAGACTGAACTGGTTTAAACCAAGTGTGAATCACTCTCTTACATGTAGTATCTAAACACTTGACATTGTTTCTAGTGAACCAGTTCATAAAACTATTATGCTATTGGTCAGGATTATTGTGACACCTTGGTTCACGACCAAGGTCGGACTTGCTGGGAAAAAACACTTAATTTAACTAACCCATCTCTCTGCACCTAAAAATCATCCGTTCTATATTAAGGGTGACGCAATGGCTACGTCAGGCATGTGTGTTCCTACTAGACTCCTTCTTACATCTGCATTCAGATTTTATTACTTAACATTTCTTATGACTAAATTTTATTCCTTTCTATATTTCTTTTTAATATTTGTCGATAGGGATCCGGGCGAGATTTATAAATATCCTGACAATAATAAATATAATTCTTGTACCATAAGGGAGAACTAACGTTGTGAAGAAGGTATCCATATTTTAATTTAAAAAAAAAAGAAATTATGAATACGTGTCATGAAAAGATGTATAACCCTGTTTTTATGTCGAACGTTTATGTTGTTGGTCGTGTTGATTTTTGAATGCATTTTTATGTGCAGCGTGCACTCCTGGTACTTTTGGCTATAGTTGTCAGAAGAGTTGTGGTAAGTGTAAAAATGGAAATCCCTGTTACGTAATCAACGGAACTTGTCCTGATGGGTGTGAAGAAGGATGGCGTCTTGCGGACTGCTCACTCCGTACGTTAAAATACTTGAGTTTAGATCATGCTTCGTGTTTTCCGTATTTGTTAATTATTTTGTTGATATGATTTATGTGTGACTTTAATAAACTGTTAAATAAATGTTTTCTTAGATTTCAGAAGTCGGTTGCAGAAAAGTATGTTTCTCTTATCGTACTTGATCCCACCACCCACCACCCCTTCGCCACCTGATCGCGGTTATGATACAAATATAATCAGGACAGTTAGTCGACGAATGCATGTGGATTGACGTTTTTTCACAGCAGACTGGAAAATGACACATTTTCTCTGATGAATACTGTCATGGTTTTCATTGAGGATATCAAAATGAAATTTACACATGACCTGTGCTGAGAACACTTTACTCACACAGAAACCTTAAAAGGTCTTAGTTCACGCCGTAGCATGAACTATTGAAATAAGAATTATACTCACATCATAAAACATTCATCTTATGGTTTGAGTTCTCTCCTTATATACTTCAAATCTAACCGACTGGAAGAAAATCTGTTTCAGGAAAGTGTAAACATGCCATATTGCATTTAATATTTATATAACTTATGATTGGCCTTGGTATGTGTACACATTCGTTATTGCTGATTATGCTTGTAAACGAATACATTTATAAATATTGTTACTGTGTATTACCATGTTTATTATTATTATTATTATTATTACTTTTGTTGCTGTTTAAGGTTTTGAGTTTAGAATTTAAATATGTGTATTATTACGAACATGCTAGTAAGCAATGACATTTATAAATTTTAACAAATATGTTTGTTACCTTCTCTTTTCTCAGTCTAAAATTGGTGGATCTTTTGCCAAAGTGTTTTATTCACGGAGTTTATTAAGCATAATTTGAGCAAGTCAGACAAATAAAAGAGCGCAACATTGCAACATTTATAAATATATCAATATCTATAATAAATAATTATTTTAGTTCATGTATGCAGAATAGTCCCTTCATCAAATAATTGTATGGAACCAGCTGACAAAATTAGCTTACTTGTATTGTAAACGGGAGGACAGTCTTAACATTAGGTTTCTTCTTTTTCTCATTCTCAACATCCGCATCATCCGCATCACCATCATCATCAGCATCATTGTCGTCATCGTCGTCGTCATCGTCATCGTCGTCATCATCATCTTCTTATTTTCAATCTTCTTCCTCCTTCTTCTTGTTCTTCTTGTTCTTCGTATTATTTATATTATTATTATTATTACTACTACTACTATTATTATTATTATGCCTCTTTCCACGACTTCTGTTTGACTGTCGGTTGTGATCCAAGGTCTCGGAATCTTACCAAGATTCTGGGAGATCCAAGGTTTTACGGAGGATGTGGGTACTTCCGAGGAGCGCTGCTTTGACTAGTGGAGCGAGTCTGTGGTTTCCAGGGAGTTTATTCAGGTAGCCTTCCAATTCAGATGTTATGTTCCCCAAGGCTCCTATCACTCTAGGTATCACTTCTGCTTTTACATTCCACAGTCTCTGAATTTCTAATCTGAGATCTTGGTATTTTTCTATTTTTTCTCTTTCTTTTGTTTTTATGTTTCTATCACTTGGAACAGCGACATCAATGATTGTTACTGTTCTGTTGGACTTATTGAGAACTACAAAGGCTGGTTTCGTGCAGGAATCACCCGATCTGTTCTTATCTCAAAGTCCCACATTATTTTGACTTCTTCTGTTTCGGTGACTGCTTCTGGTTGGTGCATCCATGCTCTTTCTGGGGTTTTTATGCGATGGTTCTCACACATATTTCTATGTATGTGTTTTGCCACTTCATTGTGTCGTTTGGTGTATTCCGTTCCAGCCAGAACCTGACATCCAGATAGTATGTGCTCTGTTGTCTCCTTCACGGATTTGCAGAGTCTACATTTGGAACCATTTGAAATTTTCATGATTTTCGTTTTGTGCTTTGGTGTTGAGTGCTTGATCTTGTGCAGCTGTTATGTGCTTCTGTTTCTGCTTTCAATCCTGCCTCTTTCAACCATTTGTACGTTGATTGCTTTGTTGATATTTCGTCGGATTGTCGTACAAACTGGCCATGCAATATTATTATTATTATTAGTAGTAGTAGTAGTAGTAGTAGTAGTAGTAGTAGTAATAGTAATAGTAGTAGTAGTAGTAGTAGTAGTAGTAGTATGCCTTTTCTCACGACTTTTGAGGACTGTTGGTTGTTGAACAAGATCTCGGAATCTCGCTGAATTATTATGGGTATTAGGATTGCTTCAAATGTTTTCCCAAAGAGTCGTGGAGTTATGAATATTTGGCATCTTTGTTCTATTCTGGAATTTTTTTTTTGAATTCTTGATATAGTCTTCCAGGTAGCTTTGAACATTTTGTTCTGTTGGAATTACTCTTCTCTTGCCGTGTGTCTCTTCAGACCATGAGTGAGTCCTACACTATGTTTTAGTGAGTCCTACACTATGTTTTAGTGAGTCCTACACTATGTTTTAGTGAGTCCTACACTATGTTTTAGTGAGTCCTACACTATGTTTTAGTGAGTCCTACACTGTTTTAGTGAGTCCTACACTATGTTTTAGTGAGTCCTACACTATGTTTTAGTGAGTCCTACACTATGTTTTAGTGAGTCCTACACTATGTTTTGCATCTTGTATTATGGTCTTAAAATATATGCAAATCTAGGTGGTATTTGTTGAATAATGTTGCTTTCATCTTTCCCTAATCTTTTTTTAAATTTCTGCTATAATTTGCCTTATTTCTCTCCTAGGGCAGTCTATTTTTTTTCTCTTCTTCTCTTCTATGGTGATGCCAATAGGTATTTGCACTTTGGCTTATACTGTATAATTGAAAAACTGGCTTACATTAGATATTGGTTTCTGTGATATCTTTTGTGGGGATATGTTTTAGTACATTATTTGCATTATGTATAGAGCTTTTTTGTTTTGCAGCCTTCTTGATGCGGTTCTGGCTATATGTGACTTATTTTGGTTCATTAAACATTTTATATCTTCAAAGAAGCATTGTTGCTATGCAATTAGGTCATGGGTTATTTTATACGGGTTAGTCTTTTTTGTACGTCGTGGACGTTTCATTGTTTTTTTTATATTTTAGTGCCTATATTTGTGGTATTAATTGTTTAGTAGTACTAGTACTACTAGTAGTAATAGTTGTTGTTGGAGTAGCAGCAGTAGTAGTAATATTGTTGTTTTTATTATATTGTCACGTGTATGTCATACTTTGTACAGGTTGCCCTCTTGGTACCTATGGCCATGACTGCAAGGAGTGTGGAAAATGTCTAGCAGAGTCTTGTAATCCGATTACAGGAATGTGCCCTGAAAGCTGTGAAAGTGGATGGAAAGAACCACCTTACTGCAATCAAAGTTAGCAAGCATAGACCTTTGTCCATCTGTTTATCTATTTCTACCTTTATCTTTGTTCTTGTCTTTGTCGCTGTCATTGTCCTTATCTTTGCCTTCTGTCATTTTCGTTTCTTTGTCTTTGAATTTGTCTTTGTAATTGAAGGTTGTCTTTGTCTCTATGTCAACGTCTTTGACATAGTCTGTTGGATTTTGTCTTCAACATTGTCATCATATTTTGTCGTCATCGTTGTCTCTATGTCAACGTCTATGACATAGTCTGTTGGATTTTGTCTTCAACCTTGTCATCATATTTTGTCGTCATCGTTGTCTTTATTATCGACTTCGTCCTTGTCCATGTCCTGATCTTGAACAGTGTTCTGTTCCTGGGATTTTGTCTTTGTGTTTGTCATCATCTTTATCTTTGTCGTGATTCTGGTCATAATTCTGTTGCGAGCTTTAGCTTTTATTTTTGTTTCTGGACTTGGTTCTGTTTTGTTTATTTGTCCTTGGTCTTGTCTTGATCTAAGTCTTAGTTCTTGTCTTTAAATTGGTCTTGATTCTAATTCTGGACTTGGTGGTGATCCTGGATTTGGTGTCGATCTTGGTCTGGATTTGGTTCTTGTTTGGTTTTGGTCTCGCCAACCCTTCATTCCCTCTCCTCTTAGTCTCTAGTTGTCCAAATACCAATGGAACATGACTTCTTTACTTTTGCTGTGTTCTAGTTGTCCCTATACCAAAGGAACACGTCTTCTTTATTTTTGCTGTGTTCTAGTTGTCCATATACCAATGGAACATGACTTCTTTATTTTTGCTGTGTTCTAGTTGTAGATATACCAATGGAACATAACTTCTTTATTTTTGCTGTGTTCTAGTTGTCTCTATACCAAAGGAACATGACTTCTTTATTTTTACTGAGTTCGAGTTGTAGATATACCAATGGAACAAGATTACTTTATTTTTTATGTGTTCTAGTTGTAGATATACCAATGGAACAAGACTTCTTTACTTTTGCTGTGTTCTAGTTGTCCATATACCAATGGAAATTGACTTCTTTATTTTTGCTGTGTTCTAGTTGTAGATATGTTGCACTTATTATTATGATCGATGCTTTTACAAGTATGCTGGATGAATGTGTTTTGTAAAATATGTTCTGAGCGTTCGTGACATGACAATTTTATAGTGAATGTGGGACTGTGGGTAGCTAGTGTTTTCCTAGGAATATGACTGGCAGTATATGAGTGTGTTTTGGGTATGCTTATGGGGGTGTTTACCTAGACCTTTGGCTATTGGCAATGATGGTGACGTAAACACAACACATAACCAAAATAGCATAGAGAGAAATGCCATTCACAACTGAAACATTACTCTACCCACCCAAAAAATCATCACGAAACACAAGTTCAGAAAACACTCATGTATTGTCTAGAGAGAACATGCACACTAGATAAAATATAGAATAAAATACATACAAACAAGAAATATAATTGAAACCAAACAACGTCCGTCAACAGTGAAGTCTCTGAACGAGAAAGGTGAAGTAGAATATTTCCTTTTTAAAGCAAAGGTGGCAGTGAACAAGGTAAGAAACATATTTCTCAGAGTTCTTAGACTAGTACATTCCTGTTTGTCGGCATGTATTTAGTATGATATATGCCAGTCCCTTTCATTGTTTTCAACTCTTTATGTATTGGTATGTGTATTTATCTTAACAAACCCATTCTCGTTTTCTTTATTCTTTTTAATATGTGTACGTAGCATTATGTAAAATATTCCATTTACGCTTTCACTTTGTAGATGTTGGCATGTATATGTGTATTAAAATGATCCAGTCTTTTTAAACTGTCCATCTTGCTGAGTAAAGAAACTGAGCATGAAATAAGCCAGTTCCTTTCACTCCTTTGTAGATGCATATCGGTAAATATGACGATTCTGCAATTTTATACGACAGTACACTATCTATAATAATCATTTTTATTAATTCAGCGTGTGATGTTGGGACATATGGTGACAATTGTGGCAGCTCATGTGGCCGATGCCTTGACAATATATGTCTCGTTAGCAACGGAACATGTCTTCTTGGATGTCAGGAAGGATATCAGGGGATCGAGTGCTTAGGTACTCAGGATATTTACATTTTAGGCCAGAGTTATTTAGAAATTAATGTAGATGTAATTATAGTCATGTTTGTTCATTTTAGTTAAAACTCATTATTTTACACAAAGTTCACTTTGGGACTCGTTCACGCAGTGTGCAGAAACTAATCCTTAAGTTAAAAGCTCTATTTCAATTGTCAGTTGAGCTTCTTATTTGGAATGTATTGTAGTTAAACCCATCCTTATGTTAACAGATGTGCTGTTGCAATGGTCAAGCGTGCTTTTTAGTGGGAATCTATTGTAGTGAAATCCATCCTTTAGTTTAAAGTGTGTTTTTCAACCGTAAAGTCTGATTTTAGTGGAATGTATTGTAGTGAAAACCAGCCTTAAGATGAAGGTGAGCTATTTCAATGGTTAAGTATATTTCTCAGTGGAATGTATTGATTTCTATTTTATTAGCACAGGACGCATTTGAAGTCTTTAAAATATCAATATTATAGTTTCATTTTGCCAAATTTTACACCACGAAATAAATCGTGGATACTATTTATAATAACTTAATAATAGCAAATATTATTTCCTATACATCAAATCAGAACAATATAAAGCTATTTAATTATATATATTAACATCAGTACAATATAAGGCATTTAATTGTATTTATTAAGATCAACATAATACAACAAGGTTTGAAATATTTTTCATATATTTCATATACCAAGCATGTGTTTTTGTTTCCTTTAAAAAAGTCATAATTAATGTCAAATACTTTCACCTCCACATATAAAATTTACTTTAATAATACCAGTTGTCTATCTGTCAGTCCTCTCCTCTCATTCTTTTTCCACTCTCTCTGTGCATACAAACACAATGCATTTATTTTATTGGAAAGCTAGATAGTCATTTCACTACTTGCCATTTATGATGATACACACCAAAATAACAGTCATAACTTCTAATTCACAAAAGTAATTTTTATTGACATTATCAAACACGTGTATGCTCACTTATCGAACTGTAAATATGAGTACCATTTGTAAACCTGTAATTTAAATATTAATTAATTGAGTAAAACAGTAACCCTTTGTCTTTTTTTATACCTGCAATATTATGATCAGTAAACCTATGCAGTAATTACACTATTCATAATAGTACTAGTAGTGGTAATGTTTTTGGTATTAATATTGTTATAATTTTATCTTTCAGATAAAGATACAGATCTTTCTATCCCTGTGTATTATTACATCGTTGGTTCCGTCCTAGCAGTAGTATTACTAGGAGTAATATTATGTATTCTGTAAGTTGAACTAAATAATTTATATATATATATATATATATATATATAATTGCTTTTAGTTTACATTTCATAAAGGTATACTTGTTACATATTCACCACATACTAGAGTCCACAGAGTTGAATCTGTCACACGGCTGTACATGTTCTGCATGCCGTACATATTTACTTCTCCCACAGCCATACCTTTTGTACATGTTATATAGCCAAACAATGACACGTGATATGTGACACACCACCATACTGTCGTCATTCATTATAGCCGTTTACTATACATTTGTATCCCTAATGTAATTTTATAGTCAGTGCTAATAATGGTAGCATTATCAACACCATCAAAACCAATGTTATTATTGTAATAAATCGAATACTTTAGTAATTGTGTGGTATCAAATTAACGTTTCTTGATTGTGTTTGTCTTTCCCAGAATCGTCTGTAGAAGAAGAACTCGCAAGCATAGTACGAAACAAGAGATTGAAAGAGATTTCCATATGACAGAAGAGATACAGTTGAAAGGTTAGTGTCAAACAAATAGTTAGATAGGTAGATAGATGGATAGATAGAGAGAAAGACATACAATCAGATAGATAGACAGACAGACAGACAGATATATATATATATATATATATATATATATATATAGAGATAGAGAGAGAGAGAGAGAGAGAGAGAGAGAGAGAGAGAGAGAGAGAGATAGTGTGGTGGAGAAAATTTGCCTATCCCTATTTCTGGACTTAATTGTTATATAAATTGTTAAATTGTCGAAGTGACCCGACCTTGGGCACTCCTTATAATGATATTGTCTGCGTCAAAGTTGGAGTTAACGAGATGAGTATTTGCTAGATATTGCTGATGTAATGCAAACCCATTTCAATTGGATGAATAGTTTTATTATCCAATCGTTACAATTGATGAGAATGAGACCAGCCAATGGGCTGAGATAAAAAAAAATGTTTACTTGCTATACAAAATTGTATTTTCTAACAGTTGAATTTGGTGTGGCAAGAAGTCAGAACTTGAAAGTCAGCCATTAGATTAATAGGGAGTTAACTGACTGATTGAGAACGAATGGACTTATTTATATTTCGTGCATTTTGCTATCGATGTGTTATACTTGCGTTTTACATACAAATGTATTATATGAATTGACTATTATTTCTAAAAATGTTTGAACTAAAATACTTTTTATATAGTTTACATTGTTTCTAGTGAATCCGCTCATAAATTGATATGCTTTATTTATTATGTTGTGGACGTGTATTGGGCTAATAAATACTGTTGCGCGAAAACGTAAGTGGAGGTTTGAATGTAAGAGAGAATGGAGTTAAGGATATATAAAATGGAAACGTATGGTTGGAAAGGTATGCTGATTACATCGAGCAATTTCTGATACAAAAAAGTTCCTGGAAACTGCTACAATTGTCCTATTTCAGGGAGTTAAATTGCAAAGTGCCAGATTAGCCTTGAGAGAAAGAGGGAAACTCACAGAATTGGCATGAACAATGAACTTGTGACTTGTTACATAAAGTACGCGAAAGACTATTGAAATAGCTCTAGAACCAGTTTATGTAGAAACTATTGCCACTTATCTCTAATAACTCCATTTCCGTTCTCTGATAAGAACTATCCTGTGACTGGTATTGACATTTATTCTTGAATTGTAAATTTGGAAATAAGATTGTGTAGTAAAAAATTGTAATTAGTTATGAATGATTAATTAATTATTAATAATCGTTATCATTAACTCAGTTGGCATCACACAGCATTTAAAGATGACATTCTCAAAATATAACTGTCCTTGATAATGACGCTCTCAAACTATAACTGTCCTTGATAATGACGCTCACAAACTATAATTATATTTGATGATGATATCTCAGTATATAAGTCGTGATGTTGTATTGAGTAGATTCCACTTTTTGCTGTTTGACCTAGTTATCTTTCCATGAGTAGGTTTACGTCACTTCAGTGATTATAGTAATTAATCAGTGTCATAATACACCTTGACTTTTACCATTGATTGATTAATCGTATGAAACATTAAGTCTTAGATGTATTCTTGTATTCATATGTTTATTCAAGTAAAACAAAATGTGTTTCTTTACTGGTATATACAATGAAATTACAGTGTGCCATGTCAATTATCTAGTAAATGTAATAAAACATACTATATAATTATTAGTCATTTAAATAAAGACTCATACTCCGCACCAACTATCGCTATGGTTACATAATTATTTAAATAAGAAAGTCAGCGCTAATTACTAATTCTAATCTAGAAAACAAGTATTTTATTTCAATATATTATATTAAATGCTACATTTTATATTGTATTTTTTATACTTTTATTTTTAAAATGCACACAAATTTTTTTGTTTATATTTGGAATTTGTAGCTGCATTCATATTGATTTCCTTGAACTAATGTTCATGTCACTCACACACTGAGCGTATGACTTAGATATGTAATTTGTATCAATATTGCCAGAAACTGATGCTAAAATTGAAGAAGGCCAAAGTTCAGAACAACCTGAGGGTAAAGAAGAGATGCCAACAGGTAAAGTCGTTACTTGACGAAAACATTGAAATTGAACAGCTTTTTTAAGTAGGCGTGTTAGTTTATCTTAAGTACACTCATACTACCACCCCTTTGCTTTACTGTGGATACAATAGGTGTAGAGACTATCATATCATTGGTCAACTGTCGATGTTAGCCTTTAAACGTGTTTCGTTAAAGTATATTTTCAAATAAAAATAATTTCTAATAATTTTCAAATATGAAATAAGTCTTGGAAAGATTGTGAATAGAGTGGGTTACGAAGACATCAGCTTATATTCTGGAGATTTCTTGATTCACTTCTAACTGTCTAGACTTCTAATGTACCAGTGGAAAGATGGGAACGTATTTTGGTCGTCTCAGGTTGCATTACTGATTTTTGTTCAATGCTCTAGAATGTCTAAACGCCACGACCCGATCACATTTTTTTCTGCCGAATCGCAAACCGCCAGGGTATAAATAGGGACTCTAAAGTTATCTTTCGACATAAATGACTTTCAAAGTTTCTCATGCAATTAACAAAACTTAATATTGTTTTAAAATGAAAAGAATCCTATATAAATGTGGTTAGATGAACACACCTTGAATTGTAATTGGCCTTTGGGTTGTCAGGTTGAAGGTGAGGATTGAGAACTATACTGAGGTGAGCTGGAATCACTCGTATGCTATGTTTTATTTGAACATGTTAATATTTCTTTCTTTCAGAGGCTTATGCCAAACTTAGTATTTATTAATAGAACAATTGACTGGACATTTAGGCTTTGCAATTGTTTATGTTTCAGGGTTTTTGTTTTGTCTGCTGAGCTTTATGGCTGATTGTTTGTAACTGCCTATTTTTGTAACTGGCTGCCTTGGTGGCTGGTATATACTGTCTCTGTTCACTATTTGTCCCTGGCTTGATTGAGACGTTCTGATCTATTATCGCGTCATATCCAAGTCTACCAGACTGTGACTTCATTCCAGCCATGAGCTAAGTTCTGATTGTGAAAGTGACTACAGGGTAGCAAACTGGCTTAGGATGAACTTGTTTTTTCTAAATCTTGTTATTTTTTCTTTATTAAATTTCTTGTTATTATTTTAAACTAATGAGTCATTTTTATCGTTTGTTTTCGTACAATCTAATGATTACGTCTTGTCATTTATTCGTCTATTTATAATCATTATTCATAAACATTGATTCTCAGCGAAAATTGAGTGGGGGCGGAGCCAACGTGGCGACGTACTGGTATATCAGCGTAACAGTTGCAGATATACATATCTAATCAGTGACTCATACTCTGCATCGGCACTGTAGATGTCTTGTATCATAACTAACTACACATATTTGATATAATTCATTATTTCAAAGTCACCCCAGGGTATAGTGGCGACAATTTTCCTTTAATTAGAAATTTCAAGCATGTTACCAGATGTGCCTAACATTTTTCTTACTACGTATACACCTATTCTTCAACTTCCGTTGTTAATATGTCGAATTTTCACTCCTTCTCTGGATGAGTATTTGTCAGAGAATATTTCCTTCAAATTGTTTTATGCCAACGCACAAATCTATCTATCTGTCCTTCTATATATCTGTCTATCTATCTATCTATCTATCTATCTATCTATCTATCTATCTATCTATCTATGTCTGTCTGTCTATCTATCTATCCCTGTCTATCTATCTATCTATCTATCCCTGTCTGTCTATCTATCTATCTATCCCTGTCTGTATCTATCTATCTATCTATCTATTTAACAATACTATAAAATATGATTGATGCAGAAAAATCACATCTTGAAAATGAGAAATCCGGTGCAATGGAGTCTGATCAATTCAACAAGTCACCAGTAGCCACATTTAAAACGACTGCAGAGGTGTCCAAAGGTAAAAATTATATCGATGAATAAATGGATTTCGGAGGTCTAGAAATTTTATAAAGTGTGTATTCTCTCTTTAGAATATTAATTTTATTCACAATGTTTGGCACACAATAATGTTCGTCAAAATAACTACTGTAACCAGAAATAAATATTGATTCCTAGCTAGAGCATGTAAAGTAAACCATGTAGTCTTCCTTTGTGCCAGAGTTCCATTAATATGTTTTGATAATTAATTTGTTTATCTTGGTGGTTGTGAGGTTAGTGAAATCGTAAATTTGGTTAAAATAGGAAACTAAAAAAATAAAATAAGAAATAAAATTATTTATCACAGAACACGGAATTAATCAGAGATAAATGATGACATATTTCTGATATAAACAATTTAACCATTCGCTTGAGAAGAAAGGCGGCAAGAAGACAGTTTTAATTGGTTTATGTTCCGTTCTAATAAGAGCATGCAGCTATTATAAAATTCCCCCCATTAGCTGAACTTCTAGAGACAACGTGTAGAGAACGCCGACATCAGTGCTGCGTAACAAACAACAGTGACGATAAATGTTGAGAGTCAAGATATCAGTGCTGCGTAACAAACAACTGTGACGATAAATGTTGAGAGTCAAGATATCAGTGCTGCGTAACAAACAACAGTGACGATAAATGTTGAGAGTCAAGATATCAATGCTGCGTAACAAACAACAGTGACGATAAATGTTGAGAGTCAAGATATCAGTGCTGCGTAACAAACAACAGTGACGATAAATGTTGAGAGTCAAGATATCAGTGCTGCGTAACAAACAACAGTGACGATAAATGTTGAGAGTCAAGATATCAGTGCTGCGTAACAAACAACAGTGACGATAAATGTTGAGAGTCAAGATATCAGTGCTGCGTAACAAACAACAGTGATGATAAATGTTGAGAGTCAAGATATCAGTGCTGCGTAACAAATAACAGTGACAATACTAGCAGAGATTGAGGATATTAGTAAAATGAAACAAATGACAGTGATGATATATGTAGAGGTTTGCAATATCAGTGCAGCGTACCCAAAGATAGTGATTATACATGTAGAAATTGTGGATTTCATTAAAGTGTAACAAATGACAGTAATGATACATAAATCGCTACGACTGACCGTGGTAGGGTCGGGAAGCAGAGTGGATAATGCACTACACCCTGTTGATGTATGGCGGCAATGTATACTGACCACATTGAGTAATTCTAGTGCAAAGAAGTTACTAGAAATTGCTAAAATTGTTATTCTGCTTGAGGATGCTGGTACGATGGAAGAAAACGCCAGGATGGTTTGAGAGAATAACACCGCGTCTGGGTTTTCAACGTGTGAGGAGAGAGACATGTGTTGATGAGGACAATAACTTGTGGCATTATTGAAATAAAGAATGTGAAAGACTACTGTGACAGCAGTTTACTCAGGTTTTGTGAAAAAGCTATTATTGCTTATCTCTAAAACCTCCATTTGTGGTAACTGATAAGAACTATCTTGAGGTTTGTATTGACTTGTGGAATTGTATTTTTTTTTGGTAAAAAAACTGAAATTATTCGAGCATATTTTTGTGGAAATATCGATGTCAAGTAAACTATCTTTTCATTTTATTTGTCACGTATTTACTTGATTGATGATTTAATACATTTATTGTTAAATTTATTGACCTTCTTACATATATTGATAATCTTTGGTTGGAAAAGAAAATGTGTGGATGGTGGTTTGCAAAATATATATATATATTAAAGAAGAATTTGTCTTCTCCTTTAGTAACATTAGATTATCAATATCAATATGCGTAAGAAAGTCAATAAATTTAACAATAACCACTCAGAAGTAATCAGTTCCAATGAGGTTACAATAGCAAGTGACGTCAGAGTTAGACCTGAAGCAGTGAGTAAACTGAAGAAATCATAATATTGTGTGACTTCAGAGTTGATCTGAAACATGATATTATTAGTAGTATAGGATATGATATTAATAGTAGTATCGGGGTATGATTTTAATAGTAGTATAGGGTTTGATATTAGCAGTATTATGGTATGATATTAATAGAAGTATTAGGGTATGATATTAATAGTAGTAGTTTTGGGGTATGGTATTATTAGTAGTGTTGAGGTATAATACTATTTACTAGTAGTTTGGGGGTATTATATTAAGAGTAGTTTTGGTTAGAGGTGTTAGAAGGCAAGTTGAAAGAATTACATGAGCTTCATAAATGATTTAAATACTTGTTTTCCAATTTCCCTTTAATTATACATTTCAAACATATTAGCAGATAAATATTTCTATTTGATATGTGCCTGACATTGTTCTTGATGCGCATACATCAATTCTTCAACTTCCGCTGTTAATATGTCGTATTTTCACTCCTTCTCTGGATGATTATATTTGCCATAGAATATTTCCTTCAAATTATTTATGCAAACGCACAAATATGCCTATGTATTTTTCTTCCTTTCTATCTATCCATCCATCCATCCATCTATCTATCTATCTATCTATCTATCTATCTATCTATCTATCTATCTATCTATCTATCTATCTATCTATCTGTGATGGGGTCGGTTCAATCCGTTCACACCAACGGGCAACAACGGCGAAAAAGGACGCCAGAACACTTCTGTCAGCTTTCTTACATACTTTATTCAGCTCTTGTACAGCGATCCCTCTTAGACACATGTACGCGCTAATTATACTATCAGATCGGCCTTCCCTGAAGACCCCGTAGGCCAAACACAAAACTCTGGCAAGAAAGGCTTCTAAAAATAATTTCTGTTTTCTTACTTCTATTTCAATATAAATTTCATTCAAACTACTAAGAGCTATACTAAAAATCAAATATAAACTAAAACTACTATAATTATACTTTAATACACAATCTAAAGATTTAGACTTATAATAAAATAGAACATATGTTGATGGGCTGTAGAAAAAGCATTCACACACACATTACTTACAAAATACACAAATGTAAAATCATTATTCTTCATATAAAATATATCAATTAAAAATATAAACTATTTCCTATCTGGATATAAACTGTCTATATTAAATTAACAAATGCATAGTATAATAAAAAATAATTCAAATATACACACTAGCACAACACTTTAAATTAGTAATGGTAATGTTTACACATTCACTGCGCGCGCTTTGAAACAAAGCAGCACCTCCTGACCCATTTGTCCAGGCGCTCCGTGCAGATGATGTCTGCCCGCTGACATAACACTCACAGCGGCAAGTGAAAAAGGCTATACCGAGATGGGCGGCAAACGCCACGCATACGTGCTCGCCCTTTCCTGTGATACAGTCGGTCAGTAGCTGTTAAGCGTTAGTGTCCGACCTATCTATCTATCTATGTATCTCTCTATCTACCTACCTACCTATACATCCATCCACATATCTATCTATCTATCTATCTATCTATCTATCTATCTACCTGTCTGTCTGTCTGTCTATCTATCTATCTATTTATCTCTACGATAAAATGTGATTAATACAGGAAGCTCATATTATGGAACTGAGAGCTCCTCCGGTGCAATGGAGTCTGACCAATCCAACAGTCACCATTAGCCACATTTTAAAAGTCTGCAGACGTGTCCAAAGGTAAACATTATATAGATGAATAAATGGATTTCGGAGGTCTAAAATAACGAAGTTTTATAAAGCATTTATTCTATTTTCAGAATATTAATTTTATTCACCACACGATCATTTTCGTTAAAATAACTACTGTAACCAGAAATTATTAGATTCCTGTCTATAGCAGGTAAATTAAACCATGTAGACTTCCTTTGTGTCAGAGTTCCATTAATATGTCTTGATAATTAATTCTT
Source organism: Sinotaia quadrata (assembly GCA_028829895.1). NCBI lineage: Eukaryota > Metazoa > Mollusca > Gastropoda > Architaenioglossa > Viviparidae > Sinotaia > Sinotaia quadrata. The sequence goes on from CM054180.1 coordinate 113,892,222, forward strand.
CTCGTGGTGGCTGAGGTTAGTGAAATTGTTATAAAGTGATAAACTGGAAACTTACCATTGCTCTCTGATTACATTTTCCAGGGTCAAATAGTCTTTCTCTACTTGTTTGATTTGAATCCTAATTACTGTTTGTAAACCGCTTCCACTGACAGTGGTAGTGGGGGAAGCAGAGTGGAGATTTCTCTACACCCCGTTGATGTATAGTGGCAATGTATTCTGTCTACATTCAGTAATCTAGTGCAAAGAAGTTACTAGAAATTACTAAACTTTTTAATTTTATTGAGGAAACTGGTACGATGGAAGAAAACGCCAAATTGACTTGAGAGAATAACACCGCGTCTCGGTTTTCAACGGGTGCGTACAGAGACACGTGTTGAGTTTTGTGATTTTTTTTTTTTGACAGTTGCCGTGGTCTAATGTCTCTCTTCATTTTGGTTATACACATACATTATTGCCGTGGTGTAATATCTCTCTTCATTTTGGCTATACGCATATATTATTGCCGTGGTCTAACATCTCTCTTCATTTTGGCCATACCATGTTCCTATTCATCACTCCCTTTATTAAGCAACTAAATATCAATTTCTTAACGCTGATTTATCATGAACGTCCGTTACATGTAATAGTGATTTATTTCAGTTTTGATAAGTGTCAATATCCATCTTGGTTCTAATGGAGGTTCCCTGAACCTGCCTACTGGTTCTCTTTGATTCTTGATGTCAACCTACATACGGAGCAGAGTGATTTGCTAAGAGAGATAAAATAAATAAACTTCTATATAGACAGATTGATATATACATATTCACAGAAGTGATCATGGAGGTTGTTATGGTAGGACCATGGGCAAAGAATGCTCTTTGCGTTCTATTCTTTCTTTTACTATATTAATAATCTCTAATTTGTATGTCGCTATATTAGATAAATAAAGTATGATATAGAGATTGAAGGATAGATTAGGCCGATTGGATGTTGTTAGTATTAGAGTTAATATAATAAACTCAATGATTAATAATTTTAGTCTGATACTGTGACAGGGTCATTAAATATAACCGGGCATTAGACAGAGGTATATCTACAAATATGCACATACACATAGATATTTAAATCGCTACGTATGCACTCTAGCAAGAATATTTATGCACATGACCTTACATACATAAATATATTGATAGAAAGGGTGTGGGAGGGAAGACATTCTGCAATTTATGTAATCGAGTAGATGTACCATTTTATGATGTTATGTTGCGTTTTTTTCCTTTTAGGTTCACGTCATCCTGAATGGAGCAGTACTGACTATGAGAGATATGACAAAACAGATAAATATTCACGGATTTAATAAAATCAAAGGGAAACCTGTTGGGATGTATAACAGAGACAATTGTCTAGACACTGTGATTCTGAAATGTTGAACTAATCGTCAACGTTTTGCACCTTGTGCATGCAGAGAAATTATGCAGCCATGAAAATCAACCCATCAAACACAAATGTTTTTACGGACCAAATGGGTACCCACTCTTTCAAGTGTGAAATGACACATTGTTCACAAGAAGTGCGGATTACTTATGCTATTAAAGGATAATATATCATCTGTACAAGAAAATTATATACGTGACTCTTCAGTTGTGAGTTTAACGTACAACTGCATTAGTAGCTTGTAACAATAATGTCTACGGGAACACCCACACTTTTCAACAACAGCTGTGTTTCAACTCAGTCAAGATGAAAGCTTATACACTCAACCCTACTGAAGTCTTTTAGACACAATGATTGGCGCAGTATCGGTAATTCCAGTAATGGCGTTTTGCTGCAGGTTTCAAATATTTTCTGAAATACGTATAACTGAAGACCATCGTACAGGCCAAAGTAATAAGTGTAAAACACTCTCTTCTTTACTTACGTTTTAGTTGTAGAAGCAGTGGAAGTAGTAGTAGTAGTGCAAAATTAAAAGTAAAAGTAGCAATATTAGTAATGATATAATTAGACATGGCAATAGCAATAGCAGTAGTGTGTATAAATAGATATGACAGTAGCAATAGTAGTAGTGTGTATAATTAGATATAACAGTAGCAATAATAGTAGTTTTTGTAATTATATATGACAGTAGCAATAGTAGTAGTGTGTAGAATTAGGTATAACAGGAGCAATAATAGTAGTGTTTGTAATTATATATGACAGTAGCATTAGTAGTAGTCTATATAATTATATATGACATTAGCAATAGTAGTATTGTATGTAATTATATATGACAGTAGTAATAGAAGTAAAGTGTGTAATTAGATATGATAGTAGTAATAGAAGTAAAGTGTATAATTAGATATGACAGTAACAATAGTACTAATGTGAACATTTAGATGTCTGCCTAAGACAGGGCAGTATTATGTATTATCTCTTACCGAAATAGCTTTTAATTCACATGTTTTATGTAATGGAAATGTTCAAATTATTTTAGTGATATGATCACGAAACGGGAATTAACTCTCTTTATGGGAATGCAAAAAAAAAAAGGTATCTCAACAAAAAAAATAAATAATCCATTTTATTAGGAACTAATTATATGAAGTATCCGTTGCACACAATAAAAACAATTATTTTTTTATTGGTTGTTGTTGTGACTGGATGAGAACATAAGATGTATATACCTTGCAATGTAATAGTGCGAGGGACGCATTAATTTTCTTACACTTATCATTGACATTGCACGTATGGTGCATTTAGTTACATAGTTTGTGTGTATGTAGCCTCTTGTTACAGAAGTGAGATTTTGACGACAGGATAAAAAAAAGCATTGACTGCATACGTACATACCTTGTAGCATAAATACATATATACATACATGCATGCACATTTGTATATATTTATATGTATAAGCATACACACAAACTTAACTACTAACTTCTCAGTATCAATCAGCTAATATTTTAATCCAAATGCACACTTAGTTCCGACAGTTTACTAAACATTTAAAGACTGTGGTCGTGTTGTCTGGACCCTATCGATGATAACTAATGCCTGAGATAACGATAAGAGAGCAAATACAGAACAATCAATATATGTAAACACCAGACGTTATAAAATTGCTATAAGTAATGACAATGAGTGACGATAATATTGTCCGCGGACAATCCCTTCTATAAGTATTGTTCTTCTCTCAAACAATTGCTATAAGTAATGACAATGATTGACGATAATATTGTCCGCGGACAATCCCTTCTATAAGTATTGTTCTTCTCTCAAACAATTGCTATAAGTAATGACAATGAGTGACGATAATATTGTCCGCGGACAATCCCTTCTATAAGTATTGTTCTTCTCTCAAACAATTGCTATAAATAATGACAATGAGTGACGATAATATTGTCCGCGGACAATCCCTTCTATAAGTGATTGCTCTTCTCTCAAACAATGGCTCTAAGTATAATATAATAGACAACACTTAGAATTACAACTGAATAACTGTAACTAAAACGTGAAAATATGATTGCTAAAATCAGTGCATTAAATACTCAAATCTCTATGACATTTATATGCCTCATTTACAACTTAAAAGAACTTCTTGACTTTTATAATACTCATAATAACAGAATAATGTTTATCATGAATAATCATGTTCAATTAAGTTAAATATAATAGTGCATGTTCACACCAGCGTCAGCTTGTGGCCGCAAGTGAGAGGTTGAATTTGGACCTCTTGACTTAGATTCTACAAGGTTATATGTCAACAGGGATTAATTTTATATTTAAAGAACTGTATTTTTTTGGTCTCCACATCTTCACTTAAATCAACAGGCTCACTACAAAATGTAAACGAAGAGAAGAAACATAAAGGCGAGATAAACGAATAAAAACAACAGAAGACAAGACCACACACACACACACACACACACACACACACACACACACACACACACACACACACACACACACACACACACACACACACACACACAAACACACACACACACACACACACACACACACATAAACACACAAAGACACACATTGTATTTATAAACTGCAGGTTATCGCCATATGTTCGAAGTTTGCATCTTGGTAGCATTGCTTCTGTTGTTGGCATCAGTTTGCTGATGTATTTCAGCCATTGGTTCGTAAGAACGCCATATTACATTGCTTAGGAGGGGAAGTCTAGTGTCATCAGTAGACTCAGCCAGTGTAGCTAAGTTAAGTGAAAATAGTTCATTTGGCCAGGAGTGTGAGAGCGGTTCTCTAATCCTTTTAGGAACAATAGTGAACTATTGGGAACATTGCGCAAATCTCTTTGATATTGTGAACTTTGTGCAAATCTTTGATATTGAGAACTGAGAAGAGACTATATGAACTTGGTCAGGGGAAATCTAACCAGCTAGGGAAGGCTAAACTTTTCTCTGATAGACATTACAAGAACTGTACTACGTGGATTTAGTAATTGATTGCTGTTTTATTTTCTTTATTTGTTTAATTATTTTTATATACATCTTTATTAATTTTTATGTCTCGTGCAATTTCTTACCATCTTCATTTCGTGTAAAATTCATTTAATCATAGCCATCGTATCTGTCATATTGTCTAGACTCGTGTCCATCCGTCCACGTGTCCGTTTTATAGGTGAGGACCTTTCCTCGGGAGGGGGGGGGATGGACTGAACGAGTCGACAGAACGAACCAATCAAATAACGTGATTCATTCCTGGCAATATGAATTTCCGAAATGAGCAGGCTTTATTGAGACGAACCATAGAGCACTAGAACTAGATGAACACATGTCATGTGCAAATAAATTTTCTTTTCTTCCCCCAAAACGTAATTCTATTCTGAATGATATCGTGATTTAATAAGTAGATAAAGTAGTGTATGATGCAAAGCGAACATATTAAATCCTGTACGTATTAAAAAAGAAAGAAAGAAAAAAAGAAACACACAAAAAAAAAATCCAACAAAACTGCAATTTTGATGAACTCGAGGACACGCTTGCTGATGATTCCTCAGAACGTTAAACCATCGGATTGCAAAAAAAAAAAAAAAAAAAAAATTGCGAGCCTAAGTAAATCATTTACTTTGATGCATTCAAACAATCAGTTAATATTATCCATCTGTCTATGGACACTGATATCTCGGAGGTCTTAAACAATAGAGGGTTGTTATATTAAGGTCTGTTCGATAAGAGAACCAGTGGTCCACAAGTGGACAAAAGGCCACCGCGAATGCGTATAAATTTATACTGGAGTGATTGCCGAGCGAGCAAAGGTGTAAGTATAATTGTAAGTTACATTGACACATCGTGCATTACTGGTTAACTCAGTTATCTCTCCTTTTACCGTATACTAGGCAATGCACGTAATTGACAAGTACGTATATGTTCGCAGAGGTGTCTGCACACACTAAACTTTAAACCTGACAGTTGCTTGTGTGTGTGTGTGTGTGTGTGTGTGTGTGTGTGTGTGTGTGTGTGTGTGTTTAAACCCGTGCTGAGCTCGTTGCATTTACCACCACAACCTCCATTTTGTTTAGAACGTACACACATGTCATGTTGTATACAATGTGTTCTACGAGTAATTTCAAAGAGAATACCGCATGACTGCTTCCGACAGCAGTCCAGTTTGACCTAGATTCTCATTCTGGCGTCAAAAATAGACACTAAGGCCATATGTTGATCAATATAGCTTTATCAATACAACACTGGACTCTGCGAGTCGCAGTACAGATGAGAGTTTATCCAGCTCTTAGGTACAGGTTTTGTCAGGTAATGATTAATTTAAAACTACTTTGATAACAGTGGGAAGTGTTTTCTTTATTTTCTTTAAAATGGAAGCACTGGAGTTGTTTGGGTAACGAGAAAGAGAGATGATGTGATAAATTATTTATCAGTTTTGCGATATGATTCACGTATAAGAAAATTAATATTAATTAACTTTATTTGAATGAAGGCAACACCATCTTACATGCAGTGATAATCATTACTTGTAGCTTCTCACAAAGAAGCGCAGTGATAGAAAAAGAATCAAAGACACGAACATGTGAGTGCGTGCGATGCTTCTGATCTATCCAGAGACAGAGATAGACAGAAAAAACACACACGAGGCAATATGGTTGTCGCATGACACACGACCGCGAACTCGAGACAGGTCATTGACCCTAAATACACACACGCACGCAAGGTTCACACACTCATACATATAACACTCTACGCACACAAAATACACCGTAACACGCACTCACATGGAATACACCCATTATACACATGCACATCCAGCCACAACGCTTATCTCCCCTACCCCATCCGGTCCCCGTCACCTACTCAATACAACGCGCGAAAAGCCAGCGTCAAGAGTACACATTTATTTGCCGGGTAATTAGAGACGGTGAACGAACCGTTCTCCACACTACACTAACCTTTATGTGCAGATCACAATGACCTCAATACATATCGTGCATACAATGAAAACCTAAAGAGGAGCATTGAGTTGCCTAGGTATTTAAGGGGAGCTAATTCTTCGGCGGGTACTCGGTACTTCCATAACTTGACACCTGTATAGCTATATTCTAAAGAAAGAAACAGATTCGTGTATAGCAGGTAAGATTAAATTTCTAACTTTGAATTAAGTAGGGATTTTGTTAAAAATAAAGATTTTACTTACAGCTGGCGACAAATAACAAATAAAGTAAAAACCTTACTTCATTTTCGACCGTGGGATACGTAAGACACTGTGGCCTAATTCTTTTATAATTTGTATAATTCTAATAGTAGAGCATGTAACTATGACGTAAAGTACATGTAGCAGAATATAACAAACGAGTTTTACTAGTCAAGTAGTTACCTACGCGAGTTAGACAGGTTTTGGTGCAATTTTCATTCACTAAAGACGAACCTCACCCTTATTCAACTTTCACACCCACATATGTCTGCCCTCCGTGTACTATCCTACTTGCTCATGTACCCATGCGGCATTTTCGTTCTTGTCAACAGCACATTTACGTGGATCTAGAACAGCCGCACATAACTTGTACTAAACAAGCTCTCGTCAATGTTACGACTATGAAATTATTCTGCATTTTGCGCGCTAAAATTCTCATTCGTAATATCATAATTAACATAAATTTGGTCGCCTGTCCCTGTAATCTGAGACGTCACAGTGACTACGCAACACAGGATCATCACTGTTAACTCGATCTAATTCTAATCTTTACGTCACGTGTTTGGGTCACGGCTCGCCAAGACAGCCTAAAACTCTGCTCTAGGACACAAAATGTTCAGTTTAGAGAACCATGACAACATGGAAACATGTGTGTCGTTCTAAATTGATATAAGCAACATTGTGCAGCAAAAAACAGTTTTTTGTTTTCGCTTATTTTCACCAAACCTGCTTCCATAATGATTAATCTAAAAATAAAATTAAAAAATAGAAAGCAGACATTTAAGTACAGCATCGCATATTAATTCTTATTTTGTTGGATATACTGGTTTTAAATATTCCATCGGAGAAGCATTAATTAGACTGTAAATATTCATGTAGAATTCTTTGGTTTCCGTTATATGCAAGATATGAAATAAGAGTCGGGGATTGACTAAAAGAGACACACACATATGCTACATCAAATTTAAGCGCACACCATTCTTACAAAATCACACATTTAAGTTTTCACAATCGCACTTAGACCGATATGTGAACTGATTACATACATTCACAAACAGACCGACTTACATAAGTAATTATACAAATTCAACTGCACACCGACATAATCTTAGAACACTCTTCATCTGCACACCGACATTTAAATTGATCACAACACCGACGGAGGGCGGTTGAGGGTGTGCGCCAAAAGGGTGCGACATTTTCAGCCCCTTCCTTCATCCCTCCCGCCTTCCACCTTGAGCACAAGTGAAAGGCTGCGGGGTCCCATAGGGACACTCCAGATCAGAGAACGTCTGATGACGAAATTATCAACGCAAGCTCCAGTGGTGAAGTAGACCTGCTCTCGATCCCTCCCCACCCCCGAACCTTGATCACAGTAGATTTGCATACATTGTCAGAAAGTAATCATAACAATCGATAATCATAATTAGTTTGGCAAGGAAATATTTGCTTGGACATTTTTGTTAACTCATTTAAAGGTCCTCAGCTAAAAATTAAATTAATGCGGATGTATGACGTCACATTTACTTGCACAAACAATGCCTATGTCAATACATTCCTAGAACTATAAAACAATACAGTGATATTGACAGAAGAAGGCAAGGATTTGACATTTACCTTCTTTAATTGTATACTTATTTCCAGTTTGTATTTTATGTATATATATATTTAAAAAAAAAAAAACTCTTTCATTGCATAGAACCAGGTATGGAAACTGATACAATGGAGCTGAACCCAACAGAATGTCCTATTTGTCACGAGACTTATAAAGTGCCGAAAATCCTTCCGTGTGCACATCTTCTCTGTCGAGATTGTTTGGTCACTTGGATGAAGACGAACTCGAACGCCCAGTGCCTGGTCTGTTGCAGCGCCATCAGAAACATCCTGGACACCGAGCCTACGTCATGTGAGGAGTACGCCGACTCGCTGACCACTGACCACTCCATGACGTCAGTAATCGAGAGCGCGAACATGTTTAACCAGCAACGTGTATGCTACGTGCACACAGACCTGACAGCCGCGTTTATCTGCCTGCAGTGCGGCGTCATGCTGTGCGCGATCTGTGAAGAAGTCCACCGGAAACTTCCGATGTCTGCCTCACACAGAATCGAAGAGCTGGCCACCCTGACCCTGGAAATTTTGGCCAACAGTCGCCAGGTCCCGTGCATGACGCATTCTGACAAACCGACAGAGCTCTTCTGCCCTACCCACAACATTCCTATCTGCAATATCTGTGCCTCTACGAAGCACCGCGCATGCCCAGAAATGATAGATCTCCGAGATACTTTAAAACAGCTGAAACAGACGTTGTCCGAACTGAAAATCGAACTTACTGCGGCAGAGTCTGAATTCACCAAGCTCGTGACGAAGTACGAAGAGCAGCTAGCCGTATCGGACGCAACCACCAACAGACTGAATAGCGAGATCGACCAGGTGTGCGACCGTATTCAGAGCTCTCTGGAAGCGTACAGACAACGGCTTAAAAGGCGCGTGCTGGAAGAGGTCACCGTTGTGCAAGAGTCAGCGCGAGCTGGAAAAGCGTTGCTAGGACACAAAAGCGGAAGAGTGACGTCACACTTGCAGCTGCTGAGGCGCGTTGAGCAGTACGCTCCAGACACCTACCTCTTCCTCATGACGAAGATGCTCAGCAGTCGCGTCAAGGAACTCGAACTGGATGCAACGTTGCCTGCGGCCGTAAATCCAGTCTCAACGCTGAGTCTTGTGGTTGACGAAAATGCACTTAAACGGGTGGAACAGACATTCTGCACGATCCTTCACTTGAAGACAATCCCTTTGTGTGCTGGAGCAGAGGTGAGTGTTTCTAGTGTGAACGTCGGCAATAAGTGGTTACTTTACAGGTGATAAAATTGTGACGCCAACATCACTTATTTAATGGTTATCTTTATTATTAATCAGGTGATTGTCCATAACTAATTACAAGTGATTAGAATATTAATTTATGTTATCAATAATTCTCCAGCAGACACCACTCTTCTCTCAGTTGGCAGATATGTGTGCGCTGTAAACATTTTCTCTCTTCCCCAATATTAAAGACAAACATTTACAGTGACACAATATTTCTGTATGTGGAAAATTTCATACTAAACGATTTGACAAATATGTCATATTTAGCGAGTTCTCATCCATCCAATTTCTTCTCCAACATGTGGTTATCAATATGTGTAAGGTCAATAAGTTTAACAGGTAAATTTATTAGATCATCAATCAAATATACATATGACAAATATGAGAAAAAATTTCATTATTTCCAAGAAACCATATTTAAATAATTTTCATAACTACACAGGCTTATATAAAAATAATACAATTCAACAATTCAATACAAATCACAGGATAGTGGTTATCAGAATTGTATTATCAATAGCAAAATGTTTAACTATAACGTATATAACGACTGTCTATTATATCTATAGCAAAATGTTTGGCGATTTCACATGAACCACGGCAAAAACGTAGTTTTGAGTAACAACGGTCACACCGCGGAGTCTTCGAGCACGCGCTTTGGAGTGGTTATGTCAGAAGAAGCGATGGTTGTGAATAGACTGTACGAAGTGAGTATGCATATGTAGTTAGAGGGTTATGTCAGAAGAAGCGATGGTTGTGAATAGACTGTACGAAGTGAGTATGCATATGTAGTTAGAGGGTTATGTCAGAAGAAGCGATGGTTGTGAATAGACTGTACGAAGTGAGTATGCATATGTAGTTAGAGGGTTATGTCAGAAGAAGCGATGGTTGTGAATAGACTGTACGAAGTGAGTATGCATAATTATGTAGCTTGAGGGTTACATATTTCACACACCAGTCTTTGAAAAGCGCACCTTATATAATCGTAATTGTTTCATTTCTGTGAGCCTTTGTGAAGCGTGTGTGGCGTGTGGATGGGTGTACAGTGCCTGTGTACATACTTTGTTTTCGACTTTGATGTATTCGCTCCACTTGGGCCTGCAGTCATATTTACAAGGCACAAGTTCTAATGCAGTAGTTGTTATGAAAATTAGCATTCACTTATGATAAAACTGTAGTGCTGTCCTGTATGAATTTGATGAAAGATATTTTTCTTATTTCATTAAAGTCCAATGAAAAGGGATTTGATTTTCAAAGCCCCATTTCTGTGAACATTATGGAATCTGAAATCATTTCCTTTAAGTTTAACACATTATGCTCATTATGTAGTCAGATAAGTTAATGGATATTGATTCCAAATACTATTTACCCCGTGTGTTCTTGTTTTATTTATTTCTTAAGATTCCCCAAATAGAGAGAGATACACGCACGCACGCACATATATACACACCATGTCACGTGCAAAGAGTTGAATATAATGAATAGTTATGCACAGCCGCGAGAGAAATAGAGAGAAAAAATAAAAGAGACTAAATATCAGGACTAGTCAATTATTTCTCTTTCTGTGTGTTTGTGTGTGTGTGTGTGCGACCTGTGCATAATGCTATCCACATTGTTACTATGCAGGTAAAAGTGGAGGAGATACGGGAGGAGCGCATGCGTGAAATAATGATCGGCGTCATCTTAGAAGATACGACTGTGCTCCATGACTTGAAGTATGCGTGTGGAATGGATACGACAATCGCCATCTTGAATAATGGTGCGATTGTCTTCAAGAATTGGGTAATTAAATTAATTAGTTCGTGACCCGTAACTCTTCTTTCAACACAAGAATATATATTTAATTATGTTTTAATAAATTTATTGTTAAATTTATTGACCTTCTTACACATTTTGATAACCTTTTGTTGATGAAGAAATCGGGTTAATGAGGGCTCGCTAAATATAGATTAAAAGATGGATTTATCTACTCATTAGGTAAGAAGTTTTCCACCTACAGAAATATTGTGTGACAGTAAATGTTTGTCTTTAATGTTGTAGAAAAGAGAAAACGTTTACAGCGCCTGCATATCCTACTAATGCGAGAGACGAGTGGTGTCTAATGGATAATTATTAATAACATAAATTAAGATTTTTGTTATTAGTTATGGGAGATTAATTAACAATAAAACTCATAACCATTTACTAGGTGGCATTGGCGTCACAATAGTAATGTTAATTTTTCTACTACTACACTACTATTACTATAAACCCTGTTACTACTACACAGATATTGCTATAGACCCTGTTACTACTACACAGCTATTGCTATAGACACTGTTACTACTACACATCTATTGCTATAGACCCTGTTACTACTACACATCTATTGCTATAGACCCTGTTACTACTACACAGCTATTGCTATAGACCCTGTTACTACTACACATCTATTGCTATAGACCCTGTTACTACTACACAGCTATTGCTATAGAGTATAGACCCTGTTACTACTACACTACTATTACTATAAACCCTGCTACTACTACTTCTGTTCTTAATATTTCTACTGTTATACTACTACTCTTACTACTTCTGCTCCTAACAGTCTTGCTGTTACTTCCACTACTACTACTCCCATTACCGCCAATTACTAATATATGTCAAAAAATAGAACACACAAATGTGTTGACTTTTATTTGAAGTACAATAATTACTGTATAGACTTGAGTACTATTTCAGTTAAAATTACAATTTTAAAATTAGTTTAAAATAAACCGCTTTTTTTCGCAATACGTGTGCAGTTCTTACTGTAGAATACTTCAAATGCCAGTGAAAATAGTAATTGTGTAGTAACTAGCTTGCACTATTTTCCATATATTAATGGAAGGAAAGACTTATTTCCTACCTATAGCTGTTGCTTACACCGAAGTCTACCACACAGCAGTTAACTGGTTAACTGTTCACTCACATTAAAGGCTTCAACAAGTCAGTTACCTGTTGTGCCTCTGAGTGAAAGGATTACATCTTACCTGTTTTATTTTTAAATTAATATTAATTTTTTTTAGAGTATATATGGAACGGTAGCACATAGGAAAAATGTGCTTGAAACTAAGACACCGGCACAGTTTATCCGTTATAAAGTTCTTTTGTTCGTATTTTTTTTTATTGACGTTTAAGTTGTAAAGAAAACATCGCCTGCGAACACTAACAGAAGTTAAACTTATACATCTTCGAAGTTAATTTAAATTCCTCATATCTTAGTAATTTAAGATAGAATTATTCATTTATATTTTGTTGCATTTTCTCTTTCTGTAATAGACGAATTATATTATTTTTGTTTTAAGTCTTATATTCCAAATACTACTGCATGTTAGGAATACTATGTTCCGAATGCCAGTATTTATATAACATTGATGTTGTTCTACAGAATGTTAACACCAGTTGCCCTGGACTCTTAACTGTCAAAGTCGGAAGTCACCTGGGTGTTTTGATTGATTCTGCATATTGCCTCCACATATACATAGACGGTAAAGACCAAGGAGTTGTCGTCCGTTATGTACGGCAGCCCTGTTACGCCATGTTTGACCTGTACTCATGCTTGAGAAAGGTACACACATAAAATAACAATGAACACTAAGTTTTTTCGATTGTTTGTTTGTTTGTATCTTATAAACATACCGCGGCATTTGTGTAAACTTTTTCTTTTAAAATATTCAAATTACACGAATTTTAATACCATTAACATATCTTTTTCTGATGTGTAAGGTGTACTGCTGAAGTGTACACTTAAATGCATCAGTCAAAGATGTCTAAAGAGAACGAGAGATAAACAAAGACACATGCTATAATAGAAAATCCCACTGTAAGATACGAATTTGCATATTAATTGTCACCTATTGAATCTCATAACATGCCTGTCCATCAGAACCATATAAACGTCACTATGGGTGAATATGTATAGAAAAGAAACAAAGAGTGTGCCGAAGACATTGAGAGATTTCTTGCTAAGTATAGCCAAAACACAAACTCATGTAATCACTCATTGTAAATACTGTTATTTACTTTTTTTATAAAAATAACTAATGTGAACAAATCAGCAACATCATATTTGAAACAATGATTTGTTTTATTTTGAATATATTTTGAATAAGGAATAAATTTCACTTCAAAATTCACATGAGGGAATTAGACTAAAAGTGGACATAACTATAACTGTACATGCAGATAGTAAGTGATTTCACTCTATGTTTGTCAAGATCGAACTGGGCTGTGCATGTCAGACATAAGAATTTTCATTAAGGCTTACAAATATTTTTAGTTCTACCCTTGAGATTTTAAGTATACATGTATTTATATACTATTTGCAAGCGTTTCACTATTACTGAGCTTCAAGCAAGAATAATTATTGTTACAACCTGCCTGGTCTATATTAATTTCTTATTTTGACTGATTGCAGATAACAACACTGGCGGTAACTAATGTTCCGTAAATCGGTTGCCATGGGTTACCGACTGGAAGTTCTTCGGACAAATCCAAGTGTCTCTCGTTGCGAGAAACATTTGTCATAGGTCACCTGCCACATTTCGTGACTCGTGGCAAATGACAGGACAATCTTAGTAAAATGACTGGCATAACACGTTTTTTCCAAGTTACGTCATTGCGAAACCTTGCATGTGTTGGAATAACTACAGACCTAGATTGTGTAGTGAACACAGCAACAAAATGGCACGGATCTGCAAGGAATTATCCTTAGGGATCATTAGAAATGCGAGTTAGAATATTCTCATTCCTGACTAAATTTTAAACTTCGTCACGGGTAAATGAATACGCTCTCACAAACATTTGACACAAAATGCGGTTGATAGTCTGCACGAAAACATGCTCGACATCACAGGCATTTGGATTTCATAAAAAAATGTCACCCCACCTTTAGGATGAAGGAAAGGTCACCTCACTTTGTAGGACCATTAATGAAAACAATTATGTAATAGTAGAAAATTGTATAATGTTCATTATTTTCATACCTGTTTAATCATGAGAACGTTTCAATAAATGTTCATTTTTTTTACTGTTTCTTCTCTTGCAAGCCTGCATTTACAAAGTGTTGTTAGTATAAACTTGCAATAAAAATAAAGCAATTTATATGATAATTTTAAAATGTGCACAATATATAAAATTATTCTTGTTAGAGTGACAGTAAATTCATAATCAATGGACAAGTGTTTACTCAAATGTATCAATGTATTCTGCACGCATGTGACCGCTAACGTACTTTTGTGAGTGTGAATGTATATCTGCATATAAATAGTTTGTATTATGCAATCATATATTATTTTACGCCTAACTCGACAGAAGGATACATTGCTTTCTATTGTAAATTTTGTTACACATTTATGCAATGTAATCAGTACATTATTGCCAAAATAAAATTCCATATATTCACCACTAATCCATAATGATGGGGAAGATAAAGGGTGGTAAAGGGTGGTTCATGAACATATCACCTGAGAAAGATGGTTTATTTTTCTCATTAAAAAAAAGTGAATTGAGTGTTTTCATCTGGTAACACCTCGTCTGAATGTTTCACCCATGTAGACTTACAAGACACTGAAAGCGCCCTGGAATATGAATACGACCATGCCTGAGTAATGGATGGCCGGAGGTGTCCTCTCACGGACCTGATCTGAGCGTGGTTGGAAGACACCAATAAGGTCAACAGCCACGCTCTGATGTAGCTTAGTACGGGTATTCCCTTGTGGAACAGGTCACAGCCCCTATGGTCCTGACCTCTCCCTCATGCTGGCGAGAGAAAATGCCGTCTTTCCTGCTAAACGTATCACTTCCGCTTGAAGATTCAGTTCAGACGACTCTCACAGCCCCGCCTCCTTGTGATATTGCTCACGGCCATCACATGGCATCTGTGACAGTCTGAGCAAAGACCATTCCTTCTCAGAATCTGATGGTTCCTGACAGTAAGACACAAGCAATTGCTTTGTCGCATCAGTCTTTAATATACACGTTTGTGACAGGCTTCCACTTAACTCCGTGTTAATTGGAGCCATCACCGAATCATTTGTGTGCATGCCACCAGGTCCATTAGGTGCGTATAGTTAAATGGTTAATGGACCTGAATGGTTGGTTTATTTGTGATTTATAGAGCTAACTTGTTGATAGAATTATGTATTGGTAGAGCTAAATGGATGATTGGTAGAGCTGTGGTTTGCAGTTAACTTGTTTGTTGATCTATGTGTTTGGTAGAGCTGTGTAATTAGTATATCTTTGTGGTCGGTAGAGCTAAGGCTAGCGGAATCAATAAACCAACTTGTCATTTAAGTCCCAGTTATTATGGATAAATAGATCATGGTTATAAATCGGACATATTTTACTTTATTGTTTTTTCTATGTAAGTAGTCCTGGATAAATTACTTTATGCATATATTCAGTGTCTGCGGGTGCGGGTTTTTTTGTTACATTCTAGGTGTTTCAGGATGTGAGTGCAAGGTGAGCAGAAAAAATGAAGATTTTTTTTTAAAAAAAATAAAAACGGCAGCATTTTAGTACAAACGTACTTTTCTTTTATCGCCTTGCTCCTGTGTGTATGCTAAGTTTAGCTTGAAGCTATTAATCATAGCGCGTTATCGCACACAATTTGTTCCGAAATAAAGACCCTTTTCTTGTTATAATATAAATGCAATCTTCTTTCTTTCTTTCTTTCTTTCTTTCTTTCTCAGAGGAATAGAAAAGGAATAGAACAACAATGTTTGTGTCAGCTGACAACCACTTCACGTTTGGAACCATTGATACTTGCTTTCCATTGTAACATATTTTGTAGAATATTTGTTTTGTGGTATTTTGATCTTTTTTGGATAATACTATTTTAACCAGCAGACATGTACAGTTAGTTATGCTGAAATAACAATCATCATATTAAACTCTTTTAGTATAACCTTAATTTGCAACAGATTGCACGTGTGCGAATTCAATATACCTTACCAATATTGCTCTTTCCTTGTTGCGACCTACTAACCTAGAAGCACGGAAGGGGCATGAGATAACGAATGCATACCTCGAGTAGAGTTGTCGGACTTCAGTTAAGCACTGTTTCGCTCCCCAACGTTAATGCGACTTGCATCAACATTTTCGGTGGTCATCAGTTCTTTCCCTTCGTGTCCAGGTAAGACAATTCATACCTGAGTAGCCAGACATGACTGTCCATGCAATCGTTAAACTAAGAAGTTTATTATTAATGAATAAGAAAGTTAAAATACCGCCCAACATGCATTCCATTTCAGTTTCCTGGGCTCGGTTTCACGACAGCCAACTTGAAGCGCACTAAGTAGTTGCCAACTACAAGCGTCTTATGACTTGTTTATAAATAGATCTATCCCACAATTCAATTTTAACAATGGATGCCGAGCATGAAAATCGTCGCGCACATTAAGATAATTTTACGCATTCAGAGGTCGTTGCTTTAATAGAGGCATACGAATACAGAAAAAAACATCAGTCACAAACAAAGACAAAAAGAATGCGTGGGATGCTGTGATCATGTCAGTGAATGCGTTTTTTACCATTCATCGGTTAGCAGACGAACTTCGCTGTAAATGGTCTAAGCTACTCTAACAAGCGAAGCAAAAAGTGACCTTGCTAAAAGAAAATACCCTAAGACTGGTAAAGAACTCATGTATATTTTTATTCACATTATCAGAAATAAAAGTGCTATATTCTATTCTCAAAACTATAAACACTAAATCAGTTGTTTGAGGAATAAACTATAATAATTTGTTTAATATTGGATAGCCTGTCATTTGACATAAATATTCCTTGTACAAGAAATGAATTAAACATTTGTACAAATGTTGTAGAAATTATACAAATTGCAGTTTTAGTCATAAATTATATTTTCTATTTTTTTTAATTAACTGTTTCAATACTTATTTATTTTAGTTCTCATGTTCATAAAACAATAACTATCATATCTCAAAAATACCTTTGAATGTATGTGATAAATGCAACAGTAAATTAACATGCAAACTGAAAACAAAGAATAAAGACTCAAGTTTGTATAATTTATTTTTTTCTTAATAATTATTTTAATCAATTCACATTTTGGCATAAGTCACCATCATAATAATATTTAAATGTCTATAAAAATTATGTGTTTAATATGACATGAGTCACCATCATGATAATATTTAAATGTCTATATGTGTTAAATATGACATGAGTCACCATCATGATAATATTTAAATGTCTATATGTGTTAAATATGACATGAGTCACCATCATGAATGTCTATATGTGTTAAATATAACATGAGTCACCATCATAATATTTAAATGTCTATATGTGTTAAATATGACATGAGTCACCATCATGAAAATATTTAAATGTCTATTACTCTATATGTGTTAAATATAACATGAGTCACCATCATGATAATATTTAAATGACTATATGTGTTAAATATGACATGAGTCACCATCATGAATGTCTATATGTGTTAAATATAACATGAGTCACCATCATAATATTTAAATGTCTATATGTGTTAAATATGACATGAGTCACCATCATGAAAATATTTAAATGTCTATTACTCTATATGTGTTAAATATAACATGAGTCACCATCATGATAATATTTAAATGAGTATATGTGTTAAATATGACATGAGTCACCATCATATTAATATTTAAATGCCTAGATCTTTTTGTAAATACTAACTGAAGTAGCAATTTATTTCTCTATCCAGCAGTTGCCAGTGTTAAGTCACATTTTATATTCATCTATATGAATTTTTCCCATCAGGCAGTGTATACATATTTTTCAGAAAACCAAAACAAAGCTTTTCACCTTTTGAAAATTTACACATAATTCTACTTCTTATTATATTAACTTATGCTAATGCATTATTACTATGTAATGTATACATAATATATGGCCATTCCTTTTTAAAAAAAAAAAATCATTAGTTGTAATGTTACAGCTAGATACACATAAGTCAGTTTGACAGATGATGAGTAGCACTGAAAGTTTACTATATATATTTTTAATGAAAAACAGTGAAATTTAAAAAAAGAAGTATAATGCCACCACATTTTTAGTCTTTATATTATAACAATATTCTAAAATAGAATATATATTTTTATTTTATTTTCAAAACTCTAACGGGATAATTATGAAATAACTGTACATTTTATTATAATATTATATATGATCAAATATTACTATCACTAATATAATTTGGTTTAAAATAAACTTAATGCCAATTAAAATTGATATATTATTATTAATACTTTAATAGTCCACTAATGAAAATTTCCAGTTATATGATAAAACAATCATTTTTTGTTTTTATCTGTGGCTTTAGAGAGTTTTAAGTTGCATTACAATGAATATACAGATAAATAAAATTAAGGAATGATATAAATCATTCCTGAGATTTATGGATTTAGTGGAAACAGAATTGCAAAATTAATTAACTGCTTTCCTTTCACACATGATTGCATAAAAACTACACACATTTACATTAAAATAAAATATTTAGAAATGGGTGGTAGAAATAAAATATATGTTCATAGTGATTCATAAATATTTCTGTGGATTGTTTCTGAGAATATTAAACTATATACGATCCCGTGACGGACGATTTCTTCTTTGCCTACGTCTGTGATAGAATTGATGCACGCGTGACGCCTATTTGTTTGTACCTTAGGTCGCTGCTAGCGAAAGTTAGAGCTGGTAGGTACGGTAGGTGCTCCAGTAGTTCTGACCTAATTTAGGCCGCGCGCGCCCAAGTTTGAAACACTACCTAGTGCTTAGAAGGAAACTAAGCTAGTTGCCACCCAAGTTAGGTCGAAAACCACGCTAGTTGGCTGTCGTGAAACCGAGCCCTGTTGACTTATGTTTGGCCTGTCGGAATTACGGTGTATACATTTTTGCCACCTCACTTTTAAGATTGATAATAAAATCTTCAACCTCGCTTTTAAGATTGATAAAATCTTCAACCTGGATACCCTAGAAAGGTGCATGGTAGGATTTCGTCACCGTGTCACGATGTCACTTGAACTGGCACATTCTTTTTATCGGAAATAAAAAAAAAATAATTACTGTACTTTTCAGCAATATAGATTGGCGATCATTGGACTATTAAGTACTATAGAATGATGATTACTGGACATTTATTATAGATTATTATAGAGTGATGGTCAATGGACTTTTATGTACATCTGTCTGATCACTGGATTTTAAGTACAATAGATTGATGATCACTGGATTTTAAAATAGATTGATGATCATTGGAATTTTAAGATAGATTCAATAGATTGATGATAACTGAACATTTCTGTAGTGTAGATCGCTTACCATTATAATATTAAGAAGTTTAATAAAACAGTGTTATTAATAAAAGTTACAACCTATCTTACAAATTACCAGTGAGTGAGTGCTAAGCAAAGCAGCATAAGGCTGTCGTATTCTGAAATTTAAGCATTCTGATAGTGTGACAAAGTAAATTTGCCCCTTCTTATTTTTAATTTTAATTGTTATATCTGCCAAGTGAGAGACGAGTGGTGTCTATTGGAAGATCATTAATAAAATAACAGGATTCTCATCACTTGAAATTAGTTATGAAAGATTAATTAATAATATTAATTATCTTCATTAACTAATTGGCGCACGTGTCACAAATATAATTCAACCCTACCATGTGTAAATTACACAGTTGTCCCCTTTGGTCAGACTATCAAAATAGAAACTTGTGTGACTAAATAATTATAAAATTAAAAATACTTCTGGCGAGGCTGAGGTAAGATTTTTGTGACAATGATGCAGTTTGTCATATTTATCCAACAGGCTAGTTCCACGAATATTGAGAAATTGGTTGTCTGCAAACTTCTGGTGAACATGTTTCAATGGAAATAAGCACATCTATTCGAATACCTCTCATTTGCACTCTGACCTTTTTATGACAGTTGAGTAATGTTATGCTGATCAAGTTCATTATTTCGCTTTCAACTCCCGTTAAAGTGAGTGTTGGAGTAAAGGGGAGATAATTTGTATTTAAATGTTTCCTTAGCATTTGCATACCGAGTTATCTCGAACAACTTAGATTCTGTCTGAAATTCTCATTGCGTTCAATTTCGAGCAAGGTAACATTTGATCATATAAAGAAAGCATTTCTTTTTTTCTCTTTTGGCATAAACATAAAACTGCAAAGACATTTCTTTCGGGTTTCTTGTAAATGAGTAGGGTATATTATTTAGTGAAATCTAAAATAGCAAATTCTCAAATAAAATGAATGTACACATCACTGTAAACTGAAATGCTTATTTGAAAGTTATCATGAATGTATTACTATATTCTTTTATTTAGTGATATTGTGTTTAAAACACATTAAATCACTGACTGCTAATGTCATCATTCTTTTAACTTTACGTATTTATTTGTTTTATTAATTCAGAATTTATTGACCATTGTAATGACTATTAGCGTTATTACTAACCTCATTATAGTCATGATCATGTCTTCATCTTTGATTTAATATTACTATTCTTACTTATATATTATTATCTTCCAGACAGAAATGGCATCGTATATCTGTGAGGTTAACTCTACGGAATGTCCTGTCTGTTTAGTTGACTGTAAAGAGCCCAAAATCCTCCCGTGTGCTCATATATTATGTCGTCATTGTCTTGTCCAGTGGATGAGAAAATCCTCAAATGCACAGTGCCCGCTTTGTCTCGGGGATATACGAGATGCAGAAGACAACACAACGTCCAGCTGTGAGAGGTTTGCAGATACTTTACCAACTGACCATGCAACTGTAGCAGTAGCAGAGTGTAAAGAGCTGCTCAGAAAAGAGTTTCAGTGCCATGTGCATACTGGTAAGGCTGCTGAGTCATTGTGTCTGCAATGCCGTCTTAAGCTGTGTGCGCACTGCGTCAGATCTCACAAGAAACTTCCAGTATCTTCGTCACACATAGTTGAAAACCTAAAGACCCTGACTTTGGAAAGACTGATCAGAACTCTCCCAATTTCTTGCTCTTCTCATGCAGAAACACCAGCCGCGCTCTTCTGTCCTAGTCACAGCGTAGCCATCTGCCACTCATGCACGTTTAATGAACACAGTAGTTGCACAGATGTAACAGATGTGAAAAGCACACTGACCCGGTTAAAGCAATCATTATCTGATATGAAAACAACATTAACGGAAGCGGAATCCACGTTGAAGCAAACCATGAGCAACTATGACAACGATTTAATAGCTTACCATGCAACCTGCAATGCTTCTATCAAGGAGATAGACTCTGTATGCGACCGACTTCAATCCTCGCTGGAAACATACAGGAACCTAATGAAGCAGCGTGTGAAGGACACGAGTGTCGAGGTGGATGAAGCTGTGGCTGCTAGGAAACGCATTCTGCGTTTAAAATACGATAGGGTGACGACACACGTTAACCTCTTGAACCGTGTGCAAAATACAGCTACGGACGCCTCACTTCTGTTGATGGTAGACACCCTGGCTAGTCGCATGAAAGAGCTGGACGTGAACGCTTCGATACCTGCAGATGTCCACCCCATCGTTGTTCATTCTCTGGCAGGTGAAGAGGAAGTAATTAGATGTCTGCAACAAGAACTCTGTAAACTTATTGAGGTGAAAGCCATCCACAAATGGGCAGGAGGTGAAGTGAGTCAATTTTCCTTTCATCATAGGACATGACCTTTATTGACATTTTGACGTTTTGTGGGGGATAAACAAGATGCTGATTTTCCATCACTCTTGCCTCCCGTAAGCATAGACTAGCCCCTTAAAATCACCCTCGGGCTAGTCACACGTGTTGGAAAGAAGGAATATAGTTAGGACAGAACAGATGAATGACAGGTGTTACGTTTCCAGTATTTCTTTATAGACCATGCCTAGGATTTTAAGAACTTTAAAATGATTATTTTAGATTTAATTAATTCCTTCTCTCCATCCTGGTTGCTCAAATTATCATTCGACTAAACTCAAAATGTGTCTTTGTAGTGAAGACGACAGATTTACGAACTGACAACTTGCGTACAAAAGCTGGCTTGGAGTCGTTAAATTCCTCATAATTAATATGCATTCATTACGTCATTCAGCTCAGTCAGCCCCCATCCAAACCACGTGATTAGTTAGGTCTATTATGCTTTTGTATTCATGCTGCAACTAAAATTCGACCATCTTTGTATGCTCCCCAAACCCCAGCCCCTGCACCATCACCTTGGAGACGTGCAAATTGAATCAATAACAGGCCAACAGAAGCAACCTCAGGTAGAGTCAAAGTAAAGCATCATTAAAAACAGCAAATAACCAACAATAACTAAATAACAGTTTGACCAACAACAAAAAACGCCAACCACCGACGAGTGATCAAACGGTTCCGAGGTCAATGGGATTGCACCGGACAGTCCAGGAATAACAAACAAAGAAAGGAGCACAACAGAAATAATTGTGACAGACAGCTTAATTAGCTTGCAGATTTTCTAGTTTGGTCACATTCCATATTTTCGCAGCTTCTCCTCGATCCCACCTGAAATCGGATTCTGCTGGCAGCACTTCCACAAATTAATCAATTAGTTAAGTTATGTACTATTGCCGGAGAGGTGAATGGTCTTGCTGAATATTTCTGGTGCAACAATAAAGATAAGCCTCGTTAAGAAAAAGGAAAACTCAATCGATTTGATCAACTAACATGAACACCTTGGAAAACATGAAACAAGGAAAGACAAAAACTTCAAACAAGCAATTTCAGGCACGATAACTCCATGTCCCATATGTATGATCAGCTGCACAAACAGAGAGATGTCTAATTTAAGAAATTTGCATTAAATTCAAATTTTTAAATTTTTACACACAAACTATAAGTATATTAAAACTTAGTATTAGCTTTTCTTTAGTTATTATATTTTAAAGCATTGTTCATTTACCATTTCTTACAGGAAAATGTCTGGCAATTTAACTCAAAACATGGTAAAAATATCAAACTTTACCATGAGGGGCAAACAGCAGTGTCTTTAGGCCAGTGCTTCGGAACCGTTACGTCCAAGAATCCAATGGCTCTAAATAAGCTTTACGAGGTATGCAGGTAGTCCAGGATTATGATTCAGTTTAAATAACAAACTGTGACGCAAACACCACATTCTTTCTCACTTGGCGGATATGTGGACGTTGTAAACGTTTAAAAGACAAACATTTACTGTCACACAATATTTCTGTAGATAGAAAACTTCTTATCAAAGGAGAAGACAAATCCTAATTTAATCTATATTTAGCGAGCCCCCCCCCCGCCCCTATTTTTCCAACATATTTATCAATATGTGTAAGAAGGTCAATTAATGTAAAAATAAATTTATCAAATATACAACGTTATGAATATAATCAAAGAACATAGACATTTATATCACCTCACACAATGTTCGAATAACACTGGACAATCTAGACATTAGCAATCCATTTCACACACACACACACACACACACACACACACACACACACAACACACACACACATATATATATATATAATCACCAAGTTCATGGATATCATTACGAAAATAAGAGTAGAGTTTCAGACAGTTAATTAAAGTCAATATACATAACCCTTTCAAAGATGGAGACTGTCAGACAGTTCATGTTCACAATCACATGGTTTGCAAAAAGTCACTGTCTTTCTTATTCCCACGTGACATTTCAAGACACGTTACACAACTGTTCCAGAATCTTCGATGAGCTCACAATACACACCATAGAGAATCGTCCCAAATTTCACATGCACTATCAAGCACAGTAGGAGGAATTTTCTCGAATTATCGTTTTCGTTTAATAAACACACCATGGAAAACATTCAAAATAATCTGATTGAATTCTCTATACCAAACTCAAGCCACCGTTTCCACTGTATTCACTCTTGAATGGAATTCACAGGAATCAATTTACAGCAACATGTTTTACTGATAAGTTGAAGAAAATGCTGGTTGCACACACCAAAGTTATCAAGTACACTAGTAATCGTAGCATGATGCAACAAAAGAAAAAGGCTAGCTCTGTTCTGCAAAAGTCAAATTAAGGCAGCACTATTTTTCAGGCATATTTCAACTCTAATTTCTCTCTTACAAACATCCTCAACTTACAAATCGTGCAACAATTTCTTTAGCCCGATACACACACACAGCATAAGAAACATAGCATCTATCAAAATTCACTAGTATAGTGCAAAATAATCAAACTATTGAACACAAAATAATGTTTCAATTACATAAAGCATCCTCCAATTCAAATCATAGATCAATAGCAAACATGTATGAAGTGTTCTAAGTCCATACTTTCTTTATCAGTCAGTTAACTTACTATAATTTCGATCGCCTTTATGACCGGATTCGCGTTATGTTCAAATCCAAAGAGATTAGAATAGAGTACTTCTTCAAACAAAGAAACTTTCGTTCCATCCTCATTGGATGAGGCTGTTATGAACAGCGGTAGACTATTAGTCAGGAAAACTACTCATCCAGTTGGAACTGGTTTGGATTGCACGAACAATTTTCATCCTATCCTACACTTGAGTTGTTTACTTCCAAATCTGACACTTAAAAATATAAGCATAAGCAGTGCCCAAGATCGGGTCACTTTGACATTTAACTATTTATATAACAAACAAGTGTAGTAATAAAGATAAAGAAATTTACTCTGCTACACAAATAATATACTAACTCAGTGGTATAATAATTATAATGTTCTAACTTTTAGTAGTTTTGATGAGTGGGTAGGATTGAAATTTTTAAAAGTGTAAAACTGAATAAAAGTCTTTCTTTCTTTCTTTCTTTCTTTCTTTCTTTCTTTCTTTCTTTCTTTCTTTCTTTCTTTCTTTCTTTCTTTCTTTCTATCAATCTATCTATCTATCTATCTATCTATCTATCTATCTATCTATCTATCTATCTATCTATCTATCTATCTATCTGTCTGTCTGTCTGTCTGTCTGTCTGTCTATCTATTAATCTTTCAAAGCGTGCTTACGGTAGACTTAAATGCATTCCACTGAAAAGTTTCTAAGGAACTAGCAACAATATGACTTTCGCAAGTTTTTATGATAGTATTAATTAATAAGTACTCTAGAAAGGTATTACAAAACAATCCAACAGATAAATTATAGACAATCAAAAAATATAAGAAACAGCTCACATATATTTTTCAATCGTTTTTCCTCAGGTAAAAGTAGAAAAGACACGTGAAGGATTTACTGGGAAAGGTATCCTAGTTGGTGTTGTCAGTGGTGTATCGAAGGAAATCGAACACATGCCCTACGCGAATAAAATGGATCAGGCTGTCGCTGTCATGAGCTCATACACATTTCTTTATACGAAAAAGGTAAATAAATTTATGTATCTAATATTTCAGAAATGTCATTTTTCAAAGTTTTCTTTTGTTGATTATCACGTTTATGTTTGGTTTTTACTCGGTTCCCGAACTTGTTCCAGATCAACACCATTTCTTTCTTTCATAGTGACGTGTAATATTTCTCTGTCTGTCTGTGACGTTTTCCTGACGTCCCGAAAGAACGGCCTAGAAAATGAATTACTTTGAATGTACAGTAAGTGTATAAAATAAATATAAACGAAAGAACCCAAAGAACATTTGATTTGTGTGTAGTTAGTTTTCGATAATTAATTATCACACACCTTGTTCGAGAAATGATGGTGAAGCATTTTCTTCTGGTTTTGTGTTTTATTCATCTGTTGGTTTCCATACGACTCGCTATAAAATACCTCTGCAAGTATAAACACGTTATCCCTCTAAAGTTTGCTTATGCGTTTGACAATCAGTCCAACATGCACTGGCCTCTACCCACATTCTTACAAATGCAGATTCCAGCATAATCAACCAACAAAAGATTAAACACGTTTTAACATCCATATAAACAGAAATCTCGCGTTTCTTCATTCAAATAATAATTATAAGTATCAATTAATTAAAATTTATAATATTAAACAGAGAAATGAATCATAATTTCATGACACCCACCCAGAAGGATTCATGTGCGTTATAAGAGCTGTCGAATTTGCACATATAATCACTGGAGTATTCCTTAACATTTCCTAACCAGCATCAAACTTTTCTGAAAGGAAAACTGCTTTTATCAGTTATGGATGTTGTCTCGTGACAGAGAAAGGAAATCCGATGCCCTCTCCTGGTAAATGTCAAAGTAGACAATAGGATTGGTGTGATGGTCGATGATGCTCATCGCCTGCACTTGTATGTCGACGGTAGAGACCAAGGAGTTATCGTTCCTGACATAATACTACCTTGCTACGCCATGTTTGACCTCTACGTATATTTACAAAAGGTACTGTGTTTATAATAGACAACACTGATGTATTGTTGTGGACAGCTTCCCCATCCCCTACCCCGGGCATGTTCTGAAGAGTTTATGCATTACTGCATTCATAATTAATGAAATAAAGAATATATTAGCATATGTAAGTATATTTTTAAGACGTCTTTCGCGATAACGTCACCACTGAAAATAAAACACACTTGGCATTTTTGTACGGATATAATTACCTTGTCCTTTTCTAAGAGACTTAACTAAGTCGCATTCCAGATTTCATAAAATGTCTAAACTTGAAGTGTAGTCACCATAGTGGATAACGAACTCAGGACTAGATTAATATAAATATGCTGTTAATATAATTATAATTACGTATTATAATCATAATTACGTATTTTACACATAGGAGAATATATACAATTATTGGATGAACATTTACATCGATGCCTTGTGCACGCACGCACACACACACACATACACACACATACACACACACGCGCACGCATACAAACACACACACACAAACACACACACACGAATATACCATTGTAAATATACAAACATATGTTTGTTGTTTTTTAAAAAAACCTATGTATCGTCTAATCATTAGTGTATATACATTAACACAACTCGTATGTCATCTATGCAAATGTCCTGGAATTTCAATAAATTAATAAATATGACCTTGTAAACTGATGATTGCAGATAACTACGCTTCCTGTAACCGATGTGAACTGAGACTCCTGGCATGTTTCCAGCATCAAACTCTTATTATTGTCTGCAACAATTATTATGTCTGACATATTGCCAGCATCAAACTCTTATTATTGGTCTGGAACAATTATTATGTCTGACAGGTTTCCAGCATCAAACTCTTATTATTGGTCTGGAACAATTATTGTGTCTGACAGGTTTCCCGCATCAAACTCTTATTATTGGTCTGCAACAATTATTATGCCTGACTTATATTTGCCTTGTGCTGACTTTCTAAAAATAGAATTGTTTCACTTCAATAGATATCCAACTTATGACATTTCTATTCACTATTTTCTAAATCAATTAAAATTAGACTTTAGATATAGATATCGTGAGGTCCAGAAATAATGTACTGTTATACACAGAAATAATGTACTGTTATACACAGAAATAATGCACTGTTATACACAGAAATAATGTACTGTTATACACACAAATAATGTACTGTTATACACAGAAATAATGTACTGTTATACACTGTGCATTCTAGTAACGTTTAAGTAGTGTGAATATCTTCGTTTCACTGTAAATTTGTGTGTAATAATCAACTACCTGAGCGAATTACAATTTTGCTTCAAATGTTTGTTTCTCATATGCATTTTTGGTAATTATTATAAGGTCTCAAATCATTGTTTTTTAAAACCTTGTGTCGTGGTGTTCTTTTTTATGAATTACTTCAGATACATAATAAAACTGATTTGTTAAATCTGTAAAACGACACAATACATGAATTTGAGCCTTGAACATTTAATACACCAAGCACTTAAATACATTTGTAATATTAATTTTATAAAACTATAGAATAAGTATTTTAAAAATATTTAGTGTTCAAATATTAATGCCGATTTATTTTTTTTAATGAGCAAAAGTGTGAAAATAGGTTTTGTTCAATTTTCTATGAATGAAATGTGTAAATAATGTGTATTATTATGTGAGGTTAAAATTTAGGAAAATGACCCAAATAATATGTGTGTGTTTATGTTTAAAAATGGTAAGTGGGATTTATCTATACAATATACTGAACTAATATGTTAATAGTAAACACATTTTTAATTATGTGTGGTGTGACTCTTGTAGTTAGGAAAAAAAAGGCGTTCCTAAGGAAGAAGGACTTTGCATTTTAGTACAATCTACATTTACTCTAACAGGAGTATATTTTGTTTTGAATTCATCATACGTGTAATCACTATTTTCTCTTGTAAGCAAAATATTTATGCTTCTAAGCAAAGTATTGAAAGTACAACAGGAACTTGTACTAAAGTAGAATAGGAACTTACAATGCCCTTGTCGCTATTTGTGCAATATATATGTACAGTAAATTTTTACCACACACACACACTTACACACACACACACTCACACACACACACACACACACACACACACACACACACGCACGCACAACACACTGTGAATTCTCTACTTGTAATGATTATTATTAAGGGGCATTAATGGGTTACAAGATTAAAATAGCAAGAGATCTGCTATGCCATCTGAAATATTGGGATTTTACAAATTGAGGAATTTCACTATTTGGAATACACATTCTTAAAATATACAGCTTTGATTTATAATAAAATGAAATGTTACCAAAATCAATAGTTTGATTGTTACTTTCTGCAGCATTTACAATTCATAAATGTATCTCCCCCCTCTCCCCTACCACCTCAGCAATTTGAACTTTGAAACGTTAGACACGTTTAGTTACAACAGAGTTATCCACAACATAGTTATCCACAACACAGTTATCCACAACACAGTTATTCACAACACAGTTATCCACAACACAGTTATCCACAACATAGTTATCTAACACAGTTATCCACAACATAGTTATCCACAACACAGTTATCCACAACATAGTTATCTAACACAGTTATCTAACACATTTATCCACAACATAGTTATCCACAACATAGTTATCAACAACAGAGTTATCCACAACACAGTTATCCACAACATAGTTATCTAACACAGTTATCCACAACATAGTTATCCACAACACAGTTATCCACAACACAGTTATCCACAACATAGTTATCTAACACAATTATCCACAACACATCAAAATCAATGTTTGTAATAGTTCTTATTGCACGAAAATCTCGAAGATTTCAATCGGAGTGAAGTACCTTATAGATAAGAGAATAAAATTAGCAAAGACAAAATATAATTATAAAACCAAATACTTGGAAATGTACAGTGACCTTAATAAATGATAAATGTGTTTGTTATGTTTTTCTTTCCTGGTTAATTTTTTAATGACATAAAATATGTATAAAATCAAAAGAAAAACGCATGACAACGTTGCAATAAAACATAATGTATTAATTATTTACCGAATATATGAGTGTGTGTTGTCTTTTAATGGTAACTGTGATTCATGATCTAATGGTCGCATTTTTCTGTTGGGAAATACCAATCATCCCACGCAAACAGCAAAGGGACAGTACCGTGCTTGAACGATATTTCTTGCAATGCCATCTTCAGGTCAAGTCATAAAATCCTCTGATTAAAACTACCTGCCACACAGTTTTTGTGCACTGAGAAATCTAAAAATAATTAGCATGGTAAAACGTACTTAGTATTAGATCAAGATGACACTGCAACACATTATAACAACATAAGCACAATATTTATTTTCCAGAAACAGTTGCAGACTTTAAGATTAGTATGTACTTAACATTATAAGAATGAATATTAATTGGATTATAATGTATATTGCATAGCATACAAATAAACACAGAACATGAATATATCTCATGTCACTAAACCTAGAACAATGTAAAAGAAAAGTCCAGAGCCTCACATAGATAAACAGATCATTAACTTCAAGTAGACTTGATAAAACTTTTCCATACTTATGCAAGTACTAGTAGGATATTTTTCTGTAAAGAAGGAAGGGAGGGGGTTACCATGTGCTCTAAACATGTTAGTGTTAGATATTCTCTTTCGTTCTATAATTCAAAAGAAAACTGTAATTACCTTAAATGTTGAATCTATCATGCAGAAGTGACATTATCCAAATCCAAATTAATGCTTTCTGTTATTGCTAGAAGTCGTGATAATGCTATGATGACATTGTTTATAATTCATAAATATAAAGATGAAATCAACATGCATAATACTTA
The DNA here is from genome assembly GCA_028829895.1 of Sinotaia quadrata. Taxonomy (NCBI): domain Eukaryota; kingdom Metazoa; phylum Mollusca; class Gastropoda; order Architaenioglossa; family Viviparidae; genus Sinotaia; species Sinotaia quadrata. The sequence goes on from CM054180.1 coordinate 113,922,932, forward strand.
AGGAACAAATAAATCTTTGAAACTCCACACACACCTACACACAAATATAATAGCAAACTATTTCATTTTATTATTTTAGTTTCTATAATTACAAAATGTAAATATGTTACCTTGAAGAGAGTGCCCTTCGTCTCTGAACATTTTTATAATCCATCGTTTTCTCAGTCGTTCTATTTTGAAAAATGTACGAAATAATAAAATTGGACACTCGAAGATTACAATAGCATAATCAGGAACACAACATATGCGATGACAATTACTTATTGTAAGTTGAAACTGAAACATTCAGCGTGTTCTTTGCAAAGAGTCAACACATGAACCGGAAATAACCCCACCTCCTTGATCTGAAAGGTCACCTGCATGAAGAATTCTCCGAAATGGTCCACAAGCAGTGGATTAGTATACTTTAAAAATCAAACAACTCTAACATCACATTATAAAGCATCTGTTGTTATCCATTACGTATTTGAAGCAAAGAAATCCTTAAGATGACACTAACAATGGATGTATTTGAAACTTTATTTAACATTTGTCTTTGGTATTATGTCATAATTAAAAGTTATAATTGCAACTCGTTTGTTTTCCACGTCATATTTTACTGGGATTCTGTTATGGATGCTTACATACGTGTGTGTGTGTGTGTGTGTGTGTTATATCCTAGCACCACGGTGTTATGCAAAGTTAGACAATTATAAAATCTAAGAATTGAAAGCTAACAGCAAGGAAACGTAGAATAATGGTACAATAATTCACTTTATCTTACATAACACAAACTACAGATCCTAGTCTCTTCAGAATGACTATTTATGTACATATATTGTAGCACGCACACTAAAGATTGTGCATACACTATATTAGGTTATGTTGGCAGCAAGAAGACTTTGAAAAAGTGCATATATATCTTGCTTCAGTAATGCACCATGTTAGGAAATTGTTTGGGAATACTAAATGTATACTGTTACGCCAATTTTCCACTCTTGCTATTTTAGTTTGTTCTTAGGAATCCAGGTGAGTTTCTCGACTCGTGACACGTCATGTTTGTTGTGTGTTCGTGCGTCTGTTATTATTTATGCGCACATGTGTCTGAGAGGGTTAGTTTCCAGAAGCGGACAGTGGAGTAGTAAATCAACACCATTTTTCTCTGTCTTTCTCTCCTCCTGCATTCACATGTAACAATTCAGTATTCTGATATAGCGCTAATATTACATTGCCTCTGTGGTTTTTAAAATTTAAAATCTATTTTCGTCACAGATAGAATCATAAATAAAAAATATTTGTATATATGTATATGTTTATTAATGGTATTTCCTATACATTTGACATTTGTTCTCTTATTTCTTCCTTATCACCTGTTAGGGAACGTTCAGTCAATCTGCATACATTAACAACAAGAAAACCTCATAAGCAAGTCTTGCACTCTGTGATATACTGGTCACTTCAGTCATAATTTGCATTTCTAACATATTTTGGTTAAGAGACTATTTCTATTTTTCTTGTAATATTTGTTTCCTGATTAATGGTGATGACGTAAATCAAGCCGTGTTTCTCTGACGCTTTTTATGACATCCAATCTGACGTCATTCTGGGGAGGGGCATACTGATTTTTATCCAGTGCTACTGTCAGTCTAAAAGTAAAATGTATAAACATCAGGCTTCAGTTTACTTTGAGTAAACATAAAAAGGCAGATAGCCCATGGAAATAATATTGGTTTTGTTGCTGGTACATCTTCATCCTAGCTTTGGCATCAATGATTCGGGTAACGTGTATTTTTATTTTCGTTTCCTCTATTCTTATATATAATAGTTGCAAATGCTAACAAATTTCTACTGACGTATTGACAACTACAACGTCTAATCTTCGTGCATGAATCAGTCGATCTGTTCTATCTGAAAGACCCAAAGTATTTTGACTTCTGTTTTGGCGACTTTTTCCGGTTGGCGTATCCATGCTCTTTCTGTGGTGTTTACTCCATAGTTCTCACATAGGTTTCCTTGTATGATTTTTGCTACTTCGTCGTTTTTTGTGTTCTGTTCCAGCCAGAAACTGATATCTAGTTGGAATAAGATTTGTTGTTTCATCCTAGTGTTGCACTTGGGATCATTTGACTTCTTCATATTTATGTTTTATGTGAGTTTATGTAAATCTTGATCTTGAGCAGCTGGGTGTCTCTGTTTCTACTTTCAAACCTTCCTCTTTCAACCTCATGAATGTTGATTGTTCTGTCGACGTTTCTTCAGCTTGTCACACATATTTCACGTGGAGAGGCTTTTGCCTCCATCAATTTGCTAATGCTTGATTTTTGCTGTACTTTGTTCATGTTTCTTTTTTTTTTTATTCCTGTGTGTGAATGAGTATAATCCACTCATCTGTACTGCTTTTATCAGAGGCTCGTGTTTATTTGTTTTTCCAAATGTAGTCTACCAGGCTTATACATTCTCCTTCAATAACGTTATATTTGACTTTCCGAGACACATATAGCCTCACTACATCCGCTTTTGGATGGAGGTTATTACTTAATTGTGAGTATTTTTCTTGCTTTTTTTGTCCAGATCATTTATTTCTTGCGTTGTCGAGTTTATGATACCTCCTGTGTAGCTGGTTGCATGTATTGTTTATATCCTTATTGTTTGTATTTTGTTAGCCCAAATTAGCTGTGACTTTAGGACCTGTCTAACTCATTTTTTCAAACTCTTTTCTTTTCTTGGGATTTCACTCACCATATATTCGTGATGTTGCAGTATCCTCATATATTTATATCCATTTGTCACTGAAATAGTAGCTGCTTTATCCGATGTCAAATTGTGGGCCCTCTGTTGTTTAGACCTTGACTTTCTGGACGAGAAGTAGGTCATATTTCTCAAGGACGAATTTCATGTTAATGTCCTCACTACACATCTTGACATTACTGATCAGAGAATTGATGCTTTATTAACTTTTTACTGTATAGCTTTAGATCGTTCATACCCAGTAACCTGGCCTGTTATGTTTTCTTTGTCTTAATCATGTCTTCTGGATGGCGTAACTAATAGAAGATTTTCGTTTTACCATCCAGGTTCGGAATTTACTGCATTGTTTAGTACGTCTTGCAGTTGTTAAGTAATTGTTCTTCTTCATCTTCATCAACAACAACATCGTCGTCTTCATCATCATTGTTCTTAGCAGTAGTATAAGCAGCAGGTGTATTAATTATTAATTAATTATTATTCATTAACCATTATTTAAAAAAAAACAAAAATTGTACAATAAACAGTAATTAACAACATGTATCCAGATCAAGATCAAGTATAAATTATCAATTGTCATGTATAAAATATCAATTATCTATAATTACGTATCAATTTACAATTTTGTATTGTTTATTTCTAAATACAATACCAAATTAAATAATTAATTTCTTTTTATTGCTGTATTTTTTAAATAAAATATTTATTACTATTTCTTTCAGTACGGAATTGTTCGTGCGTTGGATTCGGTGCAGGTTGTAATTTCACTGAAATCTACTGCTCTCCTATTGATAAGAACTGCAATAAAGGTACTATTTCCAATTGGATTGTTATAGGAATTTTAAGCGATTTATATCTGCACACATGTTAAATATCGTTATTCTTTATCTTTTGTCCATTACTTTCTGTTTGTCTTTTTCTTTCTTACTTTTCATTCCTTTTTATCCTTCCATTGTCCATGTTGTCTTTCTCGTGAAATTTCGTAATGTTCTTTCGTAATTTTCACCATAATATCCAACATCACTTACATTATCATAGTCAGTATGTTATACAGTGGGTCCCAAGCACTGTAGTGTCGAACATAATGTACTTGAACAAGCTTTTGATCTTTATTAACCGCAGCATTGATATCTCCAAAGATCTACTTTTTTTCTATTTCGCTGCATCGTTCCTCGACAAGCCCGAGTGCAGAGGTCTTAGAAAAGAGTTAATCAATTGAATTATTTGATTAGATGGACTTAAGTGTATGGTTGGTATATGCAATGCTTATATAGCTTCGTACATGTAACGAAAATATTATATTGGAACATTTTACAAATCAAAATGACAAGTACAGTATATATTCGTCTGTTTTCGAATTGTATCCTCATATGCTTATACAGTATATGTATATATAGAGTTATGTAATTGCAGTGCTCAGTTTGCGCATAATTAAACTGAATTTTTAAAGGGAAAAGTGGGATATTTATTTAAAATTAGTTGCATTTAAAATATAATAGCTTGATAGATAGATAGATAGATAGATAGATATAGATAGATAGATAGATGGATGGATGGATGGATGATGGATAGATAGATAGATTGATAGATAGATAGATAGATACACTTTCCCAAATTGCTTGGCGTTCTATATAATCAATTAGATTTAAATATTTATATATGTAACTGACTAATGTTTGTGTTAACATTGAACGAAATGTGAATTTGTAATTTAATACTTTATATAAAATATATCTCAAATAGATATTTTTTAATTTTAATATTAATATCCATCTTTATTAATGATAACACAATTACTTTTAATACTCCATTGTTGTTTATCGCTTATGTTAAGAAATAATAAAACATTCATGAAATATAGTAATTACTAGAATAGGATTCAAACACATGGTCATATTTATTAGCACGTAATGCGAACATTGCAATAGAATAATACATCATCAGTGATTTTTTTTTAATGATCGTGATAATTGCATGGAATAAGGAAGGAAATATTTGTGCGTTTATATATGTATATGCTTGCTGGAGTCGCAAATTCTAATTTTCATATATGTAAGAACTTGCGTTTGATTACAGAAAATATCGCTCTTGGAAAGCCAGTAGAAGTGGGCAGCGTTTATTTGAGTAACTGGTACCTGGCTGACTTATTGCCACTAGCAGGGTGTACAGCAGCTAATGGCAACAGAGATCACGTGTTTGACATAAAGAATTCTAACTGTTTTCGCAGTGAAAGGTTCGATTACCGACCATTTTGGCAAGTAGACTTCGGCCGTGCATACACCATCACCAACATCACAATCTATGCCTCTAGCATGCGTAAGGATCTGCATGTTCTTATTTATTTCAACTTGACTTGACTGTTTTTTCATAAACAGGAATAGTTCTTAGAACTAATAGTAATGGAGACGGTATTCATACTTCAATACTTTAAAAAAGTTGTTAATTATGCCTATGGTTGTTTAAAATGTAAACAATTAATACTTTCAACACACATACACACATATGCATGCGCATACACACATATATAGAGAGAAGTGTGCATATGAATCAAACACATAATACAAACGCACATTTACATTCAGATACACACAAATACAAATACACACATACACATCTACATACACACATATATACATACACATCCACCGAATTAATATAACACCTCATTTGAAAATAGGAGGTGTACAACCCCCCCCCCCCATTAGCCCTGACTGTCTACACACACACACAATATATATATAAAAGAGAGAGAGAGAGAGAGAGAGCTCAGACAGTATTCGCGCTTCTGTGACATAACACTTCCGTCTTTATGCACACACGGGTAAACTGGGTCTCTCTTATCTTTAAACTTTCGGCTCTATGCTTTCATGTACAGGCTCCTGATGATGTTGACAAGATGCTAACAGTTTGCACGGTCGTGGTTTCTCTTTCCTAAGTCTCGTCGACCCAACTCTGCAATAAACAGAATGCGTCAAACTTAAAACAAAAGACTAGCATGAAATTTCAAATTATAAGGAATCTGTCTTAAATAATAGTTATCTGAACAGAAATACGCTGTAAAACACAAGCAAGGAACATAAATGATCAAGCATTAATATAAATAGACTGTCACGTGTGTAATTATGTTTCTTATATCTCAGAGAGTTATCTGCCTGAAAAAAAGTGGCTGTGTTTCTTTTTGCTTCAATGACGCGTGATTATAATACAGTCATGAACGATACAGATGTTGAGAAAGGTAGATATTTTCTGTTTAAAGCATTATTTTGAAAACAACAGCGTCAAATGTAGCAGAATGCTATCTCGAACACGGCCACTGTTAGCTTATTTTAGAAACCGCTGAGCACTGACGTGATTGCATTATTTTACGACGGGTTCCTTTGAAGAAAAGAAAGTGTTTAATAGTTTTAATAGTGACGATGTTTCAAAGCAAAATAGATTTCCGTGGGTTTGAATCATTAATTTGTGTAAAAATCTTTTCAATGAGACCATAATGGCCCACTTCTGTTAGGTTAATATAGACGCGTGAAGGTATTTGGAGATAACGATAATTACTGCGTTTAACGCCCATTAAGAACGTTCTTTTACATTCCATAACTGAATAGGTTCAACTCCATGTTTCTCCCTACCTTAGATTACATTGTAAAACAGTTCTATAATACGATTTTTTCCTCTATCACTTGGTTGTAGATGCATTAATGGTTATACTTATCATTATGAATACGCATCAACAATAACTCGAGAGAGAATAATGATGGTTGTACATGAGGATGCGTGCTTGTTGGGAAGAAGAACTTGTACAATAACCGGTGCACTAAATAGGTGGCTAATGTTATTATTATTGGTTATTACTAATGTGTTTAACTGACACACTACAGTGACACTCAGTAAACTAGCACTGGAGCTTACAACTGTTTCATATCTTTCTAATTTATGACTTCAGAATCACATCGTTTGGGTTCCATGAAAATTAGAGTGGGCAACCGAGACTGCACCCAATTTCCAGATGGCATGGATTATCCATTAATAAACCATGTTTGGTGTGAAACACCTTTGACTGGCAGCACTTTACTAATGTATAAGCAGTACACCCCCATGTCCGATACGTCTAAGGAGAACCGTAACTACTATTTGCTATTTTGTGAGGTCGAAGTGTGGGGTAAGTAGACGGCGCTGGTTTGTATTGAGTAATGTCCACTTGGTGTAATAAACAGGCTGATCTGATATACAAATTGCCATTAAAAAAAAGTACGAAGCACATTATTGATTGTTTGACGTCTACGACAACACTAAATCAATCATTAAAGTTAAAGATATTCGAGAACAGGAGAACTCCACTTTACGGCGGGTTAGGGTTCGGGCCCTTGCTGTAAAGCGAAATATAGCATTTTTCTCTTGCAAGTGCATACCAAAGCCTAGTATCATGTTTACACTATCATGTATTAAGTTAACAATAGAAATAGACATTGCAATCATTGAATACTAATTGCTCATATTAAAATATTTATTCCTTAGCTACCAAAGCATTTATGACAAATATTAATTATTACTCTTTAAATTGAAGCTGACATTAGATTACAGTTATATCATAGTGCTAATTTTGAATTTTATATAATATTCTGTTTTGAAATGGAAAATTAGAGCCAAAGTCTCAATCACTTGTAAATTATGGTATTTTGCTTTCATTTGCATGAAAAGAAGCGTAATGGACTCAAGTAATGAAAGCGTATTTCGACTCAAGTAATGAAAGCGTAATGGACTCGAGTAATGAAAGCGTAATGGACTCAAGTAATGAAAGCGTATTTCGACTCAAGTAATGAAAGCGTATTTCGACTCAAGTCGTCGGCTTTTTTCTAATTCATTATCATTTTCGTATAGTGTTGTGTTCTAGAAGTTTTGTATCCAGAATAAAATAATTTCTAAAGATAAAGGGGTATGTAATATCATTATTGTTACATGAGAAATCATAATATGGGGTCTTTACTTTTGCTTGTGATATTTTGTTATTTGTGACCTCGAAAATATAATATTCTTCTGATCTTAGTACTTTCTGGTTGTCATTCACGAATCATCAAAGAATGAATATTAGTACTGACGAAAACTACACTTATATTTAATTTGTTTACTTGTATTATTCTTTACTACTTGTTGAAATGTGACTTTTAACTTCGTATGTCTTGATTACTAGTTGCATCCTGGAACTTCCTTTTTCAAACTGCAGATATGCACTTCCCATTCTTTGTAAAAGAGCACTGCGAGTTTACCTTGTCTGAGTTTTGAATGGTAAAGTAGGCACTTACTTGTCACGTCTTAGACGATTCTACTTTCTTCATTCAAATGAAATTATAGGCAATTTACTTATTTTAGAGTCATTATATCTTGTGACGTCATTAGACAGTACGTTCTTCATTCAAATGAAATTATGTAGGCAGTTTACTTATTTTAGAGTCATTATATATTGTGACGTCATTAGACCGTACTTTCTTCATTCAAATGAAATTATGTAGGCAGTTTACTTATTTTAGAGTCATTATATATTGTGACGTCATTAGACCGTACTTTCTTCATTCAAATTATGTAGGAAATTTACTATTTTAGTCATTATATCTTCTGACGTCTTTAGACCCTACCAGATTCTGTGTGCTATGTATTGCTACATTTCCAATCTTTTATTCGTCAAATTTCTTTTAGCTACATACAAATACCATATTTATCTGGGCTTGATATAAAAAAGTATCAGTCTTCACATTCACTCGAACATGGTACACACTTAAGTATTCCCATTGTCCAATTGTTAATAGTCTTTGTACACATTTAAGTATTCCCATTGTCCAATTGTTAATAGTCTTTGTACACATTAAAGTATTTCCATTGTCCAAATGTTAATAGTCTTTGTACGCATTTAAGAATTTACCTTGTCCAATTGTTAACAGTCTTTGTACACATTTAAGAATTTACCTTGTCCAATTGTTAATAGTTTTTGTACACATTTAAGAATTTACCTTGTCCAATTGTTAATAGTTTTTGTACACATTTAAGAATTCCCATTGTCCAAATGTTAATAGTCTTTGTACACATTTAAGAATTTACCTTGTCCAATTGTTAATAATCTTTGTACACTTTTAAGAATTTCCCTTATCCAATTGTTAATAGTCTTTGTACACATTTCAGAATTGCCCTTGTCCAATTGTTAATAGTCTTCGTACCGTTATGTAAATTTAGTGAACATGTTGACTTTTAAGAGCATTAAAAATCAGCAGCATTGCATGCATGCAATAAACAGCTGTTTGAACGTTTATGTTGCATTCATTTATATTATTAATGTTTATTAATATTTTTGTTTATATTTTCTGAACACTTTTAAACATTAGTAATGACACTATAAGTAGCAGAATCCGAAACGTGTGTTAATGAAAGGGACTGGATATGTTCACTATGATTTCGCATTGATATTACTATAAGGACGAAGTGAATGCTTGATAGCATTGTGTCTGTAAAATGCATTAATGTTGTAAACGTATTGAGTGATAAAATTGCCGCACCTTAATCCTTTTTACATTGCCTTTTCGTGGGAAACACGAACAACTCTTGTTACAGTCTGCAGATCGGGATTCTATGGCCCGAGGTGTGACAATCTATGCCCAGTTAACTGCTTTGGTTGTGACAACTACTTCGGACACTGTACGACAGGTAAAACAATAGTTTATAATCGTACGTCTTTTGCTGAGTTCAGTATACGAAAGGTAAAAACATTTATAGTCGTATGGCATACTGACATCAGCACTCGACAGGGAAAACAAAGATAGACGTACGTTTTTGTTGATATCAGCACACGACAGGTAAAACATAGTCGTACGTTTTTGTTGATATCAGCACACGACAGGTAAAACAAAGATAGTCGTACGTTTTTGTTGATATCAGCACACGACAGGTAAAACAAAGATAGTCGTACCTTTTTGTTGATATCAGCACATGACAGGTAAAACAAAGATAGTCGTACCTTTTTGTTGATATCAGCACATGACAGGTAAAACAAAGATAGTCGTACCTTTTTGTTGATATCAGCACACGACAAGTAAAACACTTATAGTCGTACCTTTTTGTTGATATCAGCACACAATAGGAAAAACACATATAGTCGTACGATTTTGTTGATATCAGCACACAATAGGAAAAACACTTTTAGTCGTACATTTTTGCTGACATCAGCAAACAATAGGTAAAACTATAATAGCCGTACGTTTTTTTTTCTTTTGCTGACATTAGCACGCATGCTTGCTACTGACGTAAGGAGGCCTTCTGTAATCCGAAGACAGATTACAAAATAAAAATTGTATCCACACATTTTTCCCTTTCTTTACGTCTAATGTTATACACATATTTAACTCTTCTTAATGCACTAAACTAAGACGTATTCCTATATAGATTTCATGCAATTATATGTAAGAGTGCATGTAAAGCTTTATTTTAAATAAGAATGAACATTTTAGTACATGTGCACTATTCAACTAAAACATGTATGTTTGCGATTGTGTATGTATATATGTATGATATGTATTTTTGCTATGAGGAGAGCCTCTTAAAATTTGAAGATTATATTATTTCCTACATATAATGCACTTCTCAAATGTGCACTAGGATTTAGAAGAGCGGTCTTCACAAACATGCTCCCAATATTAATTTCCTTATTACAGACACTTCAGATTACCACTGACCTGACATGCATCTCGTAAATTTATGATGGACAATTATATTCAAAGGCTCTCTTTATGTCCAACTTCTCAATTATTACGCAATGTCCGTGGCACCATGAAAAATCATGTTCTTTCTAAAATATATAAACAGAAATAGTGGAGTTTTAATAAAGAAATAGAAATGTATTAAAAATAGAAATGTACTATACAAAACACAAACAAACAAACACACACACACACACACACACACACAGATGAATCTGAGTTTAATAGCAATATATATTACAAGATGACAAATAAAGGAAAGGGTGAATATGCTCGTCACAGTATGTATGTTTTAGTAGACTTAATTGCTCGTGAGTAGAGTTGTTTTGATAGGCAGGGATACCAATCAATATATATTTATATTACATTTATCCATCCATCTATCCATCTATATGTTTATCTATCTATCTATCTATCTATCTATCTATCTATCTATCTATCTATCTATCTGTTACGTGTCTAGTATTTATTTATAGACCCTGCTTAGGATTTTATGGAAACTTTAATTTACTTGATTAAATTAATTCCCTCTCTTCACCCTATACAGACTGGTTGTTCAAATTATCATTCGACTAAGTTAAAAATGCGTCTTTGTAGTCAAGACAACAGATTTACGAACTGACAACTTGCGTACAATAGCCGGCTTGGAAACCGTTAAAACTCTCGTAAATTAATATGCATTCAAAAGGTTCATTTAGCTCAATCGTCCCCCATCCAAACCACATGATTAGGTCTATATGCATAAGAATCACTACGAAAGAGGTTTTTAACAAATGTAAAAATGAATTTAATATTTAACATGTAACGATAACAATTAATTACGAGCACGAAATCTAGATTTAAACAGTAGCAAATAAATCAGTGCTTATAATGAGTTGCAGTCACTTGTTTATAGAAAGTTAGTTGCCCAATAGTCTTTTGGTCTCAGGAGAACAGATCATTACTCATCTGTGCTCATGAATGCCATGTGGTCTCCAAACTGGTTAGATCTGGTCCACATCACGTTGATTCATCTCTGGTACTGCCCGTAGCATCAACAGTCAACCGTCCACTCAGCTACTGCGCTAAGGTGTACTCTGCGTAGAATCGTTAATCAATGGCGGCCAGCCCTTTCGTCATCATCCGTCCAAGATTAACACAACATGCGCCTAAAACTTAGGCATATGGCCCAAGTGTAGGTTCGAGTAGAACAAGAACCAAGAAGAAGTATGAAGAACAAGAAACCCACTCTGGAAACAAAATTGATTCCCATAAGCGATTGCATTTGTGTTCGCAACCCAAGCACATGATTGATATTTAAATGCTCTGAATTTAGAATCTTCGACTATCATGTCGTTTACAATTTAAATATAATCATATTTAAAGATACAGTGCGGTTCACATATGTGTTACATTTAACATTACATGAACGAAAAACATTTACAGCATTAAAATTGGAATTCACACAAAGGAATAATTCAAATTAAGCATGAGCACTTTACAAATTAGCATTGAAAATTATACGCAAGAAAACAATTTGAATTACAAGGAATTCGCAACGTGCACAGACGTTTCTGCGGCACTAATGAATTTAAGATTTATACAAATTAAAGATAAGAAAAGGTTACAATAATTTATATACAAATGAAACCTTTAGATTTGTCATTTTACAATCGAATCACATACTTTGGCTAGAATGCGATAATCCTGTACAAAATACATACATCAATTCAAATACAAAATACAATTAACAAATGCAATAATATTTGTAAGAAGTAGACGTGTTACCTCTCAAAAGTAGATTACTGCTTCAAGCAACGGGTTTCTAGCATGACTCGGCAAATAGGTGGTGACTAGCTTAGGTAGTTGACTTGTGTGTCGACCGGGTCTGTGAGTGCGAGTGACAATTTTACCGTGCGTTATCGTATTTATTAAACTGTACTGAATGCGTCACGTGACTGGTCACATGGTATGTTGTTGATTCGAAATTGCTGGACAATGGTCTAAAGTTACATAATACACTTGACCTCTTTGCTAGCTTCTCGATACTGGTGCAACACGGGAAAAGCTTTAACAAAGAATTTAATTCAAAATTTGATTTTTGAATCAGCAAAACTGGGTTAGGAGTTCATGACACAGAATTTGCCAGAACCCGTCACACTATCTATCTATCTATCTATCTACCTACCTATCTATCTATCTCGGCAAACAAACATCCAGTGTAACAAGAAACAATAACTGTCAATTTTGAAATTTCTGAAGGGTGCATCAATGGATTCTTCGGAGAAGAATGTGATAATAAGTGTGGTCAATGCAAAGACGTGAAGTGCGATGTGAGAAAAGGGAACTGTCTATCCGGCTGTTCAAGTGGATGGTGGGGCAACCGATGTGATTACGGTAATGAAAAACTAAATGTGTCTCTTCACTAAAGACGTCAAATGCTAGGGGGAATAACTCTTACATTAATATTTGTTACTGAACCAGATACTCTAAAGAATACGAATTCTAGACACAAATAATTTACTTTTGAAACATAAACTAAAATAGTTTACATGTATTCTCTAGGGAACAATGTGGACAGCATTTCGATTTTGCAGATGATTTTCATTGGCTTCATTATGAATGAATTTGCAATGAATTGCACACACACACACACACACACACACACACACACACACACACACACACACACACACACACACACACACACACACACACATATATATATTATTATATATATATATGTGTGTGTGTGTGTGCGTGCGTGCGCGTGCATGCATCGATTCATACATTCTTTCATTATGATATACATTTAATGACAAACACGTTCCAAACTGTCATTTTGTTATATTAATACTCATCATGATTATACTGTACACTCAATAAACGTATTCAGTTCACCTAAAATTTAATTTATTCTTATTAAAATTTTAAGCTTTATAGTAAACGCGATGCATGTTGTGCTGAAACGTACTGATATCTTTGAAGTTCTGCACTTATTTTTCAAGTGCAATATTATAGTTTTAGTAAATTCATATATTCCTGCAATACCTTATGCACTAATTCACAGACGAATATATGAGTAGTTTGCTTATGTTAAATGTTATGATATTTGTTTTACCAGATATTGGTGTTAATAATTCTTTAGCTCTACCAATAAATGTTGCAAAAGTGAAGAAGCATTTTTTATATAGTTTCGTCTGGCGCTGTTAGTTGTACTTAACATTGATACATCGATATAAAGGTTCTCAATAAACATGAATTTCTGAGGAACACATGTGTACTTTGTTACTTAGGTTGCCACTTGCCTCGTACACATGTAGGCAGACAGACACAATAACCTCGCTGTCAAACTGCGAAGAAAAGTAAATGTGCAAGATTTCTGAAGGCTCTAAAAAATTATTAGCAAACATTCCAAACAGACAGTTGCAGTATTTTTAGAACTCAGAAACAGAACAAAACTCATCGGTACTTCTTATTGCAAACCTACTCAAGGAGTTCTCTATCAAATGTGCATATTCCGTGAAACCAGGAAGTTACGAGTCACCGTGCCTTGCCAAACGTGTGGTCCTTTGCTATGCACACTGTACATGATATAGTCAAAACCATCCAGGAATTGTTCAAACCTTTGTAAACATAATCGTAAAACATAACCAGTGGCCAAGAGTTTGCGCGTCTTGCATTGCGTGCCAGAAAACAGAGCGAAGAGATCTCACAGCCATTCCTGCAGAAGACAGAGCGAAGAGATCTCACAGCCATTCCTGCCAGAAGACAGAGCGAAGAGATCTCACAGCCATTCCTGCCAGAAAACAGAGCGAAGAGATCTCACAGCCATTCCTGCCAGAAAACAGAGCGAAGAGATCTCACAGCCATTCCTGCCAGAAAACAGAGCGAAGAGATCTCACAGCCATTCCTGCCAGAAAACAGAGCGAAGAGATCTCACAGCCATTCCTGCCAGAAAACAGAGCGAAGAGATCTCACAGCCATTCCTGCCAGAAAACAGAGCGAAGAGATCTCACAGCCATTCCTGCCAGAAAACAGAGCGAAGAGATCTCACAGCCATTCCTGCCAGAAAACAGAGCGAAGAGATCTCACAGCCATTCCTGCCAGAAAACAGAGCGAAGAGATCTCACAGCCATTCCTGCCAGGAAACAGAGCGAAGAGATCTCACAGCCATTCCTGCAGAAAACAAGTGCGATCGATCTGCTAAGTTGAATTCAATCACCAATAAAGTCGGTCTAGGTGAGGAAGACTTTCTAAGAAACACACCTGACATTAGAAACCCTTGCATGAAACGAAGACATAATTATTTGAAAGACCTACATTCATTACTAGACTTGTCTAAATGCTTTGTTGCTCAAAACAACTCTGTATAATTCGGAACCAAGAGACATGGGGATGAATTGTTCTTTGCTCCCCAATTCGGTAAAGTAATAAATCCACACACAAATATAGATGAAAGATCTTTGTATACCAGATATTTCAGTAAACAAGAACATCTTTAAATTAGGAAGAGTGTGAATTCAAACAAATTTATTTATTCAAAACTTATTTTGCTAAATTATGTTCTTCTTCCCCTGAACTTTCTCTTCGAATAACCTTCTTGTCCTAAGGCGGCAAAGGATATTTATCAGATATAGAAGCAGGATGTTTATAAATTTCTTTGAGTATGCGTCTTATAGTAACTGTTTATTATAATGGTCATGGGAGTTACCTCCATTAGTGGCCTAACTAATGGACTGTAATTTGGTTCCTGTTTGCTAGCATCATCAATAACATAGATTACAATCAATCTAATTTTCCTTCCTATATTTTCTATTAGATTAGATTTATTTCATATATTTGGCACATTTGAAATGTCTATGCTAGAAACTATATTATTAATTTTTAAAAAATTGTTCGTTTTTTTTAAAAAACATATAGCTCTGCTGCATAATATAATAATGTATATGGTTAGGTAGCTGGTTATTACTCTACATGTGCTTACTATTACAGAAGCAATTATGTGTAGCTGAGATACACATTTCTTGAAAAATATGTACTTTCTCTACGGATATGATGTTTTGCGACATCTATTTGTATTAAATATACATTTTATAACACTTTATGTTCTAACATTGAGTTCACTAATATACATTTTATAACACGTTATGTTCTAACATTGAGTTCACTAATATACATTTTTATAACGCGTTTTTCTAACATTGAGTTCACTAATATACATTTTTATAACACGTTATGTTCTAACATTGAGTTCACTAATATACATTTTTATAACACGTTATGTTCTAACATTGAGTTCACTAATATACATTTTATAACACGTTATGTTCTAACATTGAGTTCACTAATATACATTTTATAATACGTTATGTTCTAACATTGAGTTCACTAATATACATTTTTATAACACGTTATGTTCTAACATTGAGTTCACTAATATACATTTTATAACACGTTATGTTCTAACATTGAGTTCACTAATATACATTTTATAACGAGTTATGTTCTAACATGGAGCTCACAATTTATTCAAAAGAACCGTTTTTCTGTTACATTCATCCACTCAAGGAACCATGCCATTTATTAAAATTTGGGTATGTGTATACACTACAAATATACACATCGCAACATATCTAACAACTGTTGGTCTATGTATATTACGTTCAACAAAATCGAAATGTTGTTTTATATAAGAAAATGGCAAAATACCAATTAAAGTCTGAAGCAAACATCATATATGTAATAACTTACTCTCTCTCTCTCTCTCTCTCTCTCTCTCTCTCTCTCTCTCTCTCTCTCTCTCTCTCTCTCTGGATGAGTTAAAAAAGTAAAGATTCATGATAGTAATCCCTTAGAGATCTATTTTATTAAACACACACACACACACACACACACACACACACACACACACACACACACACACACACACACATACACACACATATTGGTAATTATTCTGCATGTAGATAACCGAAATGTATTATCTTACAGCATGTGATCCTGGTTTCTTTGGCATTGACTGCGAACAAGAGTGCAGACCATGTCCCAAAGGAACTGTGTGTAGCAGAGTCACCGGATTGTGCAGTGCAGGCTGTGACATTGGATGGCAGGGTGCTTTCTGCAATGAAAGTAGGTTAACTAAAAGTTTTAGTAAGTTATGTCATTGTACTGTAACAATGAAGGCAATTTTTTAAAAAAAACGTACGTAATAGTAGTAATAATAATAATAATATTTATTCCCCAGGTATGTGTAATGCTAAACATAAGACAAAAATATACATCAGCAATGTAGGCAATATAAAGGAGAGATAATTAAAATTATATTCGTGATTCAGTTGAAAATATTAGCTACTCCACAGGTGTTTTGATTTCGCGTTTATTTGTGCACTATAATACGATGGTTCTCGAAAGCCTTCTACTTAAAAGGTGTTTGAAATTAGATAAAGGAATGCAAAACAAGTGGTGTAAATTGATATAGCTATAAAACACCATTTTCATTTAGTTACATTGCAATAGTCGTACATACAATAATGGGATTCTACATAGATTTCGTAGTGAGTCCACATAATGACAATCAGTATCTAAAAACGTTTTCTATACTTACATATGAATGCAATCATGAAATTTCTACAGTTATGCCGCTAATGTTATTAAATAAAATTATCTTGATTACACACAATATTAGAAAAAAACAGCAATGGTTACTAATGTTTGCACAGTTTGATTCCACTTGAACACATTCATTAATAAATAATTTCGATTATGGTAATAAGGTAAAATGGGTTCCTGTTTACAGCGCTGAAATGTGTATGTTCGCTGTGAGTGTTCTGCCTCTAACTTGGCCAAGGCGACAGAGAGCAACATCCACATGTGTTGTGTGGTACAGACTTTTCCAAACAATTTAGTGAGGGCGAACAAAAGTTGAGTCATTATTAAGCGAGAGAATTGAGACATTATCTCCCAGAGACTTGTAGGCCAGTAACTGGAATAGTGGAAGTAGTAAATCCTTGAGAGAATGATCATTAACGTAACTGTGATATTTTAACGAGTTTTACTCTTTCTTCTCCTTTTTGTTCTGTATATTACATTTTTAATTGTTAACTGTTACTCATTTCTCGAGTATCTTTATCAGTGTAACATTGTTAAGTGTACATGTAGTGTATCTTTTTCTGTAGTGTAAGTGGATCAACCAACATAAGTGTCCCCTTTCTGTCAGCGCATATGTGCTGGGTGGGAGGCGAACGAGATAAAATTTATATTTTGATATCAGTCCCGTCGCCTTATAATTAATTAGTCGGGTATCGGAACCTGCACTTAGTGTGTGGGCGGAAGTGCATTTAAATTAGTCACTTAAAAGTCACCCCGTGTATTATACAGCAGTGTGAGTGCTTGGCCATGACGTACTCGCCCTTATCCACTTTGTTAAACCAGGAAAAGATTTATGGAAATAGCGAAAGTGTTAGGACGAATATTGGACTTAGGAACATCTAATATTACATGTAGGATCTGCATGACGTATAGCACGTGTTCCTTAAATTTCCAAATAGTTGCTGTCCAATATATTTTTAATTTCATTGATCTTATGTCTTACACAGCCTGTGATCATGATAAATGGGGGCCTAACTGTAATGTTAGTTGTGGAAAATGTAAGGTGGGCACCACTTGTAATGTTTTCAGAGGACAATGTCCCGAAGGCTGTGACAGAGGATGGAAATCAGTGTACTGCAATGAATGTAAGTAGAACAAAACTAATTCTATCTATCTATCTATCTATCTATCTATCTATCTATCTATCTATCTATCTATCTATCTATCTATCTATCTATCTATCTATCTATCTATCTATCTATCTATCTATCTATCTATCTATCTATCTATCTATCTATCTATCTATCTATCTATCTATCTAATATATATGCTTTAAAACAATGGAAGCCAGATAAAATTATAATTATCGGCCAACCGTTACTGTCTGTTATTATTAATAATATTAAATGAAGTCATCTCAGCTTCATATTAATTTGAGATACCTTTAGAGATGTGTGTCAAGGTATCAAAATTACTGAGTTAGTTAACCAATACCTATTGGTTAATAGAGTTAG
This sequence comes from Sinotaia quadrata, assembly GCA_028829895.1. Classification (NCBI taxonomy): domain Eukaryota; kingdom Metazoa; phylum Mollusca; class Gastropoda; order Architaenioglossa; family Viviparidae; genus Sinotaia; species Sinotaia quadrata. The sequence continues at coordinate 113,941,476 of CM054180.1, forward strand.
TTAACCAATACCTATTGCCTATCAGATTTATCGTTTTAGTTTATTAAGCAGTACACTTATTAGAAACGATAATACATTTTTAATATGTGTACATATCTGTCGTGTTGCAACGTGGACGTTTTTGATGGCAAAAGGTTAAGAATTGCGACAATAAATACACGCAAACGTCTGCAAGCAAAGCATGGAGACTTTCAAATATTCAAGTATTAGTCACGAGTATACAGATCATGCTTACGCTGTCAACAATAGTGAAATATTAAAGGCTGAGTCCACTAAATACTGAGTTAGCTTATTGTCTTCTTTTCTTTCACACAGCCTGTACACCCGGAACGTACGGGCCGGATTGCAGATACCGATGTGACAACTGTAAACGCAAAAGTGAATGTGACACTCTTTTTGGAAGTTGTCCAGGCGATTGCGTCGACGGTTTTCGGCCCCCGGACTGCAATAGAGGCTAGTTACAACAGACACTGTTTTCATAATTTGCTTAATTTTAGTGATACAAGCTGTTTTAAAATACATTTCCTATTCTACAACCTGATAAATTTGTTGTCGTGATAGCGATAGCATGTGTCATGTAACTAGATTTATCTGTCTTGAATACTCACTCCATGTGCCATGTAACTAGATTTATCTGTCTTGAATACTCACTCCATGTGCCATGTAATTAGATTTATCTGTCTTGAATACTCACTCGATGTGTCATGTAACTAGTTTTATCTGTCTTCAATTCTCATTTGATGAAAATTCTTTTAGCGATACTTCATGTTTGTTTCATACTTTAAAAACAATCTTGTTTACAAAACCATTTTTCTGATTACATGATTTTTCAGACACAGTGTGTCCAGTTTTATTACAATGTTAATGCTCATAATGTCAATAAGCGAATATTGTCTACTTAATTTGATTGATTATAATCTGCAATAATATGCAGCTAACCCACCGTTTTGCTATATTTGCTAAATATTTGGTAAATTTTGCTAAAATTTGGCTTGAATTTTAATTTTGATTGATAATGCGTTCTTTTCATTTAAGATATGGTACTGACTTAAAATGAATAATTGCCTGTTTTCATTTGTTTCTTTTATTATCAGCTTTTAAAAACAGTAATAATTCATGATTTAAGCTATAACGTTACGTAATAATATATTACATCCGAGATGGTTGTCGTTGGAATAATTTGGGTGAATGGAAAATCAAAATGTTCAGTAAATAATGAAAATAAAATAATTCTAATGTGATAATGAATTCACAAAGTTAATTGTCATCTTTACAATGATCATTCGATGAACTGACTTTCAGGACGCTGCGAGTTCTTCTTTGTTCCGAACGCATTTACACAAGGATGCAGCTTCAATATGTCAGTCCTTGTAAGCTAAATTTAGAAAAGGCTCACGCTCCATAACTTTGTGCATTGTCTGCACTATAGCTGCTTGTCATTCAGAAACATAATTCAAGCTTTTCTTTATTGTAAGCTCCTTGTCTTCAATCTTTCAATTCCTTTTCTTTACTCCCTAAGGTGCATTATTATTAGAGCCAAAATTTGTTGGAAAGGACAATATGACGTCACATTTGAATTTTAAAATGTAAATGAAATAAATGTGCAATCCGATGTCTTTAATATTGTAATTTAGTGTCCACTCTACTCTTGTGCTTTACTCTTTTCTTTAAATAGACTATAAAGTAATTGTTCATAAAGAATTGGGCTTCCTACATTTTGGGGAAAAAAATGAAAGGTGCTTGATTTTATCATTAAATATATTATACTTAAAAATCCACACATTTAAATCGGACCTTTTTCTGTTACAACCCCCATTCTATTTTTTTTATCTACATATATATTAACGTAAAAGCACGCGCAAATGCACACACATACACACGTGAATATGAAAAAAATGATATGTTTGCTTTTTAAATTGTACAATTGCAGAAATATCGCAAAACTGTGGAAAATAGAAATCTTTAATAAAACATTTTTAAAAATCTGTTTAATTTACATATTTTATTGCAAACAAACCCAGGTGCATAATAATTAATTAATACATTCTGAAGAAAGGTTAATTAAAGCTGCTGTATTGCTGAAATATCAAATGATTGTCTTACTTTTGTGTTGCTGAAATATCGAATTATTTTCCTACTTCTGTATTGCTGAGCAATCAAATGATTCTCTTACGTCTGTATTGCTGAAATATCAAATGATTTTCTTACTCTGCATTATTGAAATATCAGATGATTGTCTTATTTTCCAGCCTGTCTGAAAGGATCATATGGCCTTAATTGCATACACAGATGTGGTCATTGTCGCTCCAATGCAATATGTGACAGATTCACTGGAAATTGTCCTGACGCGTGTGCAAATGGATGGAAAGGACCCCGGTGCAACCTTAGTAATAATACATTACAAATTCGTTTCTTTATTCTCATCTCACGTTTCCTCTTCTGTACGCGTCTTTCCTTGTTTATGTGTGTCTCACTATCTATCTAATCATCTATCAATCCGTCTGCAGACTCGTTGGGCCTTGATATAATTCTGTCCCTGAAAGTATGCTAGATGATCTAATTTACATTATCATAAGCTCTACCATTTCCCACCACCACCTCCAGTCACTACAACTTCTTCATTATCAAGCTGTAAAAGGGAAGAAACAGAATCATTCAGTTCATTTAAAATTATTATCAAATGTTCACAGCTATTGCTGAAGCCTTCACTTACTAGAAGTAATAAACAGTTAATCAGTGTAGTACACACACCACAGGTGAGATAATCATACATTACCCAGCTACCCTTCACAGTTCCTTGCATTTCCAACTGATAATAATTTGAAGTTGAGCCTGTTTTTTGTGTATTTTTAAACTGTATACAGTTAATCTCGTACAAGCTAATAAAGATGGAAAAAGGGAAACAATTGCAAAGACAGCTGTGTGTTACTGCGGTGAAACCTTGCTCCTGCGGGTGGGGATGATTGTGATAGTGAGTGTTCGAAAATGCTTGAGGCTGGTAATTTCGTTGGTTGATTTTTGTGAGGTTAGGTGTGTGTGAGGTTAGGTGTGTGTGAGGTTAGGTGTATGTGAGGATAGGTATTTATTTACCATTGGTGCTTGTATGTTTAGCAATATAGATTCCCTGTCACCCTTCTCCAGGGATGATTAGTGACTATGCGTCCCAGGGTTCTCGCTCAATTTTCGATGAGTTCTAGGGTTGATCTCCAATCTCCTGGTGGGTGAAGAGGGGATAGGCCGATCTATTTATAGGTATTTTGACCTTGCCAACAAATGCCATGGTCGTAATCTGCACACTTATCACATACATATTTATCAAGTAAAGATATATATTTATTCAATAATGTCCTTATGCCAGTCGGTAGGAGCGATCACTTTATTGCTTCAGTTTCTCGACCATTGCACTTGTAGACTGGATAATGTGTTAAATGTACTGACTCCATGTGACTATTTATTTGTAAACGTGTGTGAAGCTTGAGACCTAACAAGTAGACCGTCAACTAGATCTTGAAATAGAGATATTCTAATAACACGCCAGACCTTACTAGTCTTCAGGGAATGATGTTGTAAGCCATCACCATAACTGGTCTGTAGTTCATTTGCTGTTTCGAACGAAACTATTCTGTCAATTGTGACATGCAAATGTGTTAACGTGTTTGACGTCACACAGTGAGACGTCTGCTTTATGAATTAATTATATGCGTTTCAAGAGCCTGCCTATAATTTTACAGCACACAACTGACAATTACAGCTCACTGTGTTAGACAGGATTGTGTCCCTTGTTACCGCTTGCACATACACATGCTGTTATATGAAGAGCGCCGAAGATAAAAAAAAATAACAAACGTCAACAGTTTCACTGGCATGGTACAGATTCTAAGTACAGTCAAACATATTCAATCTTTCCCTACGGTGGCCTCCGACACACATATCTGATGTATTGATGTATATACACACTGCTTGTTGATGTTCTCATCCAGGACGCGCTTGAGCACTGGCGTGTGTGTAATGATGTATGGATATCTAAGAAGAGCGAATGAGTATCTTTGTTTCTGTTTCATTGAGCTTTTTTTGTTTTGGTTCGCCTGTATACATTAATATCCAAACTTCATTTTTCCGTCTGCATCCAGCTTGTGATAAAGGGACATATGGTGATGGATGTAGCAAGAAATGCAGCTTTTGCATGGACGAAGCGTGTGATTCCGTCACTGGAGTGTGTCAACAGGGATGTCAGGCTGGATATGCTGGAGATTTATGCACAGGTGAAGTATATTGTGTACAGGGGTATATTTATAATTAGGTTAGCAAAATTATGGCATCTATCCTGAGGGACTGACTGCTATCAATAATTTGCTGCATCACGACTTCTGTACTCAGTCAATTTCTTCAAAGTCTTGCAGAAAAAAACAAAAATGTCTCATTTATGCAATGTTCCATGAATCACAATCTGACAAGATGTTTTAGTAAACACACTAACCTATTACTAATTCTCCCACAAGATCAGCATGTCTCTCACTTAGCGAAATATAAGCGTAGCGTAAAACTCTACTCTTTTCAACAGTAATGAGATAGGCATTTCACTGCCATATAATATTTCTGCAGGTGGAAACCTTTTACTAAAAGGTTTTAATAAAGTACTAATTTTTTTTTAGTACAAAATCTTACTTTTATTTCTATTTAACGAGCCCCCATCCACCCACTATTACTTCAACAGAATGGTTTGATATATGTGTAAGAAGGGTACTAAATTTAACATTAAATTTAATAAATCAAAAATACAAGATATGAATGAATATAATCAAAAGTGCACTGACATTTACATTACTTCACAACAATGTTTCATTACGTTAGACACTCATTCAGTTTGTCCTAGCATAGACATCAGCAGCTGAATTAATATATATATATATGAACCGTACTGTATTGTTTTATAATTGCAGAAGATGCCTCCCATGAAGTCAAAACTCTTTATTTTGTCGTTGGATCCGCCATTGTGTTTGCACAACTTGGTATCATGACAACAGTGTGAGTTGGCTACCATCGTATTGACTGAACAACTTACTAATTCTGTTCTGTGATCAAGGATGTTCACTGTTTGTGATAATGTAGTGTATTAAATTGTGTAATAAAGACGCTTTGTATTAAATTGTCTAATCAAGCCGCTTTGTATTTAATTGTCTAATCAAGCCGCTTTGTATTTAATTGGCTAATCACGACGCTTTATATTTAATTGGCTAATCATGACGCTTTATATTTAATTGGCTAATCACGACGCTTTATATTTAATTGGCTAATCATGACGCTTTATATTTAATTGGCTAATCATGACGCTTTATATTTAATTGGCTAATCACGACGCTTTATATTTAATTTTCTAATCACGACACTCTGTACTAAATTGTCCAGCTTCGACGCTTTGTATTATAGAATATAGTCACGAAATTTTATTTATAATGACTCACATCGCTTCGTAATAATAACTGTAATCACGACCTCTATAATAGTGAATCTAATTGCAACTGTAAATAATTGCTGACAAGAAGGCAAACACACTACAAAACAGTTTTTAGAGCCGTCATGATCAGATTATAGTGGCACTAATGAAGCAGTTCTCTATTCTGTAAACACATTCAGTTATCTGAAGCTCACTGTATGTTAATTAGAACAAACTAAAAATGAGGGAAAAATTTTAGCCAGACTGAATGTCTGTTAAACCAAACTTAAAAGTGCTGGACATAAATGTAGCCCTTACTACATGTCATTTCAAGCAAATTGCATATGCTGACCACACATTTAGCCACACTGTATGTCATTTAAAACAAACTAAAAATGCTGGACATAAATTTACCCCTACTGTTGACCACAAATGTAGTCACTCTGTATGTCAGTCAAAACAAATTACAAATTTCGCCACACAAATAGGTAAAAGTAGCTGGTGGGAGATTGCAATCGATTAGAAAACGTTTATTTATTCTAGAGATTTAAAACATTAAGTGTATCAATACATACGAGATGGTGGAAATGTCTGTATGCAAAGGTTGAGTCGAGTTGACAGTTCACGGAGTGGCTAGGTCTCAGCACAATGACCTGTATATATTTATATGACTGTTTTATGTCATGTATTCTGTGTACACATACAAGCGCTTTTTGTCTATGTCTTAGCTGGATATGGAAATCAAAGAAACAGAGTGAAATACAACTGAAAAGGCTGTTTGAATTCCCAAAGGATCAACATTTGGCAGGTGAATATGTTCACAGAATGTCAAAATCGCAAAAGAAAACATGCAGGCATACTAGAAAAGTAACATTACTGAAACATATATACGTGAAATAATGTTTTGGTGTAGATTCAAAAATGTTTTCGTTTACACTCTCTGCTGTCTATCCATTCATCCATCCATCCTTCCATTTATTCTTCCCTCGCTCCATCTATCTATCTATCTATCTATCTATCTATCTATCTATCTATCTATCTATCTATCTATCTATCTATCTATCTATCTATCTATCTATCTATCTATCTATCTATCTATCTATCTATCTATCTATCTATCTATCTATCTATCTATCTATCTATCTATCTATCTATCTATCTATCTGTCTGTCTGTCTGTCTGTCTGTCTATCTATATCAGTCTGTGTATATAAAAATCATGTTCATACATGATATGGAGAAAATAAATAGAGAATTATGCCTAAATAAATTCATATTGAATGTGAGATTCCGTTTAAGTAAATACACACATATATGTATGTTCATATACTTATGTTTATGCTTGTGTGACCTCTGGAGGAGTGGGGTTAGTAACAATGAATGGTAGTTAGTGTGAATGTCACCCTTGACTTCCTAAATGAACTAAAATTAAGAGTCTATATTCCAGAATTGGACCTCAGAGAAACTATGAATGATTAATGGATATAAGATAGACAATAGTCTAACAGTTCTAGCCCTTCCCTCCCCCCCAACCATCCAACAATCCTGATTATTTAGAAGATAACGAATGTGAGTAGAAAAAGCTAACCTGTGGTCTAATGGCAAACTATTTATTAATAAATAAACATTAACCATAATAGCGAATATGATTGGTGCTGTAATTATGATACAATAATGTAAATAATCGCTTAGATGACCAGTGGGACTTTGACATGTAACTCATGAAATGTCAGTATTAAAAATGAATATTAATTATTCCAGTTACAGCAACAAGTTTGCGGACTTTTCTCTCTTATTCAGCAGAGGTTAGGGCTCCTTCGGGCTGGATGTGGATACAGTATAAACAATAGCCGTATGTACTCTTGGGCACTGATACAAGCCACAAGCCCAGGGATCAGTCCTTGGTGCAAACGTTGGTGTGCAGCTGTAGCAGTTGTCACAACGGTCTGAAGAAAAGGGGTCACATTTACCTCGTGTTCACTCTAACCACAAACTGACTACACATCTCTCGCTCAATGCAATAATAAACACTCGTTGATATTGTTCATCAGTAATAAAATTACCCCAGCCACAAGTGGAACATATATCCATTAATCACTCAGTGATATTGTTCCACCTGTTCTTTGTGAATGTCTTCAGTCACTTCAGCACTGTTTACATGGTGTGTGGAGTATCTTAGTACCTTGTTAATGAGGTGATTTCCTATTTCACAGCTTGACTTCCCAAACCCCCCCACTAAACTTGATCTTATTGTTTACTTCCCGCCCCCTAAACTTGATCTCATTGTTTTACTTCCCAAACCCCCCCACTAAACTTGATCTCATTGTTTTACTTCCCAAACCCCCCACTAAACTTGATCTCATTGTTTTACTTCCCAAACCCCCACTAAACTTGATCTCAAGACGTCTCTACCTTATCTCTCGCTAACCCTTTTATTCTCCGATAGTCGCTCTCGTCAGAAAACTCATATAAACACAACTCAGTATGTCTACAGAAGAATTCCACCAGTGCTTTGTGCGCTGGATGACTGTTGTCGAGGCCCTTTATTCCACGAGGAATCCAAGGAAACAGGCAAGCAAGCTAGCAGCATTTCTATAGTCTCAATCAATTAGATCTATTTCTTCACTAAACATTTTCGGAATGTCATCTCGACCCGAGGACGTCCACGCTCGCGCCATTTACGATTTACCAAGGTCATCGTCTAATGGATCTCTATAAAGTACTTAGTGAAAAATATTCTTATTCACCAGTCGATATCTTAGTTTTGCTTCTTGATTCCAACAATAATAAAAGAATAATTGTAAAACTGAACAAAGGAACTATGCACACTTAAGTAGTAATGGTTCAGACATTCTTTAAACCATTATACATTAACCCCACAATAATAAATGCATGCAACTGAAATAATTAGCTTTCTTTTCCAGTTTTCTACTTTTTTCGTGCGTGGGGTTCTTGGGGTGGGGGGAAGGATCACAGTGTAAAGAAGCTCTCTTACAAGAAACGATTATAGTGTGTGTTACTTTTGTACTGACGCCAATGAAGTCCACGTGTAAATTGTAAGGTGCTATGAACGTAGAGTGTCAATAATGACTACAGCAAGGAAGGAATACAGACGTCTATATTGCTATTAAAATATGCAGGAAGATTACATAATGAAGATGATTTATCATTCTTTCTAGCATATAAACAATGTACGTTTGAAGAATATGTACGCAATTTGGGGACATATAAGTACGTGCACATGCTTGTGAAAGTGTCCATGGCTTATGCGTGCCTATTGTATATGGGTCGTTATATGATGCTTAACGTGTATATTTGCACAATATTCCGTTTTGTATGTTTCAAACAGATTACGAGCCACAACCCAAAAGATATCAGTATGTGACTAGGCATGAAGAAGAACAATCCACAGGTTCTAAAATTGAGTCATCTGTTGATTCAGCTTTCATTGGGCAATTTAAGCTCACGTCAGAATCTATGGAATATGAAGACAGGTGGGCCGCGAAGGCTGCCAATCTTTTTCAAAAGGGATTTTGGAGGGATATATCAGTAAATACTGAAGGTAATATGCAACTTCAAGTTCTTTTATTACGTATCGGATACTCTGTGTGTGTATGTGTGTGTGTGTGTGTGTGTGTGAGTGTGTGTGTGTGTGTGTGTGTGTGTGTGTGAGTGTGTGTGTGTGTGTGTGTGTATGTGTGTGTGTGTGTGTGTGTGTGTGTGTGTTTGAAAATGGAAAAGCTGCTCTGACATCCATTGTTTTATTTTCCTTACACTTACTTATTATTTTTTAAATAGCACCTTCAAGCTCCAAGGAACATGAAGGAAGGCCGACCTTACTGGGTGTCACTCGTCATACAAGGGGATTTTGGAGTGGTGTAGGTAATATGCAATTTCAAGTTCTATTATTACGTATCAAATACTATGTATGTGTGTGTGTGTGTGTGTGTGTGTGTGTGTGTGTGTGTGTGTGTGTGTGTGTGTGTGTGAGAGAGAGAGAGAGAGAGAGAGAGAGAGAGAAAAGGAAAAAGCTGCTCTGGTATCCATTGTTTTATTTTCCATATGCTAATTTATATTTTTAAATAGTCTTTTCACTGTGTGATGCCACGATATTTAGTTAATTATTATTATTAATTAATTAAAATCATAACTAATTACAATTGATGGGAATCTTAATTTATGTTATTAGTAGCTCTCCAGAAGATACCACTAAACTGGCCGTATGGGGGCGCTGTAAACGTTCCTCTCTTCTACAACATTAAAGACAAACAATTACTGTCACACACTATTCAGTAGGTGGAAAACCTTTTACTAAAGGTGACGATAAATCCATCTTTAATCTATATTTAGTGAGCCCCCAATCCACCCACTTTCTTCTCTAACATACTTTTATCAATATGTGTAACAATAAATTTATTGAATCAACAATTAAATGTACATATGACAAATAAAATTTAAATTATCATTTTACATTAATATTTCCATGAAACCACGTTCATATAATATTTTGTACTATACAATCATATATCATAAAATAAAATCCAACAATAGTGTCAATATAAATTGCAGGGTAGTTCTTATCAGAGAATAGAAACAGAGCTATTAAAGATAGGTGATAATAGTTTTTACATAACCTGAAGTGCTGTCTTTCCCGCACTTTTGCAACAATATCACAAGTAATTGTGCACCACTATTAAACCAGTATTGAAAACACTGTTCCACTACTTATTTGTAGCAATTACCAGCAACTTTTCTGCATCGGAAATTTCTCGTATAGTCAGCATACCTTGGTCAGCATACCTCAAATGAGTATAGTGTATTCTCCACACTTACACACTGCTCCATGCCTCTTTCAAGGTACATCATACCAGTTTACAATCAGTACACCAGGAGGTTCAAATCATATACAGAATTAAAGGCTGCTTCTCCCTATAAAATATAATGTGGAATGTCACTCATTACTGTTAGTCACGTGATTCATGTCAGTGAGTGAACAGGAAAATAGAATACCCCATTCCATTTGGGGTACCTCAATCATTGACACCCCTTTCCGGCATGTAGCCATCAATCTCTGCTGAGAATTTGAGGCCAAAGATGGATTCTCATCATCATTGATTATAATTATGCTATGTGATACCCTATAGCAATTGCTCTTAGTTCTATTAGTATCACATCAGTAGCAAATGCACTGTGTACCATTTTCTCATGTGTAGGATTTCTGGAATAAATCTTGTCTGATAGGGAAACACAATTCACTAGCGAGTTAAGCAATTCAGAACCACTCCTAACCATCCAATGTGTAATGGTTTAGTATAGAATCTGAACTCCTCCCTTAATAAGTCATTGAGGAAATTGTGCATGGAAACACTATGTGATTGGGATGTGTATTTGCCAGCACTTTTGTTTGCATTGTGTGAAGTATAGCAAGATTCAAGTCTTTTCTTGCCTTCTGTACTCTTATGGTAGAAATCTTAATAAACCCATGTCTATAATATGAGAATATTGGATATAGAGCCGGCAGATGGAATCTGTAAAAGTACATACCAGCATAAGATGAACTTGCAAACCGTATTCTGCCATACATGTACATGAAAGTAAGGGCAGACAAGCATGTCTGTACAATCATAAAATGAAAGTGTCTAACATCAAAGTCGGTACATGGGTGTCGTTGCTATTACTACTTCACCAAAACAAATTTAGGGTATTGTGGCAAGGACCCTAGGAAATCATTGAAAAATAGGGCAGGTGTAATTTCAGATATCAAATCAGATCCAAAACAAAAATGTTTCATGCTAATCTGATTAAGGCATATAACGAACACATTCACAAATTGGTTGCTACCATTATTTATAGAGGATGACGCTTGTCACCTGCCCCTTCTCTCCGAAGAAAGGGAGTGGTGGCTAGTGTTTCTTGCCTGGGCTCTGTAAAACAACCCCCCCCCCCGCCACCACAACAACAATGGCAACAACTACAATGGTTATTTAGTCAACGGACCTCCGGACTAAAGCCTACCTCCACTGATCAGACTCGCCGACATGCAGCACAGTGATCATCACCAATGACACGCACCGACACACACACTACATCTACACGACACACAACCACCACCCCCGCCCTCTCCAGAAACAAGTGATGAGAGGAAGTTTTTTCCAGAGGACCCCCAAAGCTGAGAATATCTCTGATAAAAGGCTTACTGCATCCTCTGGAGAGAGTTAGCGAATAAACAACAACAAAAAATCCCTGACAAGTGCTTGAGATTCGAAATTGCGCCAGATCTGTAACTGAATCTGTGTATTACTTCATGAACTGATTCAGTGACTGTGAAACGAAACTGTGATTTTGTACTGTGTTGTGTATTCGTTTACGGATTATTCAAGAACATTTTGTTGTGAGGGTATGCAGAACTGTTTCCAGGCATGACTCTCAATCAGACTTTTACCCTCCAGTCATCTATGATACAGGAACAAGATTCACACTTAAACAATATTTCTACCTGTCCAACACACTCGAATGAGAATCAGTTAATCATATACACACTGAAAAATCAGCGTAATATGAGGAAATATGCATCAATCTCTTCAAATCGATATCCTGGGTAGATGGGAGACAAGGGAAGCAAATGTAATAACTTTGGACAGCTTCAGGGGTAGGGTTACTAAAATGGAAAGTTTTACAGCTGAAATTACCACATAAAATAGACCACCTTCAAAGTCCATCTCTTACTTTATCATGTTAATTTGTCTCTAGTAACATAAAAGGAGTTCATTATAATTTCGTATTTATAAATTCGTAAAGTATATAAAGTAAAATAAATCTAGTCAATAAAGTCATATTTCACAATAATTAAATATACTTATATATAGAGTTCTTTTATGATAAATAAAATAATTTTACAAGTGAATATTTTGTTTGATTATTATAGACTAACTGTAAGTATACAAACTACATTTTCTGTCTCATATGTCAAAAAGTTCAAATGTATACTTTAGACGACCAATTTCCTTATTTTAACTAAAGCATTCGGCTTCCAAAACACTATGTTAAAAAATAAACAGTAGATACATAGACAGATAGATAGATGGATGGATGGATGGATGGATGGATGGATGGATAGATAGATAGATAGATAGACAGACAGACAGACACATAGTTGTGGGATGGTATTCTCATTGCGTAGTAGAGTAAAGAATTAAAGAGGTGAGAATACGAGGGATAAACATATGCTAATCTGATAATTTTAAATGTCCTAATATTTTACATAATGGAGTAAAGAGAGATATTATATACGGTTAAATGTTAGAACATGTTTTACATTTGTATTTTCATGATTCTTTCTAATGTTTATTTTTAGCTTCATTTTTTTCCGGAGAAAGCAAATCGTACCATGAAGGCTATAGCTCTGAGAACTGGGACACTGATGAACATTTTCATTATACAAAAACAGATAAGTCAACAAACTTACATTTAAATAGAATCTGACAACACGAAAGACTGCGTCGGAATTATTTGTGTTATTCTTAATACGTTTCTTCGCATCCTTCTCTTAATAAAGATGACATAAACTCTCAGTTTTTGTTTTAAAATTTGTGCTTGAAAGATGTTGAAATGTACGAACAAATGATAACTGACAAGGATCTCACAGATTTCTATGTATGTGTTTTGCCACTTCGTTGTGTCTTTTGGTGTATTCTGTTCAAGCCAGAACCTGACATCGAGATAGTGTGCACTCTGTTGTCTCCTCCATGGATTTGCAGAGTCTACATTTGGAATCATTTAAGATTTTCATAATTTTCGTTTCGTGTGATTTCATGTTCAGTGCTTGATCTTGTGCAACTGCTTTCAATCCTGCCTCTTTCAACCATTGATTGCTTTGTTGATATTTCATCGGCTTATTATTATTATTCAGCCTCTTTCCACGACTTTGTGTTCGACTGTCGGTTGTGACCCAAGGTCTCGGAATCTTACGAAGATTCCGGGAGATCCAAGGTTTTACGGAGGATGTGTGCACTTCCGAGGAGCGCTGCTTTGAGTAGTGGAGCGAGTCTGTGGTTTCAGGTAGTCTTCCAATTCGGATGTTATGTTCCCCAAGGCTCCTATCACTACAGGTATCACTTCTGCTTTTACATTCCACAGTGTCTGAATTTCGAGTCTGAGGTCTTTGTACTTTTCTATTTTTTCTCTTTCTTTTGTGTTTCTGTTTCTATCACTTGGAACAGCGACATCAATGATTGTTACTGTTCTGTTGGACTTATTGAGAACTACAATGTCTAGTCTTCGTGCAGGAATCATCCGATCTGTTCTTATCTCGAAGTCCCACAGTATTTTGACTTCTTCTGTTTCGGTGACTGCTTCAGGTTGGTGCAACCAAGCTCTTTCTGGGGATGTTATGCCATAACTCTCGCACAGATTTCTATGTTGTTGTTGTTCTTCTTCTTCTTTTTCTTCTTCTTGTTATTATTATTATTATCATCATCATTATTATTATTATTAGTAGTAGTATTAGTATTATTAATTTCTTTATTAATATTATTGTGCATTATTATTTTTAAGTTATTTTCATGACTTCTGTAGACTGTCGATTACGAACCAAGATCTCGGAATCTTACCAAGAACACTAGTTATATCAAATAATTTCCATTTGATATGAACGTTCAAATGGCGATGTCGACATTTCACACAATCTATTTCACTATGTACTTCCTTGTAATGAAATAACCTGTATCACAAGTATTCTAGGTTGAAGGATGAAATCACGAGTCAATTTCACAGGTCATAATGTGACCAAAATAAGGGAATACTTTTATGTTGTTCAGTTGGCGCACTTCATATTTACCAAATGCTTGATGGTAAACGGTTGTCAATGACGACATTGATGGATCTTTTAGATGAATGACTGTTGAATAGTCATTCACTGGACAAATGTAATTGGCATGGATGTTACCTACAAAATAAATACGAACATCATTATATACGTTCTCACATGCTTTTGGTGTTTATATTATAGATATAGATAGATAGAAGGATGGATAGATAGAGGGATAGATAGAGGGAGGGAGGGAGGACGGAAGAGAGATTAGATTAAATTTTAAATTTAGTTGGTGTGACGCCAACGCTACTTAGTTAATGATTACGATTACTATTAATTAATTAATCCCTGATAACTAATTATAAGTGATGAGAATCTTAATTTATGTTATTAATAATCCATCAGCACATACCACACATCTCTCTCACTTGGATATGCGGGTGCTGTAAATGTTTTCTCTTTCCCACAGCATTAAGATAACATTTACTGCCATACACTATTTCCATAGGTGGAAAACGTCTTATGGAGGAGACAAATCCGTCTTTAATCTATATTTAGAAAAAAACCCATCCAACCACTTTCGTCTCCAACATAAAGTTATCAAAATGTGTATGAAGGTAAAACAAAATTAACAGTAATTTTATTAAATGAACAATCAAATATACAATATGACAAATACAATGAAATAGATTACTTGGCATCACTATTTCCATGAAACCACATTCGAAAAATTTTGTCTACACAGTCTATATCCTAAAATACAATTCAACAATAGTGTTAATACAAATCACAGGATAGTTCTTATCAGAGAACAGAAATGGAGTCATTAGAGGTAATCAAGAAAGCTACTATGTAATCTTGTGTACACAAAGCCACAACTGTCTTTTTTGCATGCTTTTTCCATATCAAAGTCACAAGTGCATTGTCCACATCAATGTCCATGAATTTTCTCTCCTCAAGCTGAAAACACAGACTCGCTGTTGTTCCGTCGAAGTCATCCTGAGTGCCTTTTCTGCTGTACCAGCTTCCTCAAGCAGATTAAGAAACATAGCACTATTTAATAACTTCCTTGCACTAAAATTGCTCGATGTTGTCAGCATACATTGCCACCATACATCAACGAAGTGTAGTGTATCCTTTACCCTTACACACTGCAGTAAATGTTTCCCACATCTACCAACGTCTTATAATCAGTGATCCAGAAGATTCATGTAACACAATGAAGAAAGCTTGTCCCTGTACAAATATAATCTGGGAACAAATGCTAAGTTTCTAGTTTATCGTCTTATAACTTTATTCGTTCTTATATTCCAGTCTCAACTTAAGTTTCCTGCAACAGTATTTATTAGCTTTAATACATGTATACATAATAAATACAGCATATGAAAACAATGTCAAGTGTTTAGCATACCATATATGAGCGTTTATTTCACACATTTTTAGAAGTAATAGTCTACTCACATAATACATCTCTAAGTAAAACACAGTATAACACATCAATAGCAAAATGTACGAAATACTTACAAGTCTAATCTCTCTCAAACAGTCAGTTAACTCACCATTAATCTAATGGCTACCTGTCATGACCGGACTTCTTGCCACTTGAAATTCAAGTGCTCAGAGAATAGAATTCTCTAAAGAGATAAACTTTTAATCTCAGCCCATTATCTGGTCCCGTTTTTGTAAATCATATTCATTGAAAAATAAAACTAATCATCCAATTGGGATGGGTTTGCATTATATAAACAATTTCTAGCATATTCTCAACTTGGGTTGTTTACTCCAACTTTCAAAAATACCGTAATAAGGAGTGACCAAAGTCGGGTTACTCTGACAATTTACCAATGTATATAATAATTAAATTAAAAATTAGTGATAGGTAAATTTACTTCACCACAGACTGGATGGATATGCAGGCAGGAACGCAAACATGCAGGTAGATAGATAGATGGATGGACAGAGACAATAAAATAAAATTACATACCTTTCTAATACTTTTGGAGAATTCAAACATAGCGTAGCACGGCTGTCTGACGTCTTTAACTGCAATCCCTTTGTCTATACCTTGCACAAACAAGTGGAGGGAATTCTCAGTATCGATTAACACGCCAACACGACTTCCAAGGGTGATGTTCCTCAAAGCCAGACCACATTGATGTTTCGTCTGTTGTACCCAAAGATTAGAAAGTATTACCAATGCTCAGTAAAAAAATCAAAATGTATAGTTTCACGTATGGTTATGATTATAATTAATAATTATCATTATTCTATCAATTAATAAAATATAACTAAATACAAGTGGTTGGAATCCTCATTCATTAATAATAAATCCCAATAAGATGCCCAACTTGTCTTCTGCTTGGCGAGTCATTTTGAGCTGCAGAACTCTACCTCTTACTCACAATATTTAGATTGACATTTTACTGAAAATAATTACCTCCATATGTGGTTTTCTTACTAAATAAGTATTTAAATCTGTCTTTTAAATTATTGTAATGAGCCACAATCCTCGCACTATTAATCCAAACATATAAATTAAATAGTATGTGTAAGAAGAACAAATAAAAAACAATAAATTTATTAAATCAACAGTCAAATAAGTTGCAAAAGTTGAACGAGAACACAGTGCCTGTACTACTATTGAAGACAAATGTTCAGATAATGTCCACCACATATTCAGTATCTATTTGAACCATAAAATAGTCAAGTTAGTAATCAATAATCGAATTCTGAATCTATTTATCATCGCAGAATCAATGCAGGAGTAAGAGTAAGAAACAATAGTTAATTTTACATGACATTCATATGACCTAAGCTGTCACTGATGCAGTAATGTCACAGGCTCACTTTGCCCGCATTATACAATGGATCTAACGTGCACCTTACGGCAGGCTACTGGAACTGTTCCAAGAATTATGAGTACAATCTCTCAAGATGCAAATCTCATCATATGGTTCTTGATTGATTATCCACGTGACCAATTTCCAGCAAACTTGTTGCCATCAAGTGTAACAAATAGTGTAGGACACACACGTACACTGACTTAGCTCAAATAGAGCACAGTGGTTCACTTCAGTCTGAAGTGAATTAACGAAGAAAGATGCACTGTTCTCTGGAAAAGTCAAATCAACGGACAGCACTAAGATTCAGGTCTAAAATGTTTCTACACTACCAGCATTCTTAAACTTACATTCCTGTAATAAAATTCATTTATCTCATTCACACACGTGAGCATAACATATAACACACCATTCCCTCCATTTCCACTCTTAAATAATTGCAACCCATAAAAGTCAACATTCTAAATACACGAAATCATCTCTTGAGTCCAATGACAAAATATAAAAGCAGTACTTCTAAGTGCATGAAGAATATTAATATTTCTAAGTCCACTCTTTCTTTATTAGTCAGATAACTCACCAATTCATGATCAGCCTTTCAGACCGGACTTGATGACAGACAAAATCAAAATGACAAGAACAAATAATTTTTCTAACAGGCCACTTTCTGACTCTTATTGGCTAGTTTTGTTTCAGTTCATGGTCAGTTATAACTGGCTGGATTCATACAACTGGTTAGCATCACTGGGTAAGCAGTTTATTTATTACTCAGCTTGGTTTGCTCACTTCAAAGAAACTTTGGCCATGAAACATTCCTCACAGGAAGACATTGTAACCATGCTTTAAACAAATGTTTAGCTATGGTTCGGAGAATTCTGACTTCTTTACATATTCTTCTTAACGTGGGTGCACGAAGTCTGCTTTCAACTCTTGACACATTAAATATTATCAGCATAAATATAATAATTATTTCATAAACGTGCAGCAACTTTGCTCTGTCAAATACAGTCAACTAATAAGTGATTCTTCCTAATCTTATGGAGTGTTTGTTTCTACTTCAAATTAATATTCAAAGTTCTTTGTAGCTTTAACTAGATCATTGCATATTTTTTTGTTAATGTGTGAAGATATAATTAATTTTGGACCAATGTAGTATGCGTACGCCCCGCCGAAACGTAGCATAAGGTGGATGTAATTATAAAATAGATATAACGTAGACATTGCAGTTTGTTATTAGCAATGAAACACACATAATTATGTCCACACATTGAATGTACATCTCTCACTCTCTCTCTGTGTCTCTCTCTATCTCTGTCTGTCTCTCTGCGTCTCTGTCTGTCTGTCTGTATCTCTGTGTGTGTGTGTGTGTCTCACGCACACATATGCATACACACTAACATACACATGCACACGTCTCACTTATACTTCTCTTTAACATTATTTATTATACATTTTAACTTCTTTTGCTTTAAGTACTAAATTAATCTTCACGTGTTAAAGTAAACCCCTCCTCGTTGCATTGTCCTTACCCACTGAGCATTAAGACACAAACCATTCTCACTAATGCGGACAACAGAACCCTGCTTCCATGGTAGCGTCAGCGCGGCTGGGTTTTCGGCAACAATGCCAGCTGTTACTAGGGTCTCATTGTTCTGTAAGTCAATTTCTCTTAGCTGAATCTGTATATCAAAAAAGCATATTGTGCAATGGTATGTTCATTTCAAAGATGTACGAAACTTTTTTCAGTAAAGGCCTGTCATTTTAATATATATATATTGTAAATTTGGATTTGCACATATACTACATGCGTGCTTAAACTCGGGAAATTCTAATTTTAGCTTATATGTAGGCCGATGTGTGCGAGTGTATCCTAGTGTAGAAGTGCATATAATTGCGGTATGTGGATGAGCACACCTACATTGATACTTGCTTGCATCCACATCATTAAATATTATTAATAATAGCATTGAAAATGGTCATGCTGATTATGATCAAGATGCATATATTGAATGAAGTTGATGGTGATGAAGAAGGTAAGAGCAATACAAGTAATAATGGAAAACTACAGTATATGTGATTTTGCTTTGATCCAAGCACATGCTGACCAACACAAAAGTTAGTATACTGCTGTAAACCAACGAGAGTGTGAGAGCAAGAAAGAACAAATTATTACATAAGGCACTATTATGAAGTCATTACGTAAAGCAATATTAAGAATTTATTACGTAAGGCAATATTAAGAAGTTTTTACGTAAGGCACTATTATGAAGTCATTACGTAAGGCACCATTAAGAAGTCATTATGTAAGGCACTATTAAGAAGTTATTACGTAAGGCAATATTAAGAAGTTATTACATAAGGCAATATTAAGAAATTACTACGTAAGGCAATATTAAGAAGTTATTACGTAAGGCACTATTATGCATGTTATAACGTAAGGCAATAAGAAGTTATTACATAAGGCAATATTAAGAAGTCATTATGGAAGGCAATATTAAGAAGTTATTACGTAAGGCAAGGTTGTTTCACATTAATTCTCTTACCTCGTACAGCATATTATGAAGCATGCATTCGCTGGACAGGACGGTCCATTTGTGTTTGTCACTCACTTGTTCCCCAGTCCAATTGTTACGCAGGGAGATGTTTGTGCTGTGGACCGGGTTTAAACACCATAGTTCCTGCACGGAATAACATGCTATTTTAAACACCAAACTTCCTGCACGGAAAATCGTGACATTAAAACACTAGAGTTTCTGCACGGGGTAACGTGACAATAAAACACCAAACTTCCCTCACGGAAAAACGTGACATTAAAACACCAAATTTTCTATATGCAATAACGTGACATTGAAACAATAAACTCCAGGCATGGATAAACGTGACATTAAAACACCAAACTTTCTGCACGGAATAACGTGACATTAAAACACCAAATTTTATACAAGCAATAACGTGATATTAAAACACCAAACTTCAGGCATGGAAAACGTGACATTAAAACACTAACTTCCTGCACGGAATAACGTGACATTAAAACACCAAAATTCAGGCGTGGAATAACGTGACACTAAAACACCAAACTTCCTGCTGGGTAAAAAAACATACTTCAGGCATGGAAAAACGTGATTGTAAATCACCAAAGACTCAATAATTAGAAGAAACAACATTAAAATACCAAATAAAATAACGAAATAACGTTAAATACCAAAGGTCCTTCATAAAATAAGTCCACGTTAAAACACCAAAGTCCATGCACGAAATAACGCGACGTTTAATAATTAAAGTATATTGAACAGTCTAATTGAAATTAGGAAGGGTTGTGCAAAGACCGAAGGAACTAAAACTTAAAAGTTATAGATGCCTTAGAGGACAAAAATGCACATAATAACTATTTTTCTGTAAATGCAAAATGGAATATTGACTGTTAAAATAATATTAAATTAATCCTATCTAAATTTCGCTATATAATAAATGGAATGTGGTGATATTACATTTTATTTGTAGTAGTTTTATTTTATTTTGTAAAAAGAGCCAAATATTAAACAATTAAAATCTCTTTAAGCATTTTATGGGGGTCCATCATTATGAAGATCACAATGAAGTCATCCTTGCACAATCAGTAAACTTTATCTGGTCCAGTATGAGGATTATTTTTGTGTGTGTGCACAAATGTATGATTCAGAATTTACTACTATTTCCTCAAAGAGATCTCCATTATGGAGTAAAGCACTGATTCAAGTGTTAATAGACAGCGCTCAACAACTCTTACTCCGCACGTTTTTTAAAAAAAAAAAATCTACATTTTATATTTTATCATACGCTTTGAGTGCGACAAAGTATATTCAAATCCGAAAAATTGGAATGGCTTACCTGTGATTAATGTGTTTACTTAATTCTAAATAAACTACTTACTTTACTCAGATCTGTCCCGGATAGAAGTTGTTCGATAGATGTGAATAATTCCTTGCTCACAGTCTGAGTTCCAACCAGAACGCTCTCGTCGTACGATGTGAACGACGCATCGAGGTTAAGATGTTGCACACGACTAGTGAGCATGTGTGCCATGGGATCCATTAGGGTGCTCGGTACAGTCTTCTGAACGCGTTCGATCAACAGCCGATGTGACGTCACTATTCCATACTTTCTCCCCACGCTGACAACTCTTTCATTGATCATGGATTTCACCTTTGTGACGTCATCGGTCACGTTTTGCTTTAAGCGTTCTCTGAACGATTCTACTAAACGTTGAAGCCTGTCACAGACTGTATCGACGTATGTAAGCGAGTTGATTCTATTTTTCTCGGCTTGCTGCAAGTGACTTTCAAACGTCGCCATGACAACTTTAAATTCGTTTTCTGCTGCAGTCAGTTTTGCTTCCAACTGCACTAAAGTCTTCTTGCGTTTCTCAACTATTTCATTCAACTCTGCCACTTCTGGACAAGCGCCGTGGGTTGAGGAAGCGCACTTGCAGCAAACGGGAACATTATGAGTAAGACAGAAGAGTTCTAAATTTAGATCTGGATGATCAGAACACGAACGAGGACGGCTGTCCGGTAGGAAGGATGACGGCGCTGTCAGTTCGATGACAGTATGGGAAAAAGCGACCGGAAGTTTGCTGTGCACCTGACGGCATACTTCGCACATGACAACTCCACACTGCACGCACGTGCATACAGCAAGAGCATGTTCGCAAACAGGACACACCCCTCGGCGGCTGATTGATGTGGCAACTTCAACTATGGCCTCCATGGCGAGGTCGGTGGGCAGATTAGATACCCAGTCTTCCAGCTTCTCGTCAAGGAGGTCCTGCTTGTTCAGAATATCGCTGCAGCAGATGGGGCATTGCGTTTCTGTGGCGATCCAGCTCAGAAGGCAGTTTCGACAAACAGTATGAGCGCATGGAAGGATCTTGGGCTCCGTGAACAGTTCGTTACAAATGTAGCACGTCATGATTGAAGAGCTTGATGACATTCTGCTTGTAGTCATGAGATTGTCTACAACAGTTCATTTGTAGAGAGGATGTTAAATATCTATCTATGTATGTATCTATCTATCTATCTATCTATCTATCTATCTATCTATCTATCTATCTATCTATCTATCTATCTATCTATCTATCTATCTATCTATCTATCTATCTATCTATCTATCTGTCTGTCTGTCTCACTACCTCCCTCCCTCCCTATCTACTTACCTACCTACCTCCCTACTTACCTACCTACCTACCTATCTCCTACCCATCTATCTATCTATCTATCTATCTAGCGGGCGGGGGAAGGGATCTATATTACGCACAGGTCAGTTTCTAGAGAACTTCAAAGTGGGATAAGCGTGTCAGAACTTCATTTAGCATTTCGGGTTACCTCCCTTATACGTAAGCATATACTTAACAAAATAATAGATAATTTAATTATTTCACTGCCCTCGCCTTACCAAACTTAAGTGTATTAAAGAGAAATGCACAAAGTCTATATACTGGAAAAGATGTTTATTCAGTACAAATTAGGTAAGTTGCCAGATTTAGACGAGACGTGCTGAGTAACTTTTGTGGGATACTCTCCAGGGTTGAAAACGAAACTAGCATTTTGTAGCTTAAAATACAGATGAAATGAAAGGAGCATGTAAAGGTATGTGATGTGTTTAATAACCATGTTTCATAATCCGAGAAAATAACTGAAAATTAAAGAATTATCTTACCAGGTGCCTGAGTTGTGGTCGTTGGGTTAACACGCTCAGGCTTGTTGCCCTCAGCCAGTCTCAACACAATCAGTTAATGCTTGCTGTACCACGTGACCACTACATCCGTGTATTATGTGTGGTGGTTTGCGTATGCTGTTTATTTTCCTCTCCAGTTTATCCCCTCCCCCTCCACACACTTTCTCTCGACCCGTTGTTAACATGTTCACACTGGAGAATGATGTAAAGTATTAAATGGTTTTTGCAGTTTCAATTAAGCTCTTTCTTTCAATCGCTGTCTTTATTCTGTATCCATTGTGCCTGTTTGGCTCCATTATTAAAAATAGTAAGGTCAGGCGCCAGATAGTGACTGCTCTAAAAATAGATGCCATGACGCAGCGCCAGGAATGGAGTGTGGACGTCAAGGCAAAATTGATCGTCTGATGCCAACGAAGTAGTAAAACAGCAAAGGAAGTAGGCTGCTCTTGCGTTCGGTGCGTCACATTACGCTGTATCGTTCAGAGCAAATATGTCGCAGTCTTGATAAGCATTAATACTGTATTTGCGGGATATTATCCAATTTATTTGTAGTGGACTGCGGCTGTTTGTTAGTGTTCAGTTTGTTGTTTGCTCCACTTTAGGTAAATTGCTGTTTCTTCATATTCACGTTGCTGTTTGTTCGTGTTCAAGATGTAGTTTGTTCATATTCATGTTGGTGTTTATTCGTGTTCAGGTTGATATTTATTCGTGTTCGGATTGCTGTGTATTCGTGTTCAGGTTGTTGTTGTTTACCCACCCATACTGACACCTATTATTTGATATTTTGCCGTCCAGTCATGGATTAATCTAAGATGTAATAAATATACCAATATTCCTACTTAATACTGGAACAAACACTTCAACACATGTCTAAATTCCTAAATATCTTGTAATGGTTGATGATACATTTCGTGCGTTAGAAACAGCGTGGATGTTGATTTATTAGATGGCAGCCCCCCTCGTTTAGAGTAGCATAATGTTCATATAACTCAGACACTCTTAGCATACACGAGGTCTCTGCACTTAAAACTATATACTTTTCTTGTGGAAACAGGCATGGGCAATATTTGATGAAGTGAAACAATCATAAAACACGACAACAATGTAAATTAAAACAAAAAAAGAGCAATAACATGTATTTGATTTCATTTGTTGCAAATCGGTAGGGTCCCACGTTCCGTTTTACTTGACGACGTAAGTGTAGATTAACTAAAAATACACGTTATGTCGTGTTAAGGAAACGTTTACTCATTTTAATAGTATTCAAATGAATATCTAATTCTATGATTGTTGACATACTTGTTCTGTCTTCTACATTTAGTGCATTACATTGGGTTACTTGTGTTCTGTAGTTAGTGCACTTTATAACTGCGACATTCAACGTGAAATCCATGTAACACAAAAGTGTTTGTTGTAGAATTACGTTTTTTAATCATTGATATCTTCTCTTGTCGTTGCAGTGTAATGGTTGTAAATGGTAGTTTACAGCTGGTAATTAGAGTCCACGGATCAATTTCTAGACACGCCTATCTTCGAATGTAATGGTTTTAAATGGTAATTTACAGCTTGCAATTAGAGTTCACTGATCAGTTAATATGCTCATTTATTCGAAGTATGTATACAAAATGAATAAATTAACATACTCTGCTCAGTCCATATAAATGAATAAATTATCAACTTATGCTAAAGACCATACACATGAGTAACTTAGTATCTTGTGCAATACAAATGATTAACTGAGCATATTGTGCTCAATCCAAACAAATTAGTATGTTAACATCATATTCTTAGTCTATACAAATGAGTAACTTACTTTGTTGTGCTCACTCTCTACAAATTAGTAACTTAGTATATTGTGTTCATCCCATACGAATGAGTATATCTTACACTCACTCCATACACGTGAGTATATCATTATCTTACGCTCGGTCCATACACATGAGTAACCTTATATCTTCTGCTCATTCCATCCAAAATTAATAACTGTATCTTTTGCTCAGTCCATCCAAATGAGTAACTTATTAAGTTTTCTGAGTTCCACACAAAGTAACTTGTGCTAAGTCTAATGACATGAGTAACTTAGTAATTTTTACTCAGTCATACTAATGAATAAATCAGCAGCGTATGCAACATTCCATAGAAGTGAGTCTCTAAATATTTTGTGTTCAATCTGTACACATTTTATTTTTAGTCTATGCAAATCAACAATTTAGTATCTTCTAATAGTTCCATAAAAATGAGTAACTTAGTATCTTGTACTCAGTCGATAAAACTAAGTAACTTAGTTACTTGTGCTCAGTCAATAAAAGTAAGTAACTTAGTAACTTGTGCTCAGTCCATAAAATTGAGTAATTTAGTATGTTGTGCTCAGTCCATAAAATTGAGTAATTTAGTATCTTATGCTCAGTCCATAAAACTAAGTAACTTAGTATCTTGTGCTCAGTTCATAAAATTGAGTAATTTAGTACCATAAAATTGAGTAATTTAGTATCCTGTGCTAGGTCCATAAAATTGAGTAATTTAGTATCGTGTGCTCAATCCATTTAAACGAGTAACTTACTATGGTGTGTTCAGTACATTCAAATTAATAACTTATCGCTTAGATTTTATAAATTAATAACCGAACATCTTTAGGTCAGTCTGTATAAATGAGAAACTTACCATCTTATGTTCAACTTTTATAAATGAGTAATCTTGCAATGTGAGATAAACCTGAATATGTGAGTAACCTGTGCTCAGCCTTTAAGTCATTATCCTACCACCTTGTGATAATCTGTATATTTTCTTTAAAAATAGCAACATGATATCAGCCAATACCGAGTAATATCTTCCACAAGACAAGTTAAGCAAACCAAATTAATTTAAGAAAAGCTTTTATTTGTTTATTTCATGAAAACAGCACTAAAACATATACATATGAAATAATTTTCAAATTTGGAAATTAACCATTTGTATTTCAACAACGAACAATTCTTTGATTTCACGCAGGCATTTAAATCGTACTTAATATAGGACACAGAAATTATGCACACTAGTTCAAAGCAGCCACTATTACACCATGCTTCGAAACAATAAAGATGTGTCCAGTATATTGTGATTCATTCCATTGAAAGAGTTTCCATAATTTGGCAGTGCTGAAAACATAACACACCATTTCATCGTTTGCCGTTGTAAGTTGTTCCCACTGAAATTTGTAACACTGTCGATACAAGCTCATCATTGTCAGTCAGTATTGCTTACGGAATCTTTTGTGTTAATTATTACAATGTAACTCGCTAACTTTGTTCTAATTATGAACGTAAAGTTGCCGCTGTTGCAGGCGCGCTAGGCACCCACGGTTCCATAGAATTATGCCAATCGTTCGTCCACAGCCACTTAATAATTTACGCCATTAGGGCAGAATACAACATTTAGTATATTACAATTATTATACTGTAGCACCATTGTCTCTGAGTTCATTGGATTGTAGTAACAGGGAGTGTAATTACCTGAAACAAACAAGCTTGCATCTGTAATGTTAGTATGTGGATTATTTTCATAGGAAAATTACATTATGAACAGTAGACCAACTCTTTAGATTAGTCTAGAATGTCTTATACAAATATATTACATTATGAACAGTAGACCAACTCTTTAGATTAGTCTAGAATGTCTTATACAAATATATTACATTATGAACAGTAGACCAACTCTTTAGATTAGTCTAGAATGTCATATACATATATATTACAATTTGCTATAAAGTTATACATTAAGATCGAAATGTAGCAGACCAATTTCATAATAATTAATTTCGTATGCTAATTATATGACATAGAACAGTACAGCTATAAATATTAACCTAAACCTGACTTCTTAATTCCCCTAGTTAATTTATTATTTCTGAAAAAATGCATATGTTGTAATGCAAATCTAGTGTTAAAGGTAATAAAACAGTTGTGTTCTTAAGCTGATATATTAAGAAACACTGGCAGACAGGATTAGGGAAGCTGCTAGCACGCAGTTCTTTCACAAGACATGAATGGTACGGCATACTAAATCAAGCCATTAGACCGACACAGACGCACGCATAACAAGGACAATACATGTGACATCTAAACGTGTTGTCACTAGAACTTTGGAACTTTTGCTTTAAGTAAATCTAGGTGTTTAAATTAGGAAAGAATAGAATTATATCACTAAGGCAACCTGCTATTTTCGTGCGACTGGCGTAAGGAAAGGATTTCTAGTTACTGTAGATTCGTATTAAATGACGAAATTTCGCGAACATTGTGACACAGAGAAGACTTTTTTGTAGCAGTGTAGTTCGATGGCAACTGATGACGAGAAAGAAATGTATCATGTCATTAGGTCATGTGAGGTCAGCCGATGTCTATTCAGCGTTGAGACAAATATGCGAGAAATGAAATGGCTTATAGATAAATAGTTACTCAAATAAAATATTTCTTCTTGCATACATTTACATTTCATTTAAGATCCCTTTAAAGTTAAAATGTACATGTACTTTGAAATAAATTAACGAATTACAGTACCTGAAATACGCTGGTATAGTCTTGACATAAAATTATCCAATACAATATTCAATAAGATATAGCTAAATCTCCGCACACTTGGTATTTTTAAATCTTGATTTAATCAAGACAAACATCGTCGTTGAGAGGTTTTAAAAATCAATAGCCTGAATAAACGATGTGTTCTACCTTCTTCAGAAATCCAGACATGTCAATCATCGCGTAACAGGGTGTTTTTAAGCCAGTTGTGGCAGCGCCCTGGTCCACACCATCAACATACAAATGAAGGCAATGTGTTGTATCCATCAACACACCGATACGACTGCCGACAGAAACTTTTGCCAAAGCGCGACCGTAGTTGTTTTCTGTCTGAAAACGAAAGAAACGAAAGAGAAAACAATGTCTTCATATCTGATGCGCATTCACTGCACATCGACAAAGTCATATTTGTTTTCAAAAGTAATCATGTCAATCTTTACTGTCGTAATGAATAAATTAATAAATTAATAAATTAATAAATTAACCATTATATACTTGTATCCAGTTACTGTTATAAAGCATAGTAATGATACAGACGCCAAGGTTAGCGTGGTTTCAGGCATGGCCCAACGTTACAAAACCATGCACAAATCTACACGTTTAAGCAAATACATTTACACCACAAAATGAATAGTTCAAGAAACGCATTAACAAATCACACACACACACACACACACACACACACACACACACACACACACACACACACACACACACACACACACACATACATATATTCACACACAATATAAGACATCTCTAGAAAACTCATGCAACAATGCTAAGAAATCGTTAGCACACCTTCTTGGTGAAAACAGTAACACCCTTAGCTTGAATGCAAACGGAAGATTGCAGAGATACAGCACATCGCGGCAGACTGATCTTGGACGGGTTCTTCATCAGGACGCCGACCGTAATGCAGTTTGGAGAAAAACCGCTGTCCGTTATGTCCACCCGTACCTGTATGCATGACGCAAAATGCAAGCAATAAACGATAGATTTAAAAAATAATCATTATTTCAATTAGTAAGAAAATCTTAAGTTTAATTAATTATAAGAAGCTAAAGATAATGTGAAGAACGCAAACGTGAATGACAACTAATTTCATACACAGATAGGCAGACACAACGGACAGAGAGACAGATAGATACAGGTGGATGGGTGTTTTTTTTTGGGGGGAGAGAGGAGAGAGAGAGAGAGAGAGATGTAAGCAGGCAGGACTGACAGACAGACAGACAGATAGATAGATAGATAGATAAGATAGATATATGGATAGATAGATAGATAGATAGACAGATAGATAGATAGATAGATAGATAGATAGATAGATAGATAGATAGATAGATAGATAGATAGTCAGATAGATATGTATACACACGTGTCCATAATCCATAATTTACCTCATACAACTTGTTAACAGTAATGGGTTCACTTGAAAGTAGTATGCCGTGGTCATAAGCATCATTCACTGCAGTCTCCTCACTGTTTGTCAACTGTACGTTTTTGCCATGGTTTGAATGAAATCTCCATAATTCCTAATAATAATAATAATAATAATAGCTATTTTCGTTCATCAAATAGTGTATAGATTATATTTAATTAGGCATATGTTGCTTTCTCTGACTTCTTCACTGCTTTCAGTAAATGTGAATGAATGAATGACTGATTGAATATCCCTTCATTCATCACTAGTCAATTAGTAACCTATACTAATGTACGTATGCGTGTTTTCCTTCATCCATCACGAGTCAATTAGTAAATTATACTACTTTAATAAGTTCCTTTTTCATTAAAATTCCATTTTATCTGACACTCCATTCTCTAACTTTCTACAATTCCTCAACAATATTTATTTTCCCCATGCACACATGGTACAATAAATACAATGCATAAAACAATGTTACATATTAATGTACACATGGACGCAGCTTAGTTCAAACACTTGTAGTAAATAAATCAACTTACATATTACATCTTTACATAAACACAAGTTTAACATATCAATAGAAAAATGTATGACATGTTTCCAAGTGCAATATCTCTCAATCAGTCAGTTTAATCTCACCACTCAAACTAACGCCTGCCTTCAGAGCTGGACTTCTCTCTTTGTCTTCAAATTCAAAATTGAATAGACAGCAAAATTATCTACTGCAAGTAAACTCCTTAAACTCAACCCATTGGCTAGTCTCATTCTCATAAATCATAAGCATTGGATGATACAAAACTGCTTACTTAGTTTTCACTAGGTCAGCAAAGTTAGAATATTCTTCCCTTAGGTTATTTACTTCAAATTCAGACATTTTCAAACTAACACCATAAGGAGTGCCCAAGGTCAGTTCACTCTGACAATTTAGCAACTTAAATAACAATTAAAATTAAAAATAAGGAGGGGCAAATTTACTTTGTCACAGACGGCATTGTACTTATTTATTCTTTACACATTACTTATATGCTCCACTATATTTATGTGCAAGTGGCCAATCAAGTCAGGGGGCCTGAGGACACAGTGCAAATGCAGTATTGGAAATTAATAACTTGCGAATGTTTAACATACTGCTTTTAAAACTGTACACACAACACTTTTTAAATGTGTATATGACTTTTGCATATAATTTCTGTGAAGTAAATCAACACTATTGGATTGATGTAAACTTTTTCATTAGTCTGTGCTGTTCATATCCAAATAGTTTGCTGTAAATTTGCCTACAATCTCCTTGTAGCTAGCTGTGCTGTGTTTCCCAAACTGTATCCCAACCAATATTAAAAATAGTTTAATTTTAATATTTTGGGGTTAAGTTAATTATTGTTGTAAATGATTTTATCAACTCGTTAACATATATTAAGTATTGTTAAATTAACTTCTGTTTATCGATATATAGGTAAGGTATAATTTGTGTTTTATTATTTCCTATGGTTTCTGTTTAAATGAGTATCTAGGGCTTTCTTAAAATACAGAAAGAAAAAATATAGTCATTGCTATTTGTCAATCAGGCAGATGGGGAATTCATACCTTGATCAATTTCATCTCTGACAAACTTTTCTCCACACGTTCAATGTCATCTGGGTCAACTATCAATGAGCCCAGAGCAATCGTGTCATCATAATCTGGGACAAAAACTTCTAGCTCAAGCTCTTTCAGGCGACTTTCAAGCATGTCCGTCATGACAGCAACTGAAGAAACAGGAACGGTGAGTTTCATGCGTTCGATAAGAACTCTGTGAGCAGTAATTCGCCCTCGTCTCTGCCCTAGCTGAATTATCTTCTCACTGGTAATGGCCTTCACCCTAGCTTGCTCTTCCTCCACACGTTTCTTCAGACACTGCCTACATGATTCTATTGATCTTTGAAGGTCGTCACAGACTGCGTCAATGCTAGCCAAGGATGATTTTCTCGAAAAGTCTGCCTGCTGCAGCATACTTTGAAGCAATCTCATTGGAGTGTTGAAATTATCTTCCACCATACCCAATTTCTCTTCCATCTCTAATAGTAACTGCTGAAATGTTGATAACGCTTCACTGAGGTCGGTGACTTCCGGGCAAGCGCGGTGCTTGGACGAGGCGCACAAATGGCAGATAGGGGTTTTGTGGCTGTGACAGAAGAGCTCCGACGTTTTATCAGGGTGAGCCGGACACGACATTTGGCGGTTGTGTGCCAATTTCTCTGGTGTCAGCATCGCCAGATCCTCCACTCTGTGCGACTGTGACACGGGAAGTTTGCTGTGCACTTTGACGCAAGAGTGACACATCATGACACCGCAATGCAGACACATCGCAGCCGCAGTAACGTTGTCACAAACACAGCAAACATGCTGACCGCTCAGCAATTTCTTGCTTTCCACTAGCGCCTCCATTGCAAGATCGGTTGGGAAGGAATCAATTAGTTCATCGTAATTTTTGCTTGTATGCGTAGTGGCTGTCACAATGGGGTTTCTGCATAGTGGACACTGCTTGTCTTTGTTAGTCCTGACCCAGCAAACCAGACAGTCGCGACAGAGCAAATGAGCGCAAGGGAGAATCTTTGGATCTGTGAAGAGTTCGTGACAAACAGAACACTCAGTTGACTCAAGACCCTCGTTAATTGTCGTCATCCTGGCAAAGGTAGTTTGGTCTGCACATTTAAATTGATAAAGGAAGATCTAGTTTAAATTTATCAAAATATGTTACTGATATATTGGAACAGTACGTTTTCACCTACACTGATGATGTATTATTTCTCAATCTCAAGAAGAAAGAAGTAAGTAATAAGTATAATAAATACAAATAGAATTGCTTCATAGAGTGTTCTACTATATCCATGACAGAAAGTGAATTTGCTTATTCTGTGGTATTACATTTATTATCACTACTACAGCCCTACAACCCATACAATTATTACTAATACAAACAGTGAAAATATACATTACTACTACTATTACTACTCTGTTACTCCTCCTACTACTAGTAATGACCAAACAATTTCGTAACATCTTTAAGCATTTGAAAATATAATCACACATAAGTTCTTTATATAAACGTCACCAACACAAAATAAATTTAAATAACAAATACAATAAAACTTCATGAGCAATGACTGGGAATAAGAAATAACTATTTACAAAACAGAGAAATAAAATAAAATTAATTAAGATAAGTTGACCACAATGGCATGCTGTAAAATACAATATTTATTTATTTATTTTTTAATTTGAAGCTGCCATTGAAATAGGTGGATCATGGGGTGTACAGCGTAACTTCCTAACTGCATAGGCGTGTGCACATTCTTTTCGTACTTGGATAACTGAACACACCTTTTGCTTGTGACTCTGTCTGCTTCATTTCACTGAAACGTCAAACAATATCCGCATTCGCACAGGATAGCAGACACGTAGTACAACTGACTTATGGACTGCGATTAACCGACTAGAGAACAGAGACATCCTGAATTGTGCTTGTCACGTGGCCTGTGGCCTGGATAGCTATTTGATTGTATGGAAGTAACTAGTATTCTTATGTACTATATGCAAACAACTAATAGTATCCATACTTTGGACAACTATAGGGTGGCCCAAAAGTAGGTTTACAGTTATTAAACCGCCTTTTTGATTTGAGATTTGAAGAATGTTGCAATGTTGAAGGAGGACATTTTGAGCATCTGAGAGATTAAATTGTTTATGTTTATGTTAACAGTTATAACGAATTTCCCGCTGTTCTAGTGTCGAATGCAGATGATAATGAAATGTATTGTTTGTATATATATTCCATATATTCACACAACTATTAATACATTATTAGAAAGCTTCACGCGGATAGGTAGAAGACAATAATTAATGTTCTCCTTATATATTCGTACTTACACAGTTATTAGTGCACACACTGTGGACAGTAAAACGTCTATACAGAATGATAACACTATTGTTTCGCTTATGTATTTATACTCTTACAGCCGATAGTACACACGCTTAGGACAGCTATGTGCTTATTGATAGAGGAAGTTAATTAATATTCTACTTAAGTATACTTACTCACAAAACTGTTACTACATCTTCAGAAAACTATGAGTATTTATACATATACAGACAGAGAGAGAGAGAGAGAGAGAGAGAGAGAGAGAGAGAGAGAGAGAGAGAGAGAGAGAGAGAGAGAGTACAATAACCAGTGTTCTGCTTTTGTATCCATACACACATATACATATTAGCAATATCCATACACATATACATATCAGCAAACACGCGTTGGAAAGTTGTGTGCCTATAATAATTGGACGACAATGACTTGTGCTCTGTTGAAGCATCTATGCTCAGAAATGTATTACTTTACAAAATTTGGTAAACTGTATGTGCCTGGAAATAGAGGACAATGACTAGTGCTTTTTATATATGTACTTACACATTTAATCCCTGCAGCTATAAGATAATAGTCTTCTACGCATATTTCTATTCTCGCAAAACTATCAGTATACACACATTAGAAAACTGCCCTGACTGCTTAAAGGATCATATTTCTATTGTCTCACAACTATCAGTATACACACATTAGAAAACTGCCCTGACTGCTTTAAGGATCCTATTTCTATTCTCTCACAACTATCAGTATACACACATTAGAAAACTGCCCTGACTGCTTAAAGGATCCTATTTCTATTCTCTCACAACTATCAGTATACACACATTAGAAAACTGCCCAAACTGCTTAAAGGATCCTATTTCTATTCTCTCACAACTATCAGTATACACACATTAGAAAACTGCCCAAACTGCTTAAAGGATCATATTTCTATTGTCTCACAACTATCAGTATACACACATTAGAAAACTGCCCAAACTGCTTAAAGGATCCTATTTCTATTCTCTCACAACTATCAGTATACACACATTAGAAAACTGCCCTGACTGCTTAAAGGATCATATTTCTATTGTCTCACAACTCTCAGTATACACACATTAGAAAACTGCCCTGACTGCTTAAAGGATCATATTTCTATTGTCTCACAACTCTCAGTATACACACATTAGAAAACTGCCCTGACTGCTTAAAGGATCATATTTCTATTGTCTCACAACTCTCAGTATACACACATTAGAAAACTGCCCTGACTGCTTAAAGGATCATATTTCTATTGTCTCACAACTATCAGTATTCACACATTAGAAAACTGCCCTGACTGCTTAAAGGATCATATTTCTATTGTCTCACAACTATCAGTATTCACACATTAGAAAACTGCCCTGACTGCTTAAAGGAAAGGAGTTGCTGTCGTGCGTTGATATTTATAGGCATACAACTATTAGTACATAGAATTGAAAAAAATGACTACTTACAGATAATAATTAGTGTCCTGTTTCTGCTTATACTACACAGCTTTGAGTGTACGAAGGTTTTATCCAGGTTTCCTTGAAATCGAAACCGAAAATAGCAGAATGATCGCTATACTAAATTATTCAATCACTAAGTTTGAAAATGCGGAACATATGACATATTTGACAATGTTTCCTTAATTCATGTAATCTAAAATACTATTCATACCTTTGTTAATGTCCGCAGATAACAGGATTTCGACCGATAACTGACTGTGAATAATCCTGAGATCTGTAAAATTGAAGCTGAGGCACTCACTGACTCACTGGCACGCAGATTCCAAGGCGTGTAGGTCACGTTGACATAACATACGTAAACAGCCTTTTACTCTCCTTGCTGGGTCAAGGTCGATATTTCGTGTGACAAGAATGCAGAGCACCAACGAGGTTTGTAAAGCTTAGCTATAAATAGTCTAGCAGTGTAAATCAATAGAGGTCGCACAATAAAGATAACATCGCAGAGAAACTCCACGCATTGATTATAAGCTAATGATTTTTTTCTGTTTTCAAGTCTTGGCTGAGAAAGTTAAATAAATGAATGAACTGAGAAGATAAGCAAAACAAAATGGATGTCAAAAGTAGGAAGTTCGATTACTCTCAGGGACAAAGGTAACCTGTTAAAGCCGGGACCTCTCTAGCTGTAAGGAAAAGCGCTATCCCCCACAGAGTCTTTGAGTTCAAACCCTGTCTTGGTCACTAGAACTTTCTTAATTTACCCTTAACCCTTTCCTCTTTCATGAATCTTAACCTAGAAACCATGTAACTAATAATAATAATTATTATTATTATAGTTATTAATATTAATTTAGTATTACAGGAGCATTAGCTCATTTTTCTGTACAATAATTATACTTTATAAATCGTTATTGTTGATGACATGTAAGTTGACATTTATCGAAATGCAATAATAATAATAATAATAATAATAATAATTGTTCTTGTTTGATCCTTAGTTAATGGTTCTTTTATTCCTATTTTCTTCTAACTTCGTGTACTGTATTGGCATCACATTTAAACGACATCAACCGCAAACCTGAAAGATTAGGTTAATAAGCAAGAAATATTGTAGTCAGTCATCAATTATAAATATGTTCAGTAGTACCAACATTACTACATTATCATTTTGAGGTCAGTATGCTATAATTGTAAGTCAGTTATAGCAAACCTATATAACCATTGCAGAAAATTTGAAGTAATGGATTCGAACTTGAATGCAAACATTAGGTGGCCAGAATAATGCCGGATACTACTGGGTAAATATTTCTTTGTGCTATTTTTCATTAAGGGACGTAATCGAGATACTTTGATTTTAACGAAACATGCATTACTTGTACTGGTTCACACTGCGAAATCGTTTCTTTTATAGTTATTATATCGTGTTTGACGTAACAAAGGCAATAACGATACCATATATTTACACTGAGTAAAATGCAAACAGTAGATGGTTAAGAAAAGTAGAAACTACTGTACTTATATATATTTCTAGTTAGCAGTCAGTTTTTTTCATCACACAGAGTCTACTCATTTATCATACATTGTCAACTCATGTATCATACATTGTCAACTCATTTATCATACATTGTCAACTCATGTATCATACATTGTCAACTCATTTACCTAATACAAACGATGTATATATTTACAGGAAAATATGAATTGTCAAGAAGAAAAAGCAATTGAAAATGAATATTAAAATTTTTAAACAAACTGACTTTCCTACAGAGGTTTAAGTATCCATGTTGATAATTTTAATGTATAAACTTTCCAAAACTAATCTCATGTCCGATATAACATAATATGACTGCCACAATAAGAAAATATATCAGGGCATGGACATTTGGAATACATTATCATTTGTAGAATATAAGCATTAGTAAAACTAAAACATTGTGAATGATTCAGAAACTGAAGCTATCAAAAAAAACTGAATATCAAAATCATATGATTTATTTCTACATTCATACTTAGCACACAAAATTTACTCAGTAGTACAACAGTGTAAGGACAATAAAGATTTACACAATAGCACTAGCATTGCAAGCACACTAAAGATGTAAACAAGAACAATAATAATCCAAAAGTAATATAGATATGCACAACTATATAAAAAAATGACAATGTACACAATTGCAATAATATGGAATACTACACCCAACTAAGCAAAATTTTGCTGAAACCGATGTAAATATATATTTATACAGATATACTAGGTATATTTATAGATTTATATAGATTTAATAGGCGCAGACTGTTAATAATGTGCACACATTATATCCTAATGAAGAGAAGGCTATCGATGTGTGCTATATATATATCATTAGGCAGAGACTGATATCAATTACATTGCCAAGTAAGGACTGATCCAAGTGGACATTGTGTACCTTTTAGTACAGATTGGTATGGGTGAACACGGTTATATCTTTTATTTTAAAAAGAAACCCTAATATTATTACGCATTCTACATCAGTAAAATAAATGTTTTTATTTCGTCTAGTTACGTAGCAACTGGTATTTCTCTGTATTCTGTTTCAGTTGTAAAGAAAGAAAGAAACCGATGTATCGTTATGGTGAGGATGAAGTTCGATTGGCTGTATTCTCACTCCTTCAGTTTGTAGTTTTTTATTTTTTATTTGTTGCAT
Source organism: Sinotaia quadrata (assembly GCA_028829895.1). NCBI lineage: Eukaryota > Metazoa > Mollusca > Gastropoda > Architaenioglossa > Viviparidae > Sinotaia > Sinotaia quadrata. The sequence goes on from CM054180.1 coordinate 113,978,294, forward strand.
GTCTTATTATAATAAGTGTATGAATCAGCATGTGTGAATAGTATACACCGCATTTAGAACGAGGATACGTCAGTCGGAGTGTATGGAAGGTAGGTCACTTACATTGGAATGTGTAGAGGAGATTTCAGTTCAATTAGAGAGTGGGGGGAGATGTCACTAACTTTAGGGTATATGGGGGAACAGGTCAATTACATTAGGACATATAGAGGAAAGTTCAATACTTTTACATTGGAGTGTGTTGAGGAGAGTCAGTTACATTTGAGTGTTTGGAGAAGAGATCAACAACACTGGAGTTGTGAGGAAATTCAATTGTATTAGAGTGTGTGGAACAGAGGCCAGTTAAATGGTAGTGTGTTCTTCTTTATGTAGGGGGCGCTTTCGGCTTCCGCCGCTTTCGCGATTGGAGTGTACGTGGAGAGAGGTCATTTACACTGTGAGTGTAGGAAGGGTCTATGTGTATGGGGTGGGTGGGAAGAAGAGTTACATTAGGGTGTGTGGAGGATGTGCTATTTATATTGCCATGTAGGGGGGTGGGGAGAAATCTATTACACTGGAGTGTATAAGGGAGAAATCTATTACATTGGAGTGTATAAGGGAGAAATCTATTACACTGGAGTGTATAAGGGATAAATCTATTACATTGGAGTGTATAAGGGAGAAATCTATTACACTGGAGTGTATGGGGGAGACGTATATTATGAGAGAGAGTTCAATTGCATTGGAATATGAGAGAGAGGTCAATTACATTGGAATATGAGAGAGAGGTCAATTACATTGGAATTTGAGAGAGAGGTCAATTACATTGGAATATGAGAGAGAGGTCAATTACATTGGAATATGGGAGAGTGGTCTATTACATTGGACTATATGAATGAGAAGTTAGTTACATTAAAACATATGGAGGAGAGGTCAACTACATTCAAGTGTATTTAGGAGGTCAATTACATTGGAGTGTGAAAGGAGAGTTCCGAACAATACTCAGCTATAGACAGTACCGTCTAGAAATGATTTAGACTTTAGACAGTCGGAAGTAAATTACTTTTATTTGAATTCTTGTGGTGTGTTGAATGGAATCACGTAGAATATACACTTTGTATGGCAGGCAAGCTCAAGAGGTGTGGTCATTTGTTTACAAACAATCTTCAAAGTGTTTACCTGTAGGCAGGTATTTTGGGGGGGAGGCAGAGATGAAGAGAGTTGTGCCCAACACCTCTACCTTTTAATCTATTAAAATATCCGATATCGAGAAATATTAAGGGATGTTCAATATAAGGGGTCTTTAAAATATCAGTTTGCTTTGATGTTAGTGAGGAACACATAATTATTTTTGAACCTTACGCCTCTAGTAAAACACGAAATGGGGTGCTTATTTCTTCTTCATTTTGCTATAGGTCCGAAAGGCATTTTATTCCTTCACATAGTTTGTTGTTTTCTTTCCTTCATTTTACCTTACTTGGTTTTTTTCTTCAGTTCACTCTTCTTGCTTTTTTAAATCCATTTGTTTTCTTTCCTTTAATGTGTTTGTTGTTTACTTCCTTTCAGTGTGTATGATGTTTTATTTCCTTCAGTGTGTACGATGTTTTCTTTCCTTCAGTGTGTATGATGTTTTCTTTCCTTCAGTGATTATATTGTTTCTTTCTTCACAACAGTCTTTACTGCCAAGGGTTTTACGATAGTGATTAAATCATATTCCTCTATCTTCCAATAGTCATTTGTGTCAGCAAGCCGTGGAAATGTAAACAAATTGTATTATATTTGAAACTGGATAGTTAGCATCAACACATTTTAACTTTCAGTTTCAAATTTTCGCGAAGCGCCCAGTTGGTGTGTTTTTGAATGTTAACAAACCGTTGAATCTGTCAGGGTCCAACGTGTCCTAGGTATCTGCTTTCTCCATTATTTGTATAATCCAGGCTAGTATTTACTTACATTAATGACTTTAACTTTGTTTCGCCATCAGCTGAAGATCCTATACAAAAAGAGCGAAATAACGTTATAGTGGAAAGTTTGGTATCTATTTCACTGCCTGATATCTTCTTTAAGCATTCTGAAATCTATCTGTCTATCTATCTATCTATCTATCTATCTATCTATCTATCTATCTATCTATCTATCTATCTATCTGTCTATCTATCTATCTATCCATCCATCCGTCCGTTTGTCTGTCTCTCTACCTATCTGTCTATCTATATGGCTATCTGATATTTTATTTATGGTCAAATTGACAATTGATATTTATTTATCTCCGTGTCCGAATGTCAGCTTAGATAATAATTTCTTAAGTAGAAACATTATATTGTAATACAATGTAAAGAAGTATTCAATAGTATTAGACTGATAAATGTATGTTAAAAGTAAAACAAATGACTAGTAGCTTTTGCTTGGTGTACAATAAACATTACTCGTAGCTCTTGCTTAGTGTACAACGAACATTACTAATAGCTCTTGCTTAGTGTACAACGAACATTACTAGTAGCTCTTGCTTAGTGTACAACGAACATTACTCGTAGCGTTGTGTTGTGTAAATCAAATATGATTCGCAGCGATGTGCGAAACACAAAGCATATGATCTCGTTTATTTCTTAGGGTGTATTAAGAGTAATACAATCAAGGCCTCATAGCTGGATAGCTGGATGTTTAGTGGAAATCATAACTCCTAGCTGTTGTGAAACACAACAGGGACATGTCCCGTAACTGAAGCGGAATCTTGTAAGACCGTTGATATTATATGAGTACGCAGAACAAAAAAAAAACAAAAAACAAAAAACAAAAAGAAACAAAAGTAATGAGAAACGGAAAGGCTATTCTTTTCTTTCTTGATATAGGAAAATTGCAATATCAGCAGTTCTCTGAAAGTTATTATCGTACATAGAGGCAATAACTATTTCTTTTCCAATCAGCCATGCTTACCACCCATAGAAATTGTTGGTGTACATTTGTTTGCTCGTTTTGTTTGTTTTGTTGCTTAAATTTAAATCTCAACATCGTATCGCACTGGAAATAGGTGATAATTCTATTTACATAACGCTTTCAAGAGCAAAACCCGAATTTTATAATTAAAGTTTATTAGCATATCCCCTGAAGGTCATTTTCTTTTAAAGTATAGCTGTTTTGTTGCCTTTCTTGTTTAGCATTATTTGTCGTGTAATATGTACTTTTGTTTCATTGATTGTCTTGTTACGGATATATTATATAGATATATTTATATCTGTGTGTGCATGCGTGCATGTGTGTGTGTGTGTGTGTGTGTGTGTGTGTGTGTGTGTGTGTGTGTGTGTGCGCGCGCCTGTGCGTGTGCGTGTGCGTGTGCGTGTGTATCTGGTAACATGGTGATTTGTAAAATGTGTACATTAAACAGAACCAAATACAAATAGCGATGACTCATTTAACTGCGCTGTTTGATAAATTTGATACAAGATGTGTTTCCTTCCCCTTCGAATGTTTGAGTCAATATACAAGACATCGATTGAGTCAGTTTGCGAGACTTACCAATTTCCGCTAATTGAGTAGATGAGCGAGATCTGCCACCTTCCACTGACTGGTTAGATGAGCGAGACCTGCCACCTTCCACTGACTGGTTAGATGAGCGAGACCTGCCACCTTGAAATTTATCAGTTTCGTATAACTGAGCCACCAGTCGAGGCATATCAACTGAGGACTGCATATATTCATTTTCACCGATTGAAATATTGCGCTTTGCTATTAGTTTTTCTAAGGCTTGTTCGAAAGTGTATGGTTGAATTAAGGTGCTACCCTTTGTATATGTTGGCCGCTTAGTGTCCACAGTGTCTTCTGGTTCTAGATGAGACAAAAATAAATCATAATGCAAAACTGAGCTTGGTGTAAGAAAGTCAATTAATAAAAAACATATAATGAAGCAAAATACGTATACTTTGGATTCAACATTAAACACATCCAGAGAGATACGGACCATAAATTCTTTGTACTCGATCATAAAAGTTAGCTTAGAACTTCAAAAACGAAAGTAAACATACTTGACCTGTCACACATTGTGTTCATTATTCTGATTCATTTTAATTCAGTTATTTGCACTGCTATATATGCTCACTGATACTCCTGTATGCAAAACTCCAAAAAATCTTCACATGGCTCTTCTCATGCAATACTGAAGATGAGTCACCTGATCTGTGCCTGAGGCCTCAGAATTTTCTTCAAAAAAACAAACAAACAAGTGCGGGAGTGTGTTTTCCTTTGTGTACATCTGTCGAAACACCTTAGTTTGCTCCCTTGGTGGTGCTTGAATTTATTTTTTTTTACATTCTTACACGTATTGATAACCTTATGTTTGAAAAGAAAGTGGGTGGATGGGAGCTTGCTAATATAGGTTAAAGATTGATTTGCTTTCTCCTTTAGTAAGAAGTTTTCCACCTACTGACAATCCATTTAACTGGCATGTATACATATCATAATTCTGCTTGCCTTTCAAATGTAGGTGATCGTATGTTTATTTAATAGTAACAGTCAGTAATCAACTGAAAAGAAAATATTTGTTAGTGGGTCTCAACTGCACCATCAGTGCAGAGTACATTTTTAAATCCTGGACAGCGCCACATTGGCAAAAGGTTAATAACATGACAAAAAGGCAGGCAATTATTATCATAAACAAATGCAATTTTCACTTCATGTACTATTTTAATGTGTTCTTGTAATAGAGAAGGTAAAAGAGATTGAGTTTCTTTAACTTCATTACGATTAGCGAGAGCCATAACCCGTATGATTACAATAATTACTCTAAACGTGATGTAGAGCGAATCGCGAGCTCTCTTCAAAGGCATGCTCTTCCTTAACACTTTCTGCAAAAGACATACTCTTTCCTGTAATAGAACAATTGTGCTCACTTTTAAGGGCATTTTTTTTCTTGTAATAGAGTATAACGTGTAGACTGTTAAGTGTATACGTTCACTTAAACGGATTACAGTGTGCTCCTCTTTATGAGAGTATAGCGTGTAGACTATGAAGGATGTGTTCTTTCGCAAAGCTCCATGTTAAAGGCTTGCTCTTTCCTATAGGAGAATATAGTCTGCTCCCTGTTAAAGCCTTGTTCTTTCCTATAGGAGAATACAGTATGTTCACTGTTAAAGACTTGTCTAATGTACATTTCGAAAAATGTGTTAAATGTACTGGTAAAATCATATTTATTTAAAATGTTTTAAGCAAACAATATTAAGAAAATGTCATTTTACTTTGATAAATAATTTAAGTAAACCTTTCAGTGCATCCATAAGATAGCAACATTTTTGTTATGACAGTGTTCAGATTGTTCCTTAAGTTACTGATCTTTTCTTATATAGGAGCAGGGTATGCAGTGTGGGTTAGATGGTTTTAATTTTACAAGTCCTGTAAATCCAATTAAAGCATGCATTAGCAAACCACTGATGATCATAAATCCTGATTTGTATGTAATTTCATATAGAAGATCCTTCAAGCAGGCCTTTATTGCATTACACATGGTTCTCTTTATAATCCTGAAAAAAAAAACTTACCTGGCAACTCTGTTATTGGTGACAACCTGCCTGACGGAGGTATGACCTCAACGGGTTTCTCTAAATACCATCGCCTGCTGATCCATCTATGAAAGAGAGATTGAGAACATGACGTCAGGGCAAATAGTGTTTGTCACTAAGACATATATCGGATATTACCGTTAAGATAATAGGATATGATCAGCAGTGCGTGTGTGTGTGTGTGTGTGTGTGTGTGTGTGTGTGTGTGTTTAAAGATAGAAAGAGGGAGACAGATAGACAGAAATAGAGACTTGGAGAGCGAGAAAGACAGAGAGAAAGAGAAAGAGAGAGAGAGAGAGAGAGAAGTCTGATGCTGTGGTCATGTATGGGTGTCTAGAAACGTATGTCCGGAAAGGGCAGTCATAAGGTATACAATCAGTAAGATTCATTTATTCATTAATTCGATGAGCGAGGATGCTAGCTCTTTATTATCAACCGGAAGTAATTAAACATTAGAATTATTGTAAGTCCACATTCTTTTCACAATGTTGTGCTGTGTAATTTAGCTATAGCTATACATCTTCAACCTTTCACTCTCTGAGTGCATAATGAAGAAAGTGAAAATAAATACTTGAAAACAAAGCTTCCGTTTAAATCTGCTTTGTTGATCATTATCAGTGATTGTTACTGTATGCTGCAATCATAAATCTGTATGAATTATAATATTAGACTTAGTATACACCCACATTCAAGATGATAGATAAATAATCATGCATAAACTGAAGAAGATGAAAATGTCAATTACGTGTTACGGTATTTAAGAGTACTCTACGCACTTTTAACTACTGCAGAGTAACGAAAGTGGAGTACATGAAGTCCCGAGTCTAACTTCTTAGGCCTACTAAGTAAACAACGAAGTTATCTCGCTAGTTATATTAATACTTTCCGTATCACAATAGAGAGTGGTGTAAGAAGTTGTCTAACTTTGTCGAAATGGTTTTAGGAAACAAGATGATCAGAATCCAACTGTTAACACGGAAAAGTACAATTTCCATTCATTTTCAGAACGGTTATACTCTATAACAGTTATAAAGGCGCCAACTCACACAACAACAGGGAAGGTTAATAGAAGAAAAGCGGTGAAAATTGTAATGCCAAGTATTAAAAAAATGTTGACGCTAGATCCTTTCTCTGAAACAGACAATAAAATTCAAAACCATAAATGAAATATCATTCAAAAAACATAACAAAAAGAAAAAGAACAAAAGCAATAAAAACAGCAAGGCGACCAAATAGATGAACAACAAGACAGAGGTGAACAAGAAGTAGGACAAAAACAAAAAAAAAAGAACAAGAAGAACAATAACAATAAATGAAGAAGGGGATGAACAAGAACAACAAGAGCAAAGAACCACAAAAGAACAAGTGGATACATAAAGAAAATAAGAGGAACTAAAAGGAGAAAGACATAAGAATGATGTTTAAATGCTAATATAATTGATAATGACTGATGTGGTCGAAATTGACTACAGAGCGTTGATTTGTTGGTTGATTAACAATTTACTGGTGGTCGTTAAATTATTGTGGATTATGATTTAATCAATAATTGATGAGCAATGTTTGATGACCACGATGATAACAATGAAAACGAAGGCAACGATGGTGAAGGAAAGCATTGTTAATACAACATAAGCTAACACATTTCACCGTTCCTATTTCCAGTATTGTGTCTGTTATTAAAATCATCACTAACCATAGGTTATATTTATCATTATCATCATCTTTGTCAATAGTAGCAGCAGTGGTGGAAGATGCTGTACTGTAATTATTGTCATTTATGTATGTTGCAGGACAAAGTCTATGTTCCTAATAGTGCAATTTAAAGTTGCACTGTTTTTCTCTCGTACATGATAATGTTTTCGTACTGTAGGCCTTTATTTTTATGAATGATACAAAATACGTAGCTTGTTTATTATGGAAATGCGGTTCCAGTGAACTAATACATCAAACGTTTAACCCCACGAGTATATATTGCTTTAGTATTCTGCTTTCGGCAACTATAATGTTCGTGTAACGCAGTGGTCAAAGTTTTCTTTACATTTGTCAAATTGACATACTTTGCCCTCCAACTGTCCGTTAGGATACTCTTCGATGTCTGTCATATTTTCACCACCTGTGATGTTGGTGCAAGGTTAGCTTGTCAATCATTTTATCAACTGATATCGTACTCTGTATAAAATTTGGAATGTGCATAACTTCCATAATACATGCTGTACTAATTGTACTGAAAACATATTCAACATTCATCGTCCTTAAATTGAAATGTTCAAATATCACAGAGGCAAAACAATAGAAATATCTCTCAAGCAACTGCATGTCAGAAATTATAGAAATATGACTGGCAGTTGTTAGTTTCCCACACCACCACCCCCACAACTAAACATGTAATCATCTATAATTATATATACATATTAACTAACCAACTAACACTATGCAGTTCGGAGGTAACCAGTCCTCAGCACATCCTTCATAGCACTCCCCAATGAATCTGTCGCATGTTGTTCCAGCTTTACACTTCCCACATATCCTTTCACAATTGAGTCCGTAGGTGCCAGGCCGGCAGGCTGGAGCAAAAAAAAAAAGCAAAATAACGGATGTACATCTCAATATTGAAGAGGTAACATGGGCCTAAGGGATTTTTGTTGTTTCTTATGACTGTTGAATGCTGACATTGTTGTATTATTTTACTGATTCAAGACGGTTTTATTAATATGTGCATATCATTATATAATGTATCACTGTTATTTTACGTTCATTGAGAACCTTAGTTTGCCATGTGCTGTGAATGTTTCGGTAAATGTATATTGTAAGCAGACATGTTCAGCTTCTCTTCCTTTGAACAACGCAAAGGAAAACCTCACACGTACGCACACACATTCAACCATACACTCATCACACACACACACACACACACACACACATACACACACACACATACACACACACACACACACACACACATACATACACCATACACACACTACACACAAACGCGAAATACACGTCAGTTTACTTACATTCATTGCAATGCAAAGATGTCCATCCACGCACACAGCCATGTACGCACTCCCCTCGTAATTTTTTGCACGCACCTCCCATCAGACAGTTGCCACACTTCCTCTTGCAGTCTGGACCCCAGAAACCGGGAGTGCACGCTGCGCCTTAAATAACATGAGTGCATATGTTTGATGGCAACATAAATCTATCTAACAACACCACAGGGCATGTTGATTATAGACTGCTTCAAGCTCTTTTAGTTTAGAAATGCAAGTAAAACTATGTTGATTTGTTCCCCTTAAATATAAGCAATGAATAGAAAATTTACTATTTGTTTAATTAAGTTGGTTAATTTAAAAACTCGTAGCTAAAGATCTGGTTGACGGTTACATTACGAGACCTTTGCCACTAGCTGAATCTGACGTCCAAGTAGCCTGCTTGTACGAGTGAATGAACCGTGCCGAAAATATTTTTTAGCTTGAAGTAACAGTCAGGTACGACATTTGAAACTCGTGACTGTGTACCTCACCGCCCCTCATTGCGTGAAAACATTCAGTAACTATCATCAAAAGGTCTTTTGTCAGCTTGGCATAGGACAAAGGATGATAATAATAATAATAATAATAATAAATAAATTAATATCATAAAATACACTATATATTGACAAATTGGATGGTGGCTTGACAGAATAATTTTTAAAAGATCATTTGTCATCTCACAGCTACAGTTCTGAACTGTGTAAAGCAAATAGAGAATAAATTACGACATGCATCAAGCGTCACAGCCCTCTGGACAGAATTGTTTTGCGCATTATGAATGAATACAAACACACACGTGAATGGAAACGGCTTCAGGGGTTGAGTTAGTGCGGTAATTTATTGTGTTCAAGCTTGTGAGGTAATTTATTGTGTTCAAGCTTGTGAAGTAATTTATTGTGTTCAAGCTTCAAATATGGTATCTCTTTAAGTACAATAGGTGGACCACAGGTGTCTGTCACTCGTCTTAACAACGCACTCTTCGAGAGGGTATCTTTCAGGAATTGCTGCTAAGTTACGCATTATAGGTAATGTGTGAAGACTTCAGACTGCGAAATTGATCTAGACTCTGTTTTGCAACGATGACTGATATAATCAGGGATAGTCTATTAAATCATGTGTGGATGTGTGCGTTTATGAATATATTAATGCACGGATTACCTATTAAAATATGAATATATTAATTAATGGTTGAACTGTAAATATATATATATATATATATATATATATATATATATATATTATTAATGCATGGATATTCTATTAGAGTATGTATATATGTGTGCGTTTATGAACTTTTTAATGCATGCATATATATAGTTATTTGTGTATGTATATTTGTGTGAAAATATATGTATGCAATTATGTAAGTCTGTATATTTCTCTTTTACTCTCTCCACCTTCCTTTTATTTTACGTACTGTCAGTGATCTTCACAACAAATAAAATATTGACTCGAACCTGCGGGAATACCACATGCAATGAAATTATATTCATAAATGCACAATGTCCATAGATCATAACTTAGCTCTGCTAAGATACAGATGTAAGCAAGAGTGTCTAACTCTTGAAACAATGATAAATAAGAACAAACGAAACTAAATATTACCTTACCAGGTTCCTCCTGGCACAAAGCCGAACGAAATAGATGCACGAATAGTAAAGCAAGCACTACTGCCATTTGTTAGTTTATATTTACACTAAATTAATCGAAAAGTAGTGAGTGTAGTTTTCTTTTTCAAGTTTCAGCATTTCTTCGCATGCACAAAGCCTTGTTCAATGACGTCATTATCAACGTCAAGTCAAGCTTTGCCTCATTTTCACACCAGTCTCACGTCATTCAATGAATTGTCAGACACGTTTTATCCTGGACTGAATAATGAAATTAAATTCTCGCGAAAAATATATTTTCTTGAAAATCTTCTATTTTAGAATCTTTTCATTAAGAAAAATATTTACAAATACAAATATTGAAAGACAAATATTCATAATATTGTTACAATGCATAACTATTCAAATAATAGCATTGGAAGTGAAATAGGATATATATTTATACTATATTCAATGATTATATGCGAAATTCAAATTAACTTGGACATTATATTTGTTATAAAAATTAACAATTCCCTTTCGATGATTTAGCACTCGATTCAAATTGTCAAAATTTACTTTAAAACTTTGAAGCGGTTTCGGTTAGCATTCTTTTCCCAATTGTTGTGTCAGCACAATTATTCTCACGGAAACGTATTCAATAAATATTCACATGGAAACGTATTTTTACAAATGGGATGACTGTTGCTTGATCTAGACATTCACTCAAGAATTACAGAAACGTAAGTTCTCCTCGCTACGATAAGGAGAAATTATATATGAAATATATTATATATTAAATGGAATGGAGAAAAGACATTTTAATTTCACGCTCCTTCTCACGTGGAAAATCAGATAATTTGGCAACTTTTAGGTAAAGGATTATAGGGTCATTTTATATATCTAGACAGATAATGTATTCTATTACTACACGAACATTTTGCCATGATGTCCTCGTGGGAAATAGGCAGATTCTGTCTCGGTCAAGTCAGGTAAATTAGCAGATAGGCAAACTGCTGTATAACCTAACACATACATGCAAGTGAAACAAACAGAAAAGGAATACACATTTATAAATTGCTGCTTCACACACACTTATTGGCGGTTTAACTTTCTTTAAACTAAGCTTTCATTTGTTTCTTATGCTTAGTGTGCCTTTAAATGAGCAGGTTGCATTCGTGTTAAAAATGCTTATGAGTATTTAATCGTTCATGTCTAGTTCTACCCATTCGTCACTATAGGAGCTTAAATCTAGTTATGCAATGACGTGTCATACATATTGTGCATTGTGCGGCTGTAATGTCAATACTTTATAAAATTATATCATCCTATGTGGAGACCGCGACTTGTTACGATATATATTTAACACATATCCAGTAGCATTTGAATGGGGCTTTATCTTTCATTAGTAGATGTAGTTGTAGTAACAGCAGCAGTAGTAGTGGTGGTGGTTGTGTAATAATTTCCTTGTATTTTCGAATTCCGCTTAGATGTGAAGGAGACCCGGGAAAGGGTTGTCAAGGTCATTACAAAGGAAGTAGAGGCTCATCTCTATTTCGTTTGGCAAGCCGCTTGAGTAAAAATGCCTTTTCGCCTCGGCAGACTTTGTCGATGTGGACGTGGATATAACTTTCTTTATCGTCGTGAATCTGTTAGCAAAAGAAACACATGAAGAAAATAAAGCTTTAAGTTAACAAAAATATGATTTATTTTTTATACTTGTTCACTCGAGCATCTTTTAATATTAATTTAGAAAGGGGTAAGTCAATACGTAATATGGTATCATAGTGTGTGTGTGTGTGTGTGTGTGTGTGTGTGTCCATTACATTTTAACAAATGTATACAATGTACAACTTACATCAAGCGAATTTGCTACCTGTTTCACTTTATGTATTGAGAATTGTTACGTATGTATCAATAGCTGTCCACATAAATGCTTCAAATAACAAAACGCCACATTAACACCAGCAAAGTATTATAGCTAGTGAAAATGTATCCATTTTAAGATGCCATTAGAAAAACGTAAATAATGTATATCTGAGGACATTAGTTTCGTTCTTATGTTTACAAATCGATATTTCTAATTTTCAATTAGTGGCGCTTAGGTTTCAAAATCTATGATGGCCTGTCATTAAGGTTGCTGAGCGTTGGTCTGGGCGCTTAACTTGCTTGTGGATCCGGATAAGTTCTATCTGTTACTGACTGAGTGGTTGACTAATGATTGATTACTGCAACAGTCAACATAATTCATTGTTTCTTCTTTTTTCTTTCTTTTTCTTTTTGTTACTGATTTAACCGACAAAGCTCACATATAAAGAGAGACAGTGAAGTTCTGGAAGGACTAATAAAGCTTTCATAACTAGTCAAAAAATAAATAACCATGCTTAACAGTCACGCCTGCGTCAACAAAGATATGTAAGTTTAAATCTTACTTTTAAATACACGCATCACTGTTGAACACCTGTGTTAGTGTATTTTACATATACATGTGTCGTATTTTAAATAAACGCTTATAAATGTTGTTTAAATAGATGAGTCGTTGATCATGAACACCTGTGGAAATATATTTTAAACACACATGCATCAATGTATTGTAAACACACACCTGTAAATGTAGTTCAAATACACACAACATTGATCATGAATATCTGGGTAAATGCACTTTATAGAGACTTCTGTTAATGTATTTTAAACGTATGTCTATAAATATACGAATCATTGATCATGAACACATGAGTAGGTGTATTTTAAATACATGCTTATATTTTCTTCTAAATATACGCGTCACTAACCACGAACACCTGAATAAATATAGTGTAAATACACACGTGTAAATGCATTGTAAATTTACGAATCTGTGATCATGAATATCTGTGTTAATGAAACACCGAAGTAAGTGACTTTAAAGCTTACTATGTAAATTTATGCCCCACTAATCAAGAACACCTGGGTAAAATAGAAGACTAACATTATGTAGGTTGAAATCCAACTTGAAATACATGCGTCACTGAACATGAACACCAGTAGAACAAGACGATTACGAATAGTGCGGGTATACATTTAGCCAAGCGGAAAAGAATGTGATGAGAACGTAACGTAATGCTTTAATTTAGTGTGTGCGTGTGTGCGTGTTCGTGTATATATCGCGATTATAATTCTTTTATTTACATTTTAAGGAAAACAAACCAAATCACGTGATTTTTTTGGAGATCAGTTGTATTCATTGCCAAGCCCAACGGCTATATATAATATTATAAACTGAAAAATCAATAAATTTATTTAAAAATAAAATAAATAGAATAGCAATATAAGTGCATTTTGATTGGTTGCTACAAGGAGGGTTATATTTCACTGCTCTAGTACTCGAGAATTAATTGGAAAGAAAAGGGAGACAATGACAATTTTTGTTTAAGCACAATAGTAAATCAATTTCATGGCAGGCACTGACGTGGCTGAAATGCAAAATCAGGAAGAAAATACACGGAAAAACGGAATGTCCATCGTTCATGATAAAAGTATTAGGAATACGTGTGTATTTACCTTTACAATATATTGCGAGCCAGTTTTGAAATCCAGTTGGATATACGAAACGGCGATGAAACTGTTGACCCTCCGACCCAGGTCCAGTTCCAGAGCAGGGCGCACCTGATATCGTAAGGACAAACCGGGAGTATAAAGACTACAAGGAGAGAGCAAACGTTTACAGCGCCCACATACCCGCCAAGTAAGAGAGACGAGTGATGTCTGCTGGAGAGTTATGAATAACATAAATTAAAATTCTCATCACATGTAATTAATTATGGATGATTAATTAATTAATAATAACCATTAACTAGGTGGCATTAGCGTCAAAGTGCAACTAGAGTTTAAACTGTATTCTACTAGTCTGTGATATAGCAGTTTTTTGTGGGCCATGGAAGCATATTATGTCATGACGTCACAAGTGATATTTTTAAACTGTGACCTAATTGCCTGTCTCTGTGTGATGCAATTACCACCATGATTAATGTTAATGGCCATGATTGTTATTAATTAATTAATCATACATATCTAATTGCAAGTGATGAAAATCTTATGTTACGTTATTAATAATTCTCAAGCAGACAACACTCGTCTCTCTCACTTGGCGGATATGCTGTAAACGTTTTCTCTCTTCCACAACATTAAAGATAAACATTTATCATCACACAATATTTCCATAGGTAGAAAACTTCACAATAAAGGTGAAGACAAATCCATCTTTAATCTATATTTAGCGAGTTCCCATCCACCCACTTTCTTCTCCAACATAAGTTATCAGTTTGTGTAAATATAAATTATATAACTATAAATTTATTAAATCAACAATCAAATATACATATAACTAATACAATGAAAACAGATTATTTAACATAAATATTTCCTGAAACCACATAGGAATAATTTTAATATCTATACAGTCTTATATCCTAATACACAATTCAATACATTAGTGTCAATACAAACCAGAGGATAGTTCTTATCAGAGAACAGAGATGGAGTTATTAGAGATAAGCAATAATAGTGTCTATGTAACCCAGATTAGGTGTAGTCTCAATAGTCTTTTGCATTCTTTTGTAACAAAGTCGTAAGTTATTGTTCACATCAATTCCACGTTTCCCTCCTCACATTGCAGAACACGGATTTCGCTGCTATTCCCTCGAGGATAATATTGTGCTCTAGCGAAAAAAGTAAGTTCTCTGAAACAAAACAGCAATTGTAGCAATTTCCAGAACTTCTTGTACCAGAAATTTCTCGATATAGTCAGCATACCTTACCACCATACATGAACTGAGTACAGCGTGTTCCTTACACATTGCAGCAGACACCTCTCGTGCCTACCATGACAGTAGTGGTCAATAATTATTGATTATAATCAATAAAATGGGAGATTCTGATAAAATAAGGAAAGTCTGCTTTTTCCATGTAAACATATCATCAGGGAACAAATACACTAAGTTTCCAAATTATTCTTTTTTAACTCTGTTCTTTCTTACATTCAAAATTCAACTTACATTTTCCTGCAACAGTACGTATTAGCCCAATACACGTGCACAACATAATAATATAGCTTAATAGTTTATGAAATGGTTCACTAGAAACAATGTCCAGTGTGTAGCACACTACATATAAGCATCACAGTTTACAATTTGTATACACAATATATCTCTATGTAAAACACAAGTACAATATGTCAATAGCAAAATGGATGAAATATTTCTAAGTCCATTCTCTCTTAATCAGTTACCTCACCATTAAGCTAATGTCTGCTCTTTAAGACCCGACTTCTTGCCATAACAAAGTCAAGTGTTTAAACAATGGAATTCTCTACAGCAGGTAAACTTGTTATCTCAGCCCACTGGCTCGTCTCGTTCCCATAATTATTAATCATTGGATAATGAAAACTACTTACCCAGTTTGAATTGGTTTGGATTGCATCAGCAATTTCTAGCATATTCTCAACTCGAGCGTTTACTCCAAATCTGTCACTTACAAAAATACCATCATAAGGCGTGGCCCAAGTTCGGTTCACTTCGACAATTTAACAATTAAGTTTAGAAATAAGCATAGGCAAATTTATTCTGCCACACTCTGTCTTTATTATGGTCGCTTTCTAAATATATGCGCACGAGCTACAGATGAATTATTTTCAAGTGGAAATTAATAGCCGTTGTTTTAGAACACGAGAATGTAAAATAGTTGTTTTCATTTCAATTACCGTTACAAAATTGCCAACTGTCTACTCATTTTGTGTGCCTAAGGTCATGACTTTGCCCATAAGAGACATTGAGCCTTATGTTAACCAGACAGTTCATTCGTATTTTACTTTGAACATATGAAACAACGTATCGTCATATATGAACATTTTGTTATAATAGTAACTTAGCCTTCACAAACTAAGTAAAGTTATCTTAATACCTAGTGTAAAGATTTTTCATTAACATAGTGTGTTTTCTCCATGCATAGGGTTATGCGGCAATATTTTGAATGGGCATTTCCATGCTTTAGTGTTTTGTGGAAATATTTTGAATGGACGTAGTATGCTATTTCCGTTCATAGTGTTTTGTAGAAAGATTTTGAATGGATGTATTACGGATGTGGTGTTTTACCTCCATGCATAGTTCTTGAACGTAGAAATTGGCCGCCTTTGGAGAGCTCCAAGACTCCATGGCATCCTGCTTTTCCGGGATACTGTTGCGTTCATGTACTGTAACAAGTGAACGGCTGAATTTGCAATGGAAAACATGAACGGAAACTCATTGTGTTTGTTTAATTGATGATTTGATCATTTGACGTCACTACTGTCTAAGGAGAATGTCATTGTGCATTAGAAATGACTGCAAGTGTGACGTAATCACTTGAATGCCAACGATATGAAGAAATCACTTCAATAGTAAATTAATAACTGGATAGTGAGTGCTATATAGAAATCGCCGCAATGGCAAATTAATATTGTGGACTGTCAAGGGCATTATAAATATCTTCAATGGTAAATTAATATTGTGGACTGTCAAGGGCATTACAAATATCTTCAATGACAAATTAATATTATGGACTGTCAACGACATTACAATTATCTTCAATGTTAAATTAATAACTAGACTGTTAACGTTGCGTAGAAAACACTTCAGTAGCAAACGAATGATGTTTTCAAATGTTAAATGAAACAATGCCGATAAATTTTAGGCTAACACCGTTTACAGAGTTGTTTACTATAGTAAATGTGGTATTTACACTTTTTCTTCCAAGGAATAGACACTGATGATATTAACCCTACTTGGAAAGATTTATACAAAACATAGCATTAGTCTACCGTAACATTTTAGTCTTACCAGATCTTCTTTCACATTTAAACATGCTTTCCCACATGTTTTATTCTACACGTTATATTTCGAAGAAGCGTTTGGTTGTGAGTCGTTGAACATGTCTCCTGACATTTGCCATCTTGCACCTGAAATAAACATGCAGCTAGGACTCACAATGCAGACGAATCGTCAGCGCAACTGATGGGCGAACGAAAACAGCAAGTATCCATTTCACGTAGTTACATTTCAGCCACAGGTTTGGAAGATTAAATTAAATACCTGTGGTCTGAGGCGTACATGTATCCCGAGGCGAAAGCGTTCATGAATAGATCCAACGAGCAGGAGACACGTCTATATAGTTCGGTGTGGCTGAATGTTCGTGTCACTCAGTGCACACGTTATGGCAGTTTGGAGCTTTCATACATTTCGGTAATATAAACGAAGACAGCAATGCGCATCTCCTGTTACAAGGATTACTCCACGTGATCTGAACGCTAACCCATGATGCGTCTTTGATACACTAGAAAATGTGCGGGTGGGTACGTGGGCCGACTGTAGTTATGAGCACTGTGTTCGACACGCTCTGTTTCCTGTAATGGCAATTCAGGGTATGCAATGTTCGCTACAGTTACTAGACATTAAGGAAGTTAAATCAAATACGTTTCAAGACATTGCATTTTTAACTTTTAGCAGAAAATGGGGCATACTCTTTTAGGAAGTGTTGTCTCTTGTATCCTGTCACTTCACTGCTTGAATTAGTGCATATTTCACACACACACACACACACACACACACACACACACACACACACACACACACACACACACACACACACACACACACACACACACACACACACACACACGATTATATACACGCATTTACATTACATATGTATAAAACCCACAGATGTAAGCACACCATACATGCTTACAAACCAGCCTTATGTCAACTCACAGCAATAGGCAAACAAATGTTTAGTGTACCTAAATATTGTATTATTTATTTATTTGTATATATAAATAACCTCATTCTGCCATTTTCTCTCTCTTACTATTATCTTTATTGTAAGTACTTTGATATATTTCAATATATTTCATATTTCAATAGTTTCTCCTGTGAATTCAAGTGTGGTTTTGTTGGTTGTATATATCCACTGAGGTCCAACCTAAGTTTTAATATGTGTGCAAGAAAGTTAATAAATTTGTGGAGGTGACGCAAATGCATTTAGAACATACAATTTAATAGACACATACCATAGAAATACATCAAAGCATATAGAACATACAGTTTAGTAGACACAGATGTAGAAATACATCTAGGCGTATACTGTCATTCTCTTTTTTAACCATTAATCGTTTATATTAAATAGTTTCAACACACATCATTCAATTCAACTATATAAGGCTTCGTTATATAAGGTTTTAAGTACTGACAAAATAAATGGACCTTACATGTGTTAACAACACTTTAAGTACTAACAAAATAAATGGACATTACATGTGTTAACAACAATTTATTTAAGTACTGACAAAATAAATGGACCTTACATGTGTTAACAACACTTTATTTAAGTACTGACAAAATAAATGCGCCTTACATGAGACAGCAGTAAACGAATGTAACTCTCCAGCGTGTTCTCGCTTTAACAAAGAAATGATTTGAGGGTCTGCGTCTTAAGAATGTTGTTAATCTCGTTGCACTGGCTACAAAGTCGACTTTCTAATTTATAATGTTTCGTAATATATTGCAAAATAAGTATATGTACATGTTTTTTCTAAAATAACATTTAGTGAATGAATCTTCGTTTTGTATACTATACTTTGAAAAATACAGAGATCAAATGAAATATAGAAAGGGGAGATAATGATTAAGAATCAAAACTTTCAGTCTATCCGTTAGAAGAGAGAGAGAGAATACTACAAGACAACAAGAGAACTTTAATAAGATAATTTAAATGTTTATTTTCACAAAAGAACTGTTTGTAGTGTTAAATCTGGATTTTAGGATACACCATTTCAAAAAGGTCATGCTTTTAAAGTAGATATTACATTTTATTTTACATTTTAAAAGAGAATACTCATATTATAACATTCATTGAGTTGGTAAACAAGAGTGTAATTGTCTCAAACATCCATCTCATATCGGCTACCATGCCATTTTAAATATATAGCCTTTTGTTTATCCACCAATGCCGAGGTCATTGCTTCTGCAGACCCGTTCTTCAAGTCTGGTAAATGTGAATGTTCACACTCAGATACTTGTGAACACGCCTCTATGAGTTCTGTAGACGTCATTGTTAACTGAGATTCTCCGCGTTCGTTGGCTTGTAATGGTACAGGACTCTGCTGAAGTTCATTTCCTGTTTGTGGTAATTGTGAATCTGCTGTTTCATTTTCCACTGCTACAGATGGTGAATCCACATGGTTTTCTACTGCCAGTGAGGTCACTAATGTCGGCAAAGGTGGCTCGTTGTCTGAGAAGGTGGACGTTCCAGAGGGGCTTCTCATGGCCGCTGTTTGCAAATATTGGACCTGGCTTTTTGTCAATGATGTGTAAGTATCATCCATGCCTTGTACGTTTCCCTACAACAAGCAATCATTGTACGTTTGAATACAACAATCATTGTACGTTTCCCTACCACAATCATTATACGTTTCCCTACAACAAACATTGTACGTTTCACAATTATTGTATGTTTCCCTACAACAAACAATCATTGTACGTTTCCCTACAACAAACAATCATTGTACGTTTCCCTACAACAATCAGTGTACGTTTCCCTACAACAAACAATCGTTGTTCGAAGATTAAAACAGTTCTGTGTGAGAGGTAGCGTGCAAGGAAGTTTGTGTAGCGGTGTGCTTACTTTTTACAATGTACTAGTGCATCTGGAATGTGTATACCCGAATGGAGATAGAAACCCTGGTCGAATAATTTTAGTTTTCAAGATTGATACTGATTTTCTGTAGGGTGTTCATAAAGAAAGGTAGTTCGTGTGCAATGAATGCTTATTAGTACAATTATCAAAAACACTGTGTATGTGAACCATAAAGGTGTAAAAAAAGAAATATTCAATGAATCCAGTTCTCCAACACATTTCTATATCATACATCTAACATTTTACTTTACTTGTCATATTTTACTACTAATAAAAAAATATTATAATTTCAGTATAAAAATACTCCATTTATGTCTTGTGTTTCTTTATGAACACCACATAAATCAAAGGAAAATATGTAAACCGAAAACTTGAATGGAAGGTTATTAGACAACTAGGTAAGAAACCAGAGGTACGCTGAGAGACAGGCAAACCTATAGATAGATAAATATACAGTTAGATAGATAGATAGATAGATAGACAGACAGACAGGCAGGCAGGCAGGCAGACAGACAGACAGACAGACAAACAGACAGACAGACAGATAGATAGATAGATAGATAGATAGATAGATAGATAGATAGATAGATAGATAGATAGATAGATAGATAGATAGATAGATAGATAGATAGATAGATAGATAGATAGATAGATAGATAGATAGATAGATAGATAGATAGATAGATAGATAGATAGATAGATAGATAGATAGTTACATAGTTAGACAGGTAATTGTTGTACAAAATGTTTATGAAACTTATCGGAAAAGCACACGCATACTCTTGCACAAAAGGAACAGAATTGAAAAAGAAGACAGACAGTCGGTCATTCATACTTGCATTATTACCGATTAACAGACATGAAGACAAAATTAAAGTATGCAATAACACAAACACATTCCGGCACACGGAGGCATGGAAAGAGAGAGAATAAATTACGGTTATGCATTTTTTTAAATCTATCATCATAATTAATAGTGTAAACATTCCTTAATGTGAGTATACATGTACTCTGGACACGTTTATGATAGTATGGATTTTACCTGTAATTTTATACTTTCTACTCTTGTTGAGAGTGATCTTGAAACGTAAATACTGGACTGTCGAGAGATGTTTTCTATAGAAAAGTGATTTGGTACTTCACTGATAGATCCACAATGCACTTGCTCCGCTTGTACCTGGTCAGAGTGAATGGATATAAAATAATCATATTGTGCGATTACATAGACATACATCAATATAGATAGATAGATAGATAGATAGATAGATAGATAGATAGATAGATAGATAGATAGATAGATAGATAGATAGATAGATAGATAGATAGATAGATAGATAGATAGATAGATAGATAGATAGATAGATAGATAGATAGATAGATAGATAGATAGATTTCGAAATTATAGTTTTGTAAATTACCAAATGTGTTTGAAAAAGACTTCTACTGTTATTGTTCATAATGTTTGTACCTGCATACTTTGAATGTCAACTGACGTGACATACACACTGGAGCGCTCAGATATGTTGTCCACTGAGAGATGGTTGGCTAAGTCACTATTTTGTATTGCTTTAGGTAAGGTATGATCTACTTGTGACGCATTAATCTCTCCCTCCATGGGTCCCTGAGAAAATGAATATATAATATTACTCAAGTGTCTGTACATTACAACAGCAAATGGAAATGTGCCGGAAGGAAAGAAAACACAGACATAGAAAATGACTATTAGTCAAGTTAAATATTACTTGCATGATTGCAATGTTTATATTTAGATTTCAAATATTTCTGAGAGTCTATTATGGTATTCGTTTGTTCTCAACATAAATAGCGATGGAAAGTAAAGTGCAAGACTTTGTAAGTTTTGAGAATAAAATGTATCCTTTTATTTACGAAAATTACATGCGACTACAGATTGCCTTGGTTTTTGTTTAATTACGTGACACATGCATATTTGCAACAAATCAATATTTCTTCTTACAGTAATTCTGATTATTTTTGTCACTTATTTAATAGTACATTGGCGCAACTTGAAAGGAATTAATAGCAATGACATTATTGTAATAAAACTAGTAGAAGAAGTATTAGAATGACATTTTACTTATTAGAGAAAACTAATATCATTACATTTAATTATGTAAAGTAAGACGGTACTCGTTGCGTGCGTGCGTGCGTGCGTGCGTGCGTGTGTGCGTGCGTGCGCGTGTGTGTGTGAGTGTGTGTGTGCGCGCGCATAAAAGAAATAAAATATAGCTTAATATTTAGTAAACCATTCATTTGTTTAATTGTTTAATAATAGTAATATTGAATGTTGATTAGAATTACATTCTGCTGGTAGTAGTTACACTAAAATCAAACTCTGGTTATTATTAAAAAAAACAAATAAATACAAAAGGATATACAAGAGTAAAGGCAAACAAAAAAAAAGGGTAGAGAAATGAGTTTGGTATATCTCAGCACCAATTATTATTTTTCTATATAATTTCAACAAGTCTTTTATATTCTATTGATTCTCGGAGCACATATCTCGGAGAATGACCAGAAAACATGAGATCTTCTAATATTAAATCTGCTTCTAGGTGATAAGAACACATTAATATATTATACACAATAATCATTATCGATTTTCGTTTATGAAATCTGACGGAAATCATGAGGATAATTATCAGTTAAACATTTGACACGTGAAACGGAAATAAGATATATTCGTAATACAAATATAGTCATCAACAATCGCTGCAATTGTATAAGACTTTGAAGGTCAAAAGGTGCTCAGTCACCTTAGAAATGTTGCCGATATACGCGCATCCTAACACAAGATTGCACTGAAACCCTTTAGAACAAAACATCTTTTAAGAAAGGTAAATATCATTTTCAGATCCTAGCATGCATGTGTTTCCTACTTAAAACGCATTAATAAGTAATACATTTTGATGTAAAACCAAATTATAATTTTAGATGAGTTTGGCATTGGAAACGAAGTGTCTATATCTGGATTTCGAAAAGCGTGTTGGTCGTTGAGTGTCATGTGACAAGGAGGACCTTTGTCTTCTACTTTGCATAGTTACAAATGGCTGTTTCACACACCATGTTTTTAAGTCGAAACATGTTATACTTGGATGATCTCAAGAAATCCAAACGTATTGATTTCTAGTTAATCCTTTTTAAAAGCAATATTTATAGAATATCGAAGTATTTTGGTTCAAAAAGTAAATTCAATAAACCCTAATCTACAAAAACCGTCAGTATTCTCACCAACTCTTTTGACCCCCACAAAGCACTGTCAATCATATTCATATAAATAATTAAATGAAAGGTAATGTTAACATGTCATGTTGAACACCGAAAAATGAATGTGATATAACTACACAATAACTACAGTAATATATTTCATGTCAGGCCGACAATATATCCACTTGGTAGCTGGTCAACATTTGTTGATGACACTGAACAACATATATTGTTTTAACATTCACTAAAATGTTCTAATACATTCATTAAAATGTTCTAATACATTCACTAAAATGTTCTAATATATTCACTAAAATGTTCTAATATATTCACTAAAATGTTCTAATATATTCACTAAAATGTTCTAATACATTCACTAAAATGTTCTAATACATTCATTAAAATGTAATACATTCACTAAAATGTTCTAAAACATTCATTAAAATGTTCTAATACATTCACTAAAATGTTCTAATATATTCACTAAAATGTTCTAATACATTCACTAAAATGTTCTAATGCATTCACTAAAATGTTCAAAATATTCAAATTATATTATCAATTACACTGATAGAACCAGTACCTTTGCTAATTCATTTCCCCATCTTCTTAGGGGTGGATGTGAGAAACTAGAACTTGAGGCACTAGAACTTGTTTCACGATAGCTTGAAACTTGTGAGCTAGAATCGCAGTATGGTTGAGGAGCTTTTTCCACGACAGGACAATTCGGTAGGTCATGTTTTTGTACAGTTGTATGCGACCTAGCATGCTGGCCTTCTCCTTGTACCTAAATAAACTACTCTGTATCACAAAGAAGGAAAACAAAAGCAAACACAAACAGGTATTTTGTGCGTGTTTGAGAGAGACAGAGAGAGAGAGCGTGTGTATGCGTGTGTGTGTGTGTGTGTGCGCGTGCGTGCGTGCGTGCGTGCGTGTGTGTATGTGTGTGTGTGTGAAAATGTCAGATGGTTGTAAGGATACAATATTAGTTAATTATTTAAATTATTATGCACAGATTGATTTAGAGACACAAACACATTATCTCTCACTTTCCCTCTCTCTCTCTCTCTCTCTCTCTCTCTGTTGGTACCCCCCCTAAATACGGGTATCTAGGACGGACAACAAGTTGAGGACGTCACTTCCGGTAACTCGTAATGAGCCCCCAGAGGAAACGATTCCTCACAGATAAGACGGACAGACAGATAAGACGAAAGACAGACTCAAGACAGACGTTAGACGGACGTGACGATAACAATTATAAAACCATACCAGACAAGAATGACAATGAATCTGACACGACACTAATGAAAATTTAACAATAACTTTATATAACAATAAAAGAAAATAGAATAAAGAGAATAACAACAAAAGAAGAACAGTTAACAACGTTGGTCAAAATAATTACAAAAAATATGAGTCCTATGACTAATTCAGGGAAGATGCTAGCCCCTCTTAATGAAATGATTTTAGTGTCTGTTTTCCTTTCCCCAAATCGTTCCTTTTTCTGTATTTCAGTTCCGATACACTATTATGCACTTCTGCTCAATGTTTATGTTTCTATACTTAGCTCAACGAGTGGAGCAAAGGTCAACACAGCGTTGAGTCTCGTCGCGCAAGCGTTCTCCAACGGCAGGCAAGCTGGCTCCGCCCCTTCTCGCTCCGCGTAGACAAACACAATCGGCAGATGACCCAGTTCTGGTCCTAGTTTCTGCTTGTAAATACACTTTGTAGCTACTCTTTCTCCAGTTACTGTTTATAGATTCTCTTCTCCTGATTACTGTTTCTCTTTGGTTCTGAAATGTAATTAAGGCAGTGTAAGTAACTGCTAATTACAGAATAAAAGTATTTAGGTGCCAGGGCTATTATTTCCCTGAGCACATTGGCACTAATCTGAAAGAAAAGGTGTAGTTAGAATACATAAATCATTCCCACACATCCTACCATTATTTTACTAAGTTTTACAAAAATTAAAATCAGCCACACATACCTTTCACGTTCCGAAACCGAATGAACCCAACGTCATCTGGTTGGAGTGCAGTACACTCAAGGATTAGTCTTTCTGACTTAGGAATTTTCTCACTTCTAAAATGTTACCAGATGAAATCTCTGGGACTGCCCCTGCGCGTTTTAAAACTCGGTTTGTTCTGAGCAAGTGAAGAGAATTGCTTCGGTCCGACTTATATAAAGGCTTTCCATTATTCCTGGTATTTCTTTGGAACTAACCCTTCCCTCTACTGTTATCTAAGAGTGGCCCTTTGATCCCCCGACCGCTTCCTGTATTCTGGCCTATAGCTCAGTGTGAATCTATCCCCTTCTCTATCAGCTAGCTACAAGTGACCCTTTTGATCCCTAACCGTTTCCTGTGCCCTAGCCCTGGGTGGTCAGGTCTTGTATAACTCTAACGTCCTGCTAATGTCTTGGAGTGGCTGGTCAGTCTTGTAATTAGTGTCTTGGTTAAGTGCCTTAAACGTATATTTTATGCTATGGTTCCTATACCTCTCATGTATCTACATTTTATTATTTTAATTTTTAAATGCTTATGGAGTGATGCCGGGCTAAGTTTTGCTTCGACTGACATCCCCCCCCTTTTATGACCATCAATTAGTGAAAGTAATTGATGTCAATCCATAAAACTTAGAACAATCACGAGATAAACATTTCAAAATTTCCGGATTTACTGCTGTGACAATCTTCTTATAGAGGCTCTATTCCCTGATATCTATGAAATATCAATACGCGACTCTTAACTCATTTACTAAAGGAATATCCATAAAATTGGTTACATAATTACTTCAGCATTTTAAGGGTGCATTACGCAATCACGTTAACCATTTAACGCTCAACGACGACATCTTAATAACCGACGGCATACTTCGCTACGCCCTCCTTCCACACGCAATATTACAATATCAAAGAGTTATCGAAATCAACAACACGGTTACTACTAGTCAGGTTATAATAAACCTCTACATAATACGGAGTTTCCTTTCAATAAGACATAAACATCATCCAAAAGATTATCAAAATAATATGTACAGTGGATCTCCACATAGAAAATCTCTCTCCAATACAACACGAATAGAATTCAACAAATCAAAATCAAAGTAAAGTTAGCTACTACTACAAAAGAATTTTTAAAACTGTTTTGGCGACAATTTTGTCTCCGTTCATAACGCAAAGTTATCTCTCCTTGTTTTTCTATCCCAAATAATTGGCAATTCCGCGTTGCCTTACGATTATCTGGTAAGTTTGCAGAACAATTCCGCACTGTGACTTTATATAGAGGTAAGCGCTCATTATGCGGTTTCTCATGTCATTCATAACTGAGGAGTCTGTAGCATTTTCACATCTAGACTTTCTTATCATTTTGAGTGAGTGCTCACGTGCATCACCCCACCTTTCTATCTCAGAATACTCGTTTGACGAACCATTACTTATATTGGTACATCTATCATCCGAGTACACCCATATCCTTCGGTCACCTACATCACTTCGGCATTGTAGCAACCCTATTTTCTTTCTTTTCTTAAATGTAGCCGTTAGGCCTTTAAAGGAAATCTTTCTCTTGTCGAATTTCGCGTCATTCTGACATATGAACATGTGATTCGCCTTTTTCCTCACGGTTACCCCGTCTATCTTTTCGCGGTTGCTTTCTGGAGTTAGAGGGATCGAAACGACATCTATAACTTCTCTTTTAGAGTAACAAACTGATTCTAGCCTTTCCAGTTTATTTTGTGCAACATCGGGGTCGCCTCGATACAGAATTTCGTCTTCCAAATCTTTCGCTTCCCTAGCGTCAAACGTCTTTAAAAATGCACGTCTGTTGTGTGCGTTTGTCGCTACGTCATTTTCTCCTGTCGGCTTGTCTTTGAACCTAACAACACTGTCAAAGTACGTCTGTGCTGGTGTGAAAATTGCTGCGTCTGTGTTCTTCCATCCTTTCCCTGTGTCAATTTCGAATTTTTGTCTCCCTTTCCTTCTTTCTCTGACATCTGGCGTGCCTACCTTGGCATGGGGAATCCCCACGCGTGTTTCTGCTGACCTCTCAGTAACGGTCACTGCGTCCGTTTTGCGTGACGCGATAGCCTCGGGGTATCGCGACTCAAATTCTACGATGGACAAAATACGAGAATGCCCGTTCCTACGCGCAAGTGTTAACGGCCCTATTGAATCTATGATGCCAGGGTTAAAAGTCACACCTATCAAGTGCGTGTCTCCGTCATCTATAGTCACTGTCGCCCTATGAGCTGAGTCGTTCACACTTTCTGTCGTTACTAAAGGTTCAGATTCTTGTGGTGAAGTCGACAAAGTTTTGTTTATGTCGGGCAGCGAAGTTGTCCTGTCACTGGGGAATGCAAACTGTCTCTCCTGTAACACTTGTTCTATTGGGTCAACCTCGTCTGTCTCACTTGGCTGAACTAACTCACTCTGTCTCTCTGTCAGGCTGTCCAGAACTTTGCTGAGAGTTTCTAGCTCACGGTGCTTGTCACATGTCTCTACCACATGTGGAGAAATCACAACTTCACCTCCTTCCATTTCACCTTGTAAGGTCAAGACGTCAACCTTACCATAGTGCTCTACACACGTTTCTTCACTGTCATGTTCTGAGTCAGTCTTACATAACGGCTCTACTATGTCCTCTTTATCCTGACGCTCTACATGAGGGGAAACTTCTCCTTTATTTAATAAAGCATCTCTTTCTTCGCGCTTACCTACCGCGCGCCCTTCCAAAACTTCCTCGTGACCTACTTCTGTATCAACCGCCGTGTTAATACAAGTAGCCAAAGCATCGTCCCTACCGCTAAGTCCATTAAGCGGTTTACACGCAGGCAATACGCAGTTCTCAGCCTCTGTTGCTTTAACCGGGTATACGTCTGCCCTACCCTGCACGTATTCTAACGTACACTCACTGTCCACGCCACTAGGTCCTTTAAGTGCGTTACACGTAGACAATACACAGCTAGCAGCCTCTATCGCTCCAGCCTCACATGTGTTTGTCCTTTCGTTCACCACATCAGCTGTCTGTACATACTCCAATGTACACACACTGTTAGGTAAGAGAGAGGCCCTTTCCTTCGAGCTACTCCCCTCCTCTACACTCTGGGTCTCACCCACCCCCAAATTAGTCACAACGAAACGGTCAACTTCAACATCTGCTATCGGTCTGGAGTCCTTAGTCAGCACTTTGTCATGCCGTTTTCTACTGCTCGCTCTAGTCTCTACCATGTGAATGGGAGGGGGTGTTTGATTACACGTCTCCGGATTAGGTGCGGGTAGAACGTAACGGCATCCCAGAATACCTTGGTACATAGAATTCGACAAGACGGCTACTTCTAATTCGCCCGTCACGTAACGCGTCTCGATGTGAACTTTAGCCAGGGGTAAGGTGTCATTTGTACCGTTAGCATATGTCACCGACACTGTCTCTCCTGTGTAGTTCTTTCTGTCCACTAAGTTCGCGTCTAAAAGTACTGGAAAACTACATCCCGTGTCTAGTAGAAACGTTATTTCTTTGTCTCCTACAAATCCCCGAGTCATATTAATCGGGAGGTCCCCTGTTTCTCTATCGCTTTCTATCGCACAGACGCGGGGAGGGGCGGGTCTACGACAATCGCGTGCTATGTGTCCCGACTTACTGCACAGATAACACACCTTGGTCTGCGTCGGTCGGTCTCTGTCAACCTGCGGTTTAGTTTGGGTTCGTAATCTATCTTCTTCTCGGAAATCTCTTCTTTCCCTAGGACTGTTACTCTGAAATGTATTTCTACCTTCACTTGGACTTGGTGTAATCTTGCTAATTTCGGTGCGGTGTCTTGCGGAGTTTCCCGTTTTACTGTGCGCGTTGTCATAGCGGTCGGCGCACGTTGCGATATCATCTAGGTTTTTATGTTCTCTTTCGGCCAAGAATGTGACTAGTTCTGGTCTATAACTCTCCATCACTTTCTCCCGGATACATAGTTCCCTAAGCCCTTCATAGCTTCTTTCGATTTCGGCCATGGTAACCCATTTTTCGAACAAGCTACGCAATTTAGCATGAAACTGGTGGTGTGTGTCGCAATTTCGTTTTTGCGCATCTCGAAACAATTTCCGATACCGTTCGGCAGAGATTCTAAATCTAATGCGTAACGCTTTCTTTAGAGCTTGGTAATTATTTACGTCATTCTCGGGTAAGGTGTGATAAACATCGCGAGATTGCCCGGTAAGGAAACAAGATAGATTAACTGCCCAGTGCTCTTTTGGAATTCCATGCGCCTCGGCTACACGTTCAAACTGAGTTAGATATTCTTCTAGGTTTTCTCCCTTATCGTCAAAGTTTTGGAAATGCAAACTAACTATGCGTCTGTCACGTCTGGGTACAAAATGATTTTCAAAGGAACCAGTATCGTCTACATCCCCTGAATATGTCCTGATTGAACTACCCATGTTTCTTGCATTAATTTCGGCTATTCTGATCCTTTCCTCGCTAGCTATCTTTTCTTTCTCTATCCTTTCTTCCTTAGCTATCCTTTCTTTCTCCTTTCTTTCCTCACTAGCTCTCTCCTCCTTTCTTTTTTCCTCAGCCTTTTCTCGCCATATTGCTTCCTTTTTCTCTACCTCTCTGTTAATATCCCCTTTCTTTAAACCTTTTCCTTCGGCCTCTTCTCTCCATTCCTTTTTTAGCTTAATGAGTTCCATTTCGTCTTCAAAGGACATTTTTCCAAAAGGGGTTTTTAATTTCGAGAAATGAAAGGTATGTGTCACTGTTACAATATTGACTATACCAAACTATACCAAACAACCAAATCCAATAAAGCACTCTCGCTCACAAATGTAAAAGTTAGAAAATGTTTTTAAATTCTTCCAAGTATAAGTTTCTCTGTATCGATGTGACGTAATAATACACTACCCCACTAGTAGCGTACAAAACTCAACAGTACCCTTTTCCAAAAGCGGTACTTTCCAAACGTGCCTATAATTTAAACCCTTGTTAAATATAGCGCCTACGTTTGTAATGGGCTATGCTACACTCTTATCTTC
This sequence comes from Sinotaia quadrata, assembly GCA_028829895.1. Taxonomy (NCBI): domain Eukaryota; kingdom Metazoa; phylum Mollusca; class Gastropoda; order Architaenioglossa; family Viviparidae; genus Sinotaia; species Sinotaia quadrata. Next base: position 114,008,387 of record CM054180.1, read on the forward strand.
AAGCAGTGTGAACATCAATTCTATTTCCTTCATAGAACGCCCCTAAAATTTATATACTCTTCCTTTAGTATATAACCACAGAAATACTTTTAACGCATCACATCGATTCACAGAAAAAAAATATGCTCAGCTATTCATTAGCAAATGAAACAATGCATTCGTTATCTTAACTATGCATGCACATTTCAAAGAAAAGTTATAGAAGATAGCGAGACATGAAAAGCATATCAAAATAGCAAATCATGGAAATAGAAAGTCGTGAAAATATCAAAATAGCAATTGCAAATGAAAATATAAAATAGGCATTGACAAGGAGTGCATAAAACGTGTTTCTAAACTTTTGGCTCTCTAGGTAATAACAATTTTTTCTGCACAAATTTATCAACCCCTCTTCCGACTTTCTAATATTAACATTTAGGTCCCGCTATAAATTTTGCCTACTCTCCCTAGCGTTCATCCCCGGACGACTGCTCCCACCATGTTGGTACCCCCCCTAAATACGGGTATCTAGGACGGACAACAAGTTGAGGACGTCACTTCCGGTAACTCGTAATGAGCCCCCAGAGGAAACGATTCCTCACAGATAAGACGGACAGACAGATAAGACGAAAGACAGACTCAAGACAGACGTTAGACGGACGTGACGATAACAATTATAAAACCATACCAGACAAGAATGACAATGAATCTGACACGACACTAATGAAAATTTAACAATAACTTTATATAACAATAAAAGAAAATAGAATAAAGAGAATAACAACAAAAGAAGAACAGTTAACAACGTTGGTCAAAATAATTACAAAAAATATGAGTCCTATGACTAATTCAGGGAAGATGCTAGCCCCTCTTAATGAAATGATTTTAGTGTCTGTTTTCCTTTCCCCAAATCGTTCCTTTTTCTGTATTTCAGTTCCGATACACTATTATGCACTTCTGCTCAATGTTTATGTTTCTATACTTAGCTCAACGAGTGGAGCAAAGGTCAACACAGCGTTGAGTCTCGTCGCGCAAGCGTTCTCCAACGGCAGGCAAGCTGGCTCCGCCCCTTCTCGCTCCGCGTAGACAAACACAATCGGCAGATGACCCAGTTCTGGTCCTAGTTTCTGCTTGTAAATACACTTTGTAGCTACTCTTTCTCCAGTTACTGTTTATAGATTCTCTTCTCCTGATTACTGTTTCTCTTTGGTTCTGAAATGTAATTAAGGCAGTGTAAGTAACTGCTAATTACAGAATAAAAGTATTTAGGTGCCAGGGCTATTATTTCCCTGAGCACATTGGCACTAATCTGAAAGAAAAGGTGTAGTTAGAATACATAAATCATTCCCACACATCCTACCATTATTTTACTAAGTTTTACAAAAATTAAAATCAGCCACACATACCTTTCACGTTCCGAAACCGAATGAACCCAACGTCATCTGGTTGGAGTGCAGTACACTCAAGGATTAGTCTTTCTGACTTAGGAATTTTCTCACTTCTAAAATGTTACCAGATGAAATCTCTGGGACTGCCCCTGCGCGTTTTAAAACTCGGTTTGTTCTGAGCAAGTGAAGAGAATTGCTTCGGTCCGACTTATATAAAGGCTTTCCATTATTCCTGGTATTTCTTTGGAACTAACCCTTCCCTCTACTGTTATCTAAGAGTGGCCCTTTGATCCCCCGACCGCTTCCTGTATTCTGGCCTATAGCTCAGTGTGAATCTATCCCCTTCTCTATCAGCTAGCTACAAGTGACCCTTTTGATCCCTAACCGTTTCCTGTGCCCTAGCCCTGGGTGGTCAGGTCTTGTATAACTCTAACGTCCTGCTAATGTCTTGGAGTGGCTGGTCAGTCTTGTAATTAGTGTCTTGGTTAAGTGCCTTAAACGTATATTTTATGCTATGGTTCCTATACCTCTCATGTATCTACATTTTATTATTTTAATTTTTAAATGCTTATGGAGTGATGCCGGGCTAAGTTTTGCTTCGACTGACACTCTCTCTCTCTCTCACACACACACACACACACACACATACATACACACACACACTTTCTATTTCTCACACATACGCTCACACACAGGCACACCCTCACACAAACTAGCAATTATATGTACCTTGCATTGCAATTGTAAATGTGTTTAGGTAGAAACAGAATGGAATTTTGAAAAACAAATTTAATATGTGTCATTACATCACTTAACATACCTGTCCTCCGATCCTACAAGCAATGGGGGAGAGATGTGCTGTCTTATTAATTTCTAGCTCTATGCGCTCAAGTGCTTCCTCGTCAATGCTGAATGACGGCATGGTGAATGAATTGATTGTAGCAGGGATGGCTGTGTCCAAATCAAGTTCCTTAATTCGATCATTCAACGTGTTTGCCATCGCGATGAAAACCTCGCCGGAAGCTTTCTGCCGCGCACGGTTCAAAATAAGTAAATGGGACATAACTCTTGCACTCCTTTTATTTAATATTGCCTTAGCATCGTGCACGGCTGCCTTCATTGAATCGTCGGATCTCTGCAATAGGTTCCGTAAACGTTGCTCGCAAGTTTCTATAATTTTCCGAAGACGGTTGCACAGCATATTGATGCCGTTAAGGACACTTTTGACCTTTGAGTCCGAAAGAAGCAAAAGTTCATCGTATTGGTTCAGGACTTGGCTAAATCTGGACTTCGCTGAACTTAATAAGGTCATATTATTATCGAGCAACTCGCGAGACTGCTCTATGGTGTCTTTGATGCTTCGTACACTTTTACAGGAGCGATGAATGGTTGACAAGCACAATTGACACACGAGAACTTTGTGCGTCTGACAGTAGAGCTTCGCAATCCCGTGTGCACGATTCACGCACAACGTTTGTTGGCCTGCAGTTGAGTTATCGGGCGCCATGGTGTGCAGATAATGAGGTGATGAAGTGATCCATAGCTGACGGTGAATCTCAACACAAATTTCACAGAGTGCAACTTGACATTTTACGCACAGCATCACCGCTGTCCTAGAGTTGTGCTGATGGCAGACATGTTCTCGTTTCGGGTTGAATGAATTCAAGTTTTCCACCTCTGCTGACGCAAGGAGATCGTTTGGTAATGCGTCGACGACTTGCTCACAACTCCGTGAAATGTCATTTGGACCTTTGACGTCACTGTTACAAAGTGGGCACTGGGCAGAAGCATTTGTCTTCAGCAGCCAGAGGGCGCATTGACGACATGCAAGATGACCACATAATAGAATCTTGGGCTCTTTAATTTGTACGAGACAAATAGTACACTGGAGATATTGTAGTTCTGGTGCAGCCATTGTGATTAGTGGCAAACACAATTCCCCGATGAAATATAGTAAGGAAATTGAAGACAGAAGATATTGTAATCCACCTGCTGACTTCTTAATCACTAACAATCAATGAAACAAAAAAAAGGAATGATCAGACAGGTTTTCGTTTTCAGAATGCATTTAATACTTGAATTGGATAATATTAAGTAACTTATAGCCCGACTATTTTTTTTATCTAATATTACTAGGTCTACCAAACAGCGTAATATATTATTAGTTAAGTTGCATTCATTAATGTATAGCAACAATATATCTATATGACTATTTTTTTTACTGTATTACAAGTTACAAAAATCACAAACAATTTTCCCAATAGTTCATAAACACTCAATAGTGAGCAATTAATACATGTCAGAAGAAGAAGAAAAGTGATGATGATGATGATGATGATGATGATGATAGTAGTAGTAGTAATAATAACTGGATCAGAAGATATTGATAATGTAAACTATACTTCTTACAGCTCTAGAACTACAAGAAATAGAAATACAGCAAACAAAATATCACAATCCAAAGCACTGAAATAGAAGACAATGAAACTAAGCAGTCTCGGCTAGTAGTATGGAAAGAGGAGTCTATTCAGTCTCGGCTAGTAGTATGCAAAGAGGAGTCTAAGCAGTCTCGGCTAGTAGTATGGAAAGAGGAGTCTAATAAATACATGCTAAGTAAATAGCACTGGGATAAAAAGCAACGCGTTGGAAGGAGAGGCCAGGGAGTCAGCGGTTCGGATAATTGACGTTCAGATAACTGACGTTCTACTGCAGTGGCTTTTACACAGCGAACAACAGTGAACAATAGTGAACAATTGTACCAGCGTCACTTGAGTATTTTAGGGTTCGATGCTTATCAGCAAAATAAAGAAAGCTTGAACTTTCAATGAGTGACTGTCCTTAAAGCTGATTAAAATTTATTTGTGTGTGTTGGGGTGGTGGTGGTGGTGGTAGTGTTAGTATCTGCTCTCGTCGGTTGCGAGGTGCTATGGCGTAGAAGTGCCGGTTAAGTAGGTCAAACTAGTAACGGAATGATTGGGTTTTTCCTTGTTAGTGTTGATGTGTAAGAAAAAGTCTTCTTATGTTTTATCTCTCTTTTGTTTTACTGTGTGTTATATTACAATGTTTCTAGTTATTAATTTGTAGAACCGAGGTTAGAAGTGTAAAAAAAAAGTCTTCTTATGTTTTATCTCTCTTTTGTTTTACTGTGTGTTATATTACAATGTTTCTAGTTATTAATTTGTAGAACCGAGGTTAGAAGTGTAAAAAAAAAAAGTCTTCTTATGTTTTATCTCTCTTTTGTTTTACTGTGTGTTATATTACAATGTATCTAGTTGTTAGTTTGTAGAACCGAGGTTAGAAGTGCACTTATTATTAATTTGAATGACATATATAAATGATTCTTTGGACCTCAACGTTCGTTAGTTAGAAAATTGAAGGAATGCATCTGAGGGACATTTTACAGAGAACTCTAGTTACCTAGTGAAATGTAGGTAAGCATGTCGAAGAGTGCAAAAAGACGGGTTAAAAAATTAGATTGATAAAATATAATTTGTTGATTTTTTCTATTAAACTATTATTTCGTATACCATAATAAGTGTCGTGGACATTTAATTTTTATTTGCGTACATTTTAATTCAATTATCTTTTTTTTTAAAATCACATTACTTTTGTCATTTCTTCTTGTTGTAAGTGTAGAGTGTTTAGGAAGGGGGGTGTCTGGCTGGTGATAGGAGATAACCTTCCTGATACAGTACTAGCTAGTCTGTAAACCGTGTCTTACTGTGGTATTTATTTAGTGCTAAGTGTTTGCCTAATGGTACTCTAATTCCTATCGCAATTGAATCTGGCGTTCGTTATCTCCACGACTCGGAAGTATGTTACATTGCAACACGTGCTCTCTTCTTTATTTTTAGCTCTTACATTTCCTTCACCTTTCAATCCTACTGAAAGAAGCAACAAAGATCATATTTAAAAGCTTTCTTGCACAATTGTAAAATTATGATTATATATAATTTGGCAAATATTGAACTAAAAATCATCTTTCGTCCTCCAACAAACTATCGTGATTATATAACTTTCGACTGAATGTACTTGTACTTTGATTTTATTTACGTTATCTGACTCCTATAGGTTTCATAATCCAGATAACTATGTTACACAGTTCAAAGTTTAAGAGCTGTGTCCAGGCAAGGAAATCACATTCATATGGCCTTCCAAGCATTGCGATGGTTGCATATTGATGAAATATTTTTAATAATCAGTTATGTGATGTGAAGTGAAAAGATTACTCTTAAACACAACGTGTGTGATTTTTTTAAAATAAACCGCATATGCGTACATTATTTCACATCGTATCTGTGACATCTATTTCCACTCCTACTTTATTTGTCACTAGTTTCGCATATTTTCTCTCCACATCTGTATTTTGTTTATGAAATATTTTCCTTCTTATAATTGTTGAGCACTTGCTCGTATTTCCGACATTGCTATATAGTGTTTAAAGTAGGCACCGTGAACTGCACGTTACGTGCACACACGCAATGTAGAAATACAACAGAATCCATCTAAAATGGATTACTAGGCATTGCCTGGAGTACTGTCGAGACTGAATGACACCGGTCGTCACTCCTAGTAAAATTCAATAGCGTAAATTCCTGAGAATGAAGAACCACCCAAAATCTATTTGTGGACGAATGGCGTATTGTATGATGCAAGAAGTTAGCCAGTTAGGCTTACCCAATGGCCGTCTACACAATGATTGTAATTAACCAATGGCCGTCTACACAATGATTGTAATTAACCAATGGCCGTCTACTCAGTGATTGTAATTAACCAATGGGCACTAAATGGGAATGATGGGAGAATACCTTAGTGAAGAGAACCCTGATTCTTCACTCATTTTGAGGCATTGATACCGAGCGTATTTTCGAGTGAGACCCCCACTTTGAGTAAACGCAAAATTTAAGTCCTCACAAGTAATTTATGATCTTTTTCAACTATCTAAAATTGTATCCTTTATGCCTCTTTTCCAGCCAACTAATGACACATTCTAATTTTCCTGTGCAACTCTGTATGCTGTTTGATAATTCTAGAGAGATCTTTTATAGTTCTTTTAACTAGGAGAAATTCCATGCAATTTATTGTTGTCAAATCTAATTTTAATTAACATGGTAAGCACTTGCTGAGAAACTTGTAGCAGTTAATATAGCAAAACTAAATCTCTGTGAAACTGTTTTGTATTGATTTAGAAATGTTCTTATCTTGATGAAATGCACTTGTTTGATTATTTTAATATGTATTAATATATATGCAATTAGTAGAATAAGGAAGCACAGTTCATGTTGTTTAAAGATGTATTGAAAAGTATCAGACCATTCAGTCAAAGGCAAGGGAGCAAACATACTGAACTTTTTAAGTATTAAATGAATTCTGAAGAGAGCTAGGGAAAGGTAGATGTGCAGACGAGAGGCTAGTCTGAGTGCTCATGTATAAGAACTGCATTTCCATGTGAAAGGACCAGCAGCATTGTTATGAAGATTTTAATTTTAAAAGACTTTAAAAAGACTGTTCCTTGTGATTCTTCTGGGACTTTGGGGACTTTTCTGCAACGGTGCAACCTATTTGTGAGCTTTGTTTGACTTCACAAGTATCCCACATCCCAAAGTCTATTATTCATCTCACTCAGTGTGAGCCACGTCTATCTCGCTATCAACAATATGCACAAGCATCAATGAGCTTTGCCAGAAAGGTTATGTGACTTCTTTTCCTGTTCGTTATCCGGTTCTCATTTACTCTCTCAGTGATGTGTTACGTTTGTGTCCTTATAATGTCACTGTGTTAAGAAAGCTGTTCCTTTCAGGCCTTTGAAGAGAGACAAATTCAAAACTTTCCAATTAAAAATTTATGAGAGAGCCTCATGAGGCCTGAGACTCTTTTGGACAGTTAATTATATTATATTTTTGTTTGTACATTTCTTTCTTGTATGTCCTCATTGTATATATCCCTATTATTATTTGATCGTTATACTTTTTATGTAGTGTGCATTTCATTTAATATATATTTTTTAATTGAAACCCTCGACATGTGTTGTAATATAACTGGGTTAACAGGTTAGAGTAGTGTGGTGGCTTAATAATTGACAAGACCGGTGGTATAGCCTTGTCATAGAGGGTATTCGCTACTCCATTTTCTGGACGTGTGCCAGGTCAGAGGTATTCTGCAATGTTCATACTAGAAATACTAGAAACTACTCGGGGGAGAGGGGGGGGGGATGCAAAAGGCATTCTTCCAGTTCTTCACCCGCAAGCTGAGTGATGCAAATTAACAAGGGGCAAGAGATGATAATTTTCTAGTAATCAAGGAGGCCATCGTGTGATAGTATAAAAATACTTGTCATAGTATCGCTACACTTTCCTACGAGTGAAAGGTTTTATTCTCATAATCAAAGTTAAACTGTCCATGTATTTGTGACAAACAACTTTCACTAACGATAACTTTCGTCGTTGTTTTTGTTGTTTAGTTTTATAATCAAAAGATTATTGGTATACCTATGGGTAAATTAATAGTTACATTTCGAATTTATCAATGGTTTATGCAAGGCATTACTAGAGCATATGGAGTGAATTATTATTGAAGTTTCCATGTGATGATCATTAGATTCAGTACGTAAATATGGCTTGGTTTCTGTGCATTGCCGAGAGAACTTGTTGGCAAGGTAAATAATGAGTCATTAACTTCAAAGTATCAGACGTAGGAGAGGTGGATCAAGCGTGAACTTTCCACGTCTCCATTTCACAGAGCTGCGTGCAGGTCGCAATGGCTGGTTCAGTTGCGAATCTAGGACAAACTCGTATCCACTGTAAATACCTAGTACTGATCAGTACTGACTTTTTGTAAATAAATTTACGATCAAACTGAAACTTACCTGAGAATCTTTGAAATATTCAAATATGATTTTTTGCAGAGAAATATGAGATCCATGTTTGGGAAGCACGAAGGACCGTGCGAGAAGATTATGACTTTTTACTTCCGTGTTCAGTATGACGTCAGGACTGAGTGCACTTATTGAAATACGTGCATGTGTGTTCATATAACTGTGTATGAATATGTGCGCGCGCAACTGTGTATTTGCTGAACATTTGTGAATGTTCTTATTTATACACGGGTTTTGATGAAGATTTATTTGCAGAAAGATTTATATATTCGTGTAGCATTGATTTTGATTATGATATACCATTGTTTGCCATTCTGCTATAATTTTGCTCTCGTAAGTGTTGTCTGTCTTAAAAATTACAAATACTTTAAATATTTTTCATTTCCATTATTGAAGGTCAAATTGTTTTATCCGAATGAACACACTACGATTCTGACGACAACAAGTCGTTAACGATTTTTCTTCAAAACTAATGATCTTTAGCGTATGATTAATTTTTTGCCTCTTTTCTTTCTTTCTTTCTTTCTTTCTTTCTTTCTTTCTTTCTTTCTTTCTTTCTTTCTTTCTTTCTTTCTTTCTTTCTTTCTTTCTTTCTTTCTTTCTTTCTTTCTTTCTTTTTCTTTCTTTCTTTCTTTTTTCCTTTCTTTCTTTCTTTCTTCTTTCCTTTCATTCTTTACTGTCTTTCTTTTTTCTTTCTTTCTTTCTTTCTTTCTTTCTTTCTTTCTTTCTTTCTTTCTTTCTTTCCTTCTTTCTTTCTTTTTTCTTTCATGCTGTTCACTACAAAGCAACATACATAGTAAACTTCAACCCCAATGGACATTTTCCTTTCATAAATTCAAAGGGTTCGTAATTACAATTTAGAATGGTAGCACAGTCAAATATAAGTAACTGTAAAACACTAAGAAGTTGACGTAAGCATGACATCACTTGACTGTAGGATAATTATTCACACAAGCAAAACGGACGTCACGAAGGTAGAATTTGCATTCCGAGAAAGAGCAATGCACATAAGAGGAGGCATGTGTACAGACATTATACACATAAAAACATGCACCCCAATCCCCACTCCACTAACGTAAACTTGTAGTTTTTGTTAACTAGCAATGTCATCATATTACTGGATGTAATTGTACATAGCCATGACAAGGAGAGGTGCATTGGTGCACCATAGTGATTGACAGCATAGTACACGGTACTTATGTGTATCGCGTACAACTTTACAGCAAAGCAGCATCTGCTTCACAATTCTTCTCTTCACAGCGTCATTACACATACCTTACGCGAAATTACGTACATTAAAAAAAGTATCAAAATACAATTAAAATATGTTCCTAATATAAAACAATTGGACAAAGGTTTGTTGCATTAAAGATTGTCAAATAACAGCAAGACAATATCAAGAGACGCCGTCGTCTAAGACCGTTAAAATTAAAAGACGCATTGGCTGACTGATACAGCCATTGTGTGTCTTCTGTGAGAGAGATTCATTTTACATTGAGGTCTTACAGAAGATGTATTCCAAAGAAGGGATGCCATTTGACAATGGGCAACTAAAAGTTCGTCTGGATATATAGAATGGTGATATACATTGTAGCATAGCTTTGATTCAAAAGTGCACATAATGTATCAAGGTCTGTAAGAGTCAAAGCTTATATATACATTTTCTTAGTATTTCAGTAGGAGAATACTCCAGCATAAAGAAAGATCAGAAGAATGTGGCTAAATGCTTGGTTAGATCTAGCTACACATTGCAGAGAAGTAGTGACGTCAGATCTATTTGTGCTCTGTGTGAATAAGAGCAATGTTCTAAATCGTTTAGGGTTTTCAGTGTGTTTCTGTCTATTGTACAATTTTCCAGCAGATTGAATCTTTCAAGCAGCATACATGTGCAGACCCATCAAAACAACAGTCAGTTGGACATGTTTACTTCTTAAAGAATGAGGGAGAGTGAAAAGGAGGGACTTAACTGAGATACACATTACAAATGCTTCTGCCACTCACTTTTCATATAACACACACACACACACACACACACACACACACACACACACACACACATGCACACGTTTGGCAGCAACTGGATATTGCACATAACGTTTTCTCATAAGGATAGCAAGTGTTCTTTTCTTCAGTGCCAGATATCGGATATGTCAAGCCACAGTGACACACGAATAAACAAAGATCACTTGTAACTCTTTCACTCATGCCCACGTATGCACCATACACATTTCACAGCATTGCCATGTACAGGTTCAATGTAATCATTACCACTCTGCTATTGATGACTCCATATGAATCAGTTGTGATGACTCAGTATTATTTAGTCAGTTGTCTTAACACCATATTAATCTGTCTACATGGTGATGACTCTAAATTAATCAGTCTCTGATGACTCCTATTAATCAGTTTATGGTGACTCAATATTAATCAGCCGTTTTATAATGACGCCATATTAATCAGCCTGTTTGTGATTATGCCATATTAATTAGTCAGTAGTGTTGACTCTATATTAAAGAGTGTATTGGTTAGACTATATTAATCTGTTTGTTTGTGATGACTCCATATTAATCAATATGTTTGTGATTACTCCTGATTAATACGTCTGTGATCCCCAAATACTAATTATCAATCTGTTCTGAGGACTCCATACTAATCATTCTGCATTGACTCCATATTAATCAGTCTGTAATGACTCCATATTAATTAGTCTGTGATGACTCCATATTAATCAGTCTGTTTGTGATTACTCCTTATTAATACGTCTGTGATCCCCAAATACTAATCAATCTGTTCTGAGGACTCCATACTAATCAATCTGCATTGACTCCATATTAATCAGTGTGTAGTGACTCCATATTAATTAGCAGTTTGTGTTGACTCCATATTAATCATTTTGTTTGTGATGATTCTTTATCAATCATAATATATTGATTTTGAACTTAAAACAGAAAACATTAACACGCATTTTTGCAGTAGTGGTTGTTTTCAGGAATGAATGTGTTTAGTAAACTATGTAGACAAGAAAACTAATATGATGCTACAATAATCGTTTGCTAATGACAGACAAAACGAACAGAGCGGATGCTTCTTTATGTTTTTAATTTAACCCTAAAATAAATAAATAAATAATACAAATTTTACACAATTATGTTATTTTCGCTGTCTAGTACTAGTACGACATTAATAGAATAAGCTATACATCCTTAAGAAATTAAATAAAGACTGTGAAAAATGGAGAATGGTTGCAATGGAAGAAGGCGATCCTATCATAGAAAGCAACAGAGATAGTTGAATATAGAGAAAGATGAAGATGGAAAATAGCGAAAATGGATGACGATGAACATAGAGAATGATGAAAATGGAAGAGGAGGATCATGGAAGAAATGAAACATAGAAGATGAAAAGGGGAATCTGGTGTAGTTGACGAATGATGAAATAGACGATGATGAACATAGAGAATGATGAGAATGGAGGCGAATGTAAAAAGAGATTCATGAAAATTAACGAGTAACATCAGTGTTTCAACGCTCCATTAATACTGCGATTTTGGGATGTAACCAAAATATATTCAGTTCAGTGGATAATACTCAATAAGTACTGAATATTTTTCTATTCCTTCGTTATTCAAATGCGCTTCCTATTATCGTCCAAGACTGTCCCAAGGCAGAAGAGCCATGCAAGTGAGTACAGAGTGTAAACTAATTCTGGAGTTGGCACCACAGCTGCCCAATGTTTGGCGTGCGCCATTTTAGCAGACAACATATGTGGCAAGATTCCAACACTCTCCTCGCCAAGGACTCTTTCTCGTCATCTGTCGCGTCCTTGTTTGTGAAGGCCGATAACTCGTCCAGAAGAGCGCGGTGCTCCTCCATTTGCCCTGTGATGTCACCAGTAAACTCTTCCCATCGCTGTGAACAGAATTCATGCCAGCAAGCATTAGATCATGAACAAACGGTAAACGCGGCGTTATATATGCAAACGTATCTTTAATGCTTATTTGAGTATTCTGTTTGTTCACGCACCTATATTACTTAAACATGACACAATTATATGTGTATGTGTGCCTTTAAATTTCACTCAGTGCCATGTTCGTACATGTATTCGAGGCTTCGCCCACCCCCACCGACGGAGGGTGGTTGAGGGTGTGCGCCAAACTGGTGCGACCTATTTCACCCCTTCCGCCAGCCCTCCACCTCAGACGCATCGCGAGGCTGTGGGGCTCCCCCCCCCCCCAGAAGCAGACCAAGATTGAGAACATTGTGAAGATGAAAGGTCTAATGCGGTTTCTATGGTGAATGTGAGCGAAAAACGCACATGTATCAATAGTACATAAAGTAATACAGTGTTGTGTTTGTATGAATGCCTTCAAGATTTAGACGAAACGCGGTGTTACACTTCTTCATGTACCATGCATACTTCAACGAGAGAAAACAAGTTTGCACGTCTGTCTGCAACGTTTGACGTTATGATGAACCCTCTGACAATTAATGAACCCTCTGACAATTGATGAACCCTCTGACAATTGATGAACCCTCTGACAATTGATGAACCCTCTGACAATTGATGAACCCTCTGACAATTGATGAACCCTCTGACAATTGATGAACTAGGAGTGAGGTAAACTTTGCGTATTTATGTTTGGAATTATATTATCTGCTGCTGCTAAATAACGTCCCATGTTAGTTTAATGAGTTGTCTCGAACATCCATGTTTCGAGCCCGGGGATAAGGGTAAGCCTTTTCAGAAGGTAGGTTTATGTTTAGTCTATTTTTAGGAGACGGGTGGGTGTGGGCTACGTTAGCCATTGTATGTCAATAATAAGACCCATACACATACATTTTAATACTAAGGGGTAGCGTACTCTGTTCACTAAGTCCAGGTAGTGCTGAACCTCACTGGTACGCCATCCGTGTAACTGAACAAGATGCTCTACAGCAGAGAAGAGAACGAAGTACGAGGCATCGCTCATGTCGTTGTTGCAGTCGTCCGACAGGTGGCACACTTCTTCCAAATGTTTCTGCACGCCGTTAAAGTCGCGGTAGCCATTAGTGACGTAGACGTGGGCGATACATAGTTGCACCTTCCACCGGATGTCGTGTTTCGGTGTGCAGCGCTCGTAAATGATGGCCGCCTCTTTGAGGTGTCTCTCAGCACGCTGGTAGTCGCCCCTGTTTGTTTAAAACGACACATAAACACAGTGCACACATCTAATTGCATATATTCTCACATTTCATGCACGATTTCATATACATATAATAAACAAAAATACAAATTTTAAAGAAGAAAATAATGTCACAATTGTAAATATGCCATATTAAACTCATCGCTTCAATTATATATATAAACACGCCATGAAATTAATAGAAAAGTATATTTAGTTTGTATAACACGGGGAACTAGACACAAGAATTAGTACTACCTTTTGCAATCAGGAAGCTCCTATTTTGTCCAAGGAATACGACTGCACTATATTGCAAGAGTAAAACATATTTACTAAGATTATATGTCTCTATGGAGAGTGCCAAATGTTTAATATAACACATACAGAACATATTCAAATCTTGTTCCTCTTAAGCAAATATAATTCAAACTCTTACTTTATTCTGAATGAATTGCTGAAAACCAACACCCCCTACACTTATTACAACGCCCCTTTCAAACATAGTACACAGTGGAGATTACTTTTGAAGGCAGACGAATCCCAGGTGCTGCTCCGTAATTGCAGTGAAGTAATGCCATCGACCAAGTTTGGCACGGATGGCAGCTGCTTCCTCTAAATACTTCAGAGCTGAGTCTGTGCAAGAACAGTTACACACAATTATACAAGTATATGTCAGCAGTCATGCATGACGTTTTCACTTTACTCTCATTTAAAATAAAATAATGTTTAACGTTTATAAAAGAGCATTTGCTGCTCTGTCTAACAATCTACCTCTTCACATCGTATCAGTAAATATTTGGTTTTCTGTCAATGCTCTATTCGTACTTTATAATCCTGTATATGAATGAGAATACAGTAGTTATATGCATATATTTCTCTTTATATACACACACACACACACACACACACACACACAATATACACGCATAACTGAAATGCATAAAATGAGTAACCACCCATATCATTACGTCGTCGGTACTGCATGCCGATATTGTTCAGTGTGTTCACTAGGTCCCCAGGTGCCAGGATCTGATAATGCCGCTTCACTTCCAGACATTTTAAGTAATATTCCAGTGCCATATCCTGACTTTTGCCGCCTAAATAGGGTTGAAATAAAGATTTGAGTAATGTTCACATGACAGAGTTTGAGTCGTAAGACTTTTCAAGCACACAATCAAAAGTATTTCTTCTCTTTAGAAGTTTACTGTTCTTTCATTTGTTTTCACGAGAAATGTTTACCTCGTGCAAATCATCTTGCAAAATATAATTTGTTTGTCACTGCAGTATTAGTCACTGTACTATCACAGAAAATAAATATAGAATTTGAAAAGCAGCAAGCAAAAAAAAAGATAAATATAGACAATATAAAATAGAAACAACAAGCCATATAAACAACAAACAATATAAAATAGAAACAAAAAATATATAAGAAACAAACAATATAAGATATAAACAATATAAAATAGAAACGGTAAACACAATAAACTATAAAAACAAATAATATACAAAAGAAACGAAAAGACAGGTTTCTGTTGGCATTTGTTTCTTGCTTTAATACATCATGCAACACATATAAATATTAATTAGTAACTCAAACCGGGCAAATAACCACTAGTATTTGTTGCACGCTTCAGCTCTAACACTTCTACCATTAAAGTTGTTAATACTGATGTTGAATAGAAGAGGATAAGAAAAGCGAAAACAAGAACGAGGAAAAGATGAATACTGATGTTAGTGACGATAATGATGACAACGATGTTGATGAATTCCAAGACGATAATATTGCTGATGGTGACAAAGAAGTAAGTGTTGATGAGAAAGATGTTGGTAATAGTTAATTATGCTGATGGTAATTATGAAAGGAATAAATGACAAAGAGTCTCTTTTTAAGTACTTTTAAGAATGGAAGTAATAATTATTACATTAGGTAATGTTATTTTGCCTGGTTTTACTTTTGATCAAATGAATGCTGATGGCGGCCATAACTTTCAAATGTTGCCTATTTTTGATTGTCTGCTATGGTGGATTTATGCAGAGTAATGTATGATTAAATAAATAGTTATTGTTATTAAACAGAATTAATAGTTATTTAACCTTTACTTCTGAGGCGTAGTAAATTTTCCCATCACTTTTACTAGAGTTAATTGTTATATAAACTTTCAAATTGACTCAGTGACCTGACCTTGGGTACTCCTTATGATGGTATTTGTGTGAGTGTCAGATTTGGAGTAAACACCCTAGTTGAGAATATGCTAGAAATTACTGATGCAATCCAAACCAGTGACTTAATGGATGATTAGTTTTTTTATTATCCAATAAGTTGTACAAGAACAAGACCAACCAATATACTGAGATCAAAAGTTTACATGTAGTATAGAATTCTATTTTTTAATTACTTTTATTTAGTGTGGCAAGAAATCCGGTCATGAAAGGCAGTTGTTAGCTTGATGGGGAGTTAACTGACTGAGAGAGATGGACTTAGAAATGTTTCATGCATTTTTGGTACTAATTTGTTATACTTGCATTTTACGTAGAGATGTATTATGTGAGTAGACTATTATTTCTACAAATTGTGAATTATGATGCTTATATATAGTATGCTAAACCTTGACATTGTTTCTAGTGAAACTGCTCCTAAAACTGATATGCTGTATTTATTATGTTGTGTGCGCATCAGGCTAATAAATAATATAGTAGAAATCTCTAAGTTGAGACTTGAATGTAAGAAGGAATGGAGTTAAAAAAAAGGAATAAATTGAAACTTAACATTTGTTCCATGATTATTTATGCATATGACAATACAATGAAAAATATTACTTGACTTCAATATGTCTTTTGCATTGTACATGTTATGTTTATATTTGATTGTTGATTTAATATATTTATTGTTAAGTTTATTTACCTTACACATATTGATAACCTTATGTTGGAGAAGAAAATGGGTGTTTCCATAAGATGTTTCCACCTACGGAAATACTGTGTGATGGTGATGGTAAATGTTTGTCTTTAATGTTGTGGAAGAGAGAAAACGTTTACAGTACCCGTATATCCACCAAGCGAGAGACAAGTGGTGTCTGCTGGAGAATTATTAATAGTATAAATTAAGATACTCATCACTTGTAAATCGTTATGGACGATTAATTAATTAATAATAATTACCATTAATATAACTGTGCTTGTATTTATAGATTTTCCTAAAATATGTTTTCACTGACAATGATATACATAAAAGCTTAAATCAAACATTTTGGGGCATTTCCTAAATGAAAGAACGAACAACAGAATGGATGAATAATGTCTTACTGCGTTCATAGTGAAGTCCAAGAGTGTTCAGAAGTTCACTTAAAGCAGGATGACAGGGCGCATGCTCTGAACACATTTCTTGTGTCTCCAGCAACAGTTCCTCGCTGGCTCCAAATTGCCCTGAAAACAATTTATTTTTCTACTGAAGAATCAAACTGATTTCATTTCTCTCAATTCTACTGAGTCTATTCAAGTTTTAATACACACACGATATATATTGCAGTTTCAAGTAATCGCAAATTGTATTAAAGTCCTGTTTCGGCTCTCATTCCATTTTTATTTTCTGAAATTAAATATACTT
The DNA here is from genome assembly GCA_028829895.1 of Sinotaia quadrata. Lineage (NCBI taxonomy): Eukaryota > Metazoa > Mollusca > Gastropoda > Architaenioglossa > Viviparidae > Sinotaia > Sinotaia quadrata. The sequence continues at coordinate 114,025,393 of CM054180.1, forward strand.
AACCCCATCTTTAGTGGTAAATTTAGTGGCAGGTTGTGAAAGACGAGACGAGACGTTCCCAGATTAAAACAGCATGCTTAGATGTGGAACTGTACAATACTACCATTTATAATTGCCTTCATAACCGTGCATGTATGTCATGTTAGCATTGTGATAGCATTAAGCAAGTATATCATGTTAGCATCGTGCAAATATGTCATGTTAGCATCGTCGTGCAAGTTGTCATGTTAGTATCGTGCAAGTATGTCATGTTAACATCGTGCATGTATGTCATGCTAGCATCGTGCAAATATGTCATGTTAGTATCGTGCATGTATGTCATGGTAACATCGTGCAAATATGTCATGTTAGTATCGTGCATGTATATCCTGTTAGCATCGTGCAAGTATGTCATGGTAGCATCGTGCAAATAATTATGTCATGTTAGTATCGTGCGTGTATGTCATGTTAGCATCGTGCAAGTATGTCATGTTAGCATCGTGCAAGTATGTCGTGGTAGCATTGTGCAAATATGTCATGGTTTTATCGTGCAAGTCTGTCATGTTAGCAAGTATGCGCGCGCGTGTGTACTTTTGAACGTGGTAGTGGAGGGTGTAATAGGCCCTAACGACATGCACATACGAGTTATTGTACATCAACGAGTGCCTGATATATCTTGGGTGTTGACAGTGACGTAATGGAGTCTTTAAGACTTGTTCTTAAAGTTAGTGTACACCAATTATGTATTCATTATATATTTTGTTCGGGTAGTTGGTGGTGTGGGGTAGATTAATGGTATCCAACGACGACAAGCGCATAAAATTAGTAAAACTGCAGACATAAAAATATAGGCGACCGTTAGTAAATGTCCAGAGCATCAGTAGATTACTGAAGTATATGCGGAATATATAACTGCTCTACTTAACAACGGCTTGTATGCAGCTTTGTTTACCTTTGAACAGGGTGGGCGCCGACACATGGGTTCTCACTGTAATGGCATTGTACAACGCAAGCCTGTGATCCTCCACGTCTACTGTGTTACTGAGACTAAGCGCCCGCTTCAGGTATCTGTAACAGGTCAGTATAAAAATGGACATTTTTGTACAGTTTTAACTAAATATTTTAGGCATGGATATTAAGTGGCTGGTATTTCATATATTTCTGTTTAATTGTAAGAAATCTTATTTACTCAGAAAGTAAATGCTGATGCAGGTGATTGCATATTAACTTCTTTGGGGAAACTGTATAAATTATGTTTAATAGCATGTATAAAACATAGCGCATTTCCTAATTATTTACCTTGTGGATAACAAGCGTTTCGTTTGAAGAATTATCTTTAAATGAAAGTTTCTGATTTAAACAATACCGTTTTTCTTCTTAATATATTTATATTTTAATTCTGTTAAATGCTACTAGCAAAGCCACTAGTACAGTTATTATACTTTCATTACGTATATTTTTATCTACATACTGTCTTTAACCTTTCCTATTTGGTCGTTCCACGTGTAGTGGTGTCAACAAATAAATACTTCCGAGTGTAGGCGTTACACCTTTACTTATCAAATGCAGGAAATACCACACTAACTCAGGTGATCTCCCTTAAAGAAATAATACACAGAATAAAGACTTACACATCGGATTGGTTCAATTTGTTGAGCCGGAAATACGCTTTTCCCATGTCGCACAGCAGGCGAAGAAGGTCCCTAGAGTTAGTTTCCTTATCCAGCACGTGTAGGGCCTGTTTAAAGTACCCCAAAGCTTCCTCCCACTCTGTGCCTGCCCCTGGGAAACAGGACAATAATAACAGCAATATTAGTAGTGACGATAATACCAATACTGATGCCAATAGTCGCGATTATTTGATAGACAGTGATTGTGTGCATTCAGCAATGATAATGTTACTGATGACAATAGTCGTGATTATTTGATAGACAGTGATTGTGTGCATAGAGCAATGATAATGTTACTGATGGCAATAGTCGTGATTATTTGATAGACAGTGATTGTGTGCATACAGCAATGATAATGTTACTGATGGCAATAGTCGTGATTATTTGATAGACAGTGATTGTGTGCATACAGCAATGATAATGTTACTGATGGCATTTGTGTTAACAGTTTTGATAGTGATAGTGGTATGGTAACGATAACAATAACAATAACACCATCACGGTCATCATTATCGACGACGACGATGATGACAGTCAGACCAACAATTTAAACGTCAGATAAAGAATACAACAATGCAATACATGTCGAATGATACAACATACGACTCGTAGGCAACAAATACAATCTAGGACTTTTCGTAACAGCTCTAGAAACGTCTGATAATTGAAGCAGCCAGATGATCTCATCGACATTTCCCCGCCATCTCCTAATTTCGGAGTTCATCAGCTCTAGCTTTGTAATCATAAATCTATCCGGCATCTTTGTACCCACGACCATAAATCCTTCTCATCCAAAGTGGGTTGAACACAGCACTGTATACATATGCGACTTTGCGAACTTGTGTGTATGTGTGTGTGTGTGTGTGTGTGTGTGTGTGTGTGTGTGTGTGTGTATGTGTGTGTATGTGTTTTTGTGTGTATGTGTGCTTGTGTGTTTGTGTGTGTGTGTGTGTGTTTGTGTGCATAAGTATATATTGTGTTGAGTCCGTGTGGGTGCTTACGAGTGATTGTGTGTGTATGAATTTTTTTAAAAGGGGACTAATTCTTATTAGGGGTTCTCTATCCTCTACATTGTTGACATAATTGCACAAACAGTAATTTAAAATACATTGTACATGTAACATTAGTAATAGTGTTTTAAAATCCATTGCAGATGTAACTGCACTCACCGTAACTTTGTGAGATTGCCTTGCCGAGTAACCCAAGCAGAACACCGTGGTCATGCTTACTGCCAAACTTCTCGGCTGCGGTAGCCATGTCCAAATAAAACTGTCTGGCCTCTTCAGGAAAACATGTCACCAGCAGTCTGTCAGCTTTTACAGCTACCTGCACTTTTTAGAATTATAGAATGTACAACACGTCACTAGATGTCTCTAAGCTTTTACAGCTATTTACACTTTCAAATACGTCATGATGTTTATTATGCAGCATAAAACCATCACATTCACAAGTAGCCTAACACCTTTTACAATTACCTACAGTCCTACACTATCAATAACGTCATAATGATTATTATGTAGCATGCGAATTCAAAGTTCTTAATTGATCAACTGACCCAAAGAATTTTACAAAGTCGACGTCTCGGTTAAATATGCTTCATCTAGTTAATTCAGATTAAAGTATTAACTAACGAACAATAACATGTTAATAGAGAAAACAAGTGATTTTGATAGCATGCACGCGCGTGTGTTTGTTCATCTACCTAGCCCAGACATGTTTCTGCTACATTATTTGTCACATTTCTAGAAATGAAAGTCAATATATTTTGAACAAATTTACACACTTTCACATTTACTGCACATGTTTCCTTTATTAATCAAAGGATTTTCGCCAGTTTAAAGTTTAAACGGTGAATCAAGTAGGCATATATTCGTGCTGATTGCGCACATTCATGATTGCACACATTCATTGCACACAAAAATGTTCATTATGCTTATTTCGCAGATGGACAAACGTATGTATTGTATTGAATGTGTTATATATGTACAAGAATACTTCGTCATCAAACTGGATGTGTGCAATGCCACTTTGAGACATTGTTAAACATTGCTTTGAGATGCTGTATATGCGCAACATCTGTTTGTGATACTGTATGTGTAGATCGTAACTTTATGATACTAGATTTATGCAACACATCTGTGTGATACTGTATTCTTCTATATTGCTGTGTGATACTGTATTCTTCTATATTGCTGTGTGTTACTGTATATCTTTGTGATTATGCATGTATGCAACACCACTTTGTGATAATGTGTGTATGCAACACTATTTTGTCATACTTGATGTGCACAACACTTCCTTGTGATACAGGACAATGCAAGTCTACTGTGTGATAAGTATGAAAATCACTCAAAGTGACACCCAATGTGTGCAACATTACTTTCTGATACAGTATGTGTGCACTATTGTGATTTCGAAACTGCTGATTGCTGTCTAAGACGTACCTGGAGGTAAGCCAAATAGCTGTCTGAAGTGCAATCAATCGCTTGACGAAGGAGGTGTGGCAGGTTTGGCCATTCAAAAATGAAATTCCCGTACGCAGTGTCTTGGCCTGTCACGAATTTATCTTGCTCGGCAATGAGCAGCATTTCCCCGAGCAGTTTTACGACACGCAATCGAGCCTGTCCAAATTAAATGGAGCGTGACAATTACCAATCAAAAGGCCAAACAACGGCACGAAAGACATATGAAGGCAACAACTTGTGGGGAGGGGATGTGTGAAAAAGAGATAAGGAGAAGAAGAGACAGATAACGGAGAGAGATAAACAGACAGAAAGAGAAAATAAAATATGTGATTATCACTATGTCGTTAAGTGTTCATAGTAATTAACATTATACTATACAGTCACAAGTAATGGCACTTCAAAATCACAGAGGTAATAGTAAATATTGTTTACATTTGACTGACTCAGTGTTTGCAATAAGAAATAGTTTAACAAGCGTAAGCGTGACGAATACACGTGCTTATGACATCTCAACATTTCTACATAAATGTAATCATCGCTAATGCCACTTAGCTTCTGTGAGAAGAAATACATTAGTTCACACAATCATTTAGCAAATCATATAAATATTTTACACAAAATTCTATCAGTAGTATATACATTAATTTAGAGAAGTCAATTACATTTAAAACTTTTATAATTCATGTACGATATCAATGTATGCAAGCCATTGACCCTTGGACATTTGGGTGCAGTGAGTGCGCTTCTGCAGACATCGGTCATTGATACGTATATATGAATGGTCTCTAGGTCAGCTAGCAGATTCTACCACGTCACGAGACGGAACGCGAATAAGGGCGTCTCGTATCCGGCAATGCACCGTGCTTTTCAGTACTTTTATTTGTGGTGTTCAAGTAAAATAACAATATTAAATGTGAATGATTCTTTGTAAGATTATAACGCGAGCAATTAAAGAGGACGTTGACAGCAAACATTTATTTAATTTTTATAACAGTTATTTTGCTGTTTTACCTAAATGTTTATGAAAATATAGATAATGAGGAAAGCAGAAAAGATAAAATGTGGCAAGACTGAAATTGAAAATCAGGAAAATGTGGGGAGAAAGAAAGAGAGGAGAGAAATATCGAATCCAGTTTCGTACCTGATCGTCAGCATTCACGTGACCCATTCGCCTGATATGTTGCAGCATAAACGGTTGTATTGAGACGCATTCTGAATCCGTTTGAATGACTATGGGGAACTCCTCATTCACTTGGCTCACTAGCATTGTATTTGCCTCATCAACACCCACGGCTGCTTGCAATGCTCTGACCGAAAATGTACCGTCCAGTAAACGTACCAACCATGCCACCCTTTCTTGAGTTTCTGGACTTAAAGTGGAAAAAAGTTTCTCGGTTTCTTCACTTATCTCTTTCCTCATCAGCTCCGTCATCACCTTCAAGTAATAAAGTCATAGGATAATCGTACTGAATAATACTAGAAGCATTAATGTGATATCAAATAGCAAAGACGAATTTTAAAATGATCGTTGATTAGTTATTTCCAGTGGATCACTGGCGTAGTTGTAAAATTCCTGATTTCTGTATCGGATGGGTGTGTAGTTTTTTTTGAGAAATAGTTGGTGTTATAGTCCTGATCATTTCGTGTATCAGGAGATGACATAGTATTGTGAGAATTCCTGATCTCTGTATCAAGACTGGTGTTGTGGTTCACAGATGAAGTTCAGCAGTTTTCTATGGTTGCCTGTGACGGCGGCTTTGAATTTTTATTGTTTTGTGTCCAGAGCCTGGATAGTTGTGAGATAAATATCGATTTATGTATCATAAGGTTATTTGTGGAGAGCTGAAGATCAGCGGTCGTGTTTTGTCTGTAATTGTCTCGTCCGTTTTATCCTGTCTCTCTCTCTACAGGCAGTTGTTGCTCATGATTACTTATCATTTCTCCTGTTATTTTAAATGTTGTTACTAAATTTACTGAGGGTTTAGTTTCGAAAATGGTATGTTTTGCTTTGATGTATTAGTGAATGCCATTTGAATGTATTTTGTTCTGACGATTTATTTTAACTCTTGGTATTTTACTTGAAAGTATCGTTAGTCTTAACTTTGTTTCTTGTGTTTACATCTTGTATATTATCAATGCCTTCCATTCTTAATTTATATCTAATCATTATTCTTTATGTAAGATTGTGTCATGGTCTGATTCCTTGTTTCAGCCTAGTGACTGTTTTATAATCAAAATATATCTGTCTTTGACTGTATTTTGTAATGTGATAGTAGTGTTGTGGGTGTCTGTCTGTAATATTGTCGTCTCGGGTCTTTGTCTCCCTAGCGTGACGAACAGCAGCCTGTCGAGTGCGCGGTGGAGGGGGTGGTTAGAGCCAAGAAACTAAGTAGGGTAGGTTTTGTGAATGGGAAGACGGTTTGCCCTGGACTATTGTAAGAAGGTGCTAAGTGGTATGATAGTTAGTAATTAGTATTTAGCAAACTCAACCCCACATCTAAGAAACTTTGGTGGATGGGCACATATTTTGGTTAGCTGTAAGTCTGATATTAGCATATCTTAAGCAAAGTCCTACCAAAATAATGAAATATGTGAAGGCCAAAATCATATGGGCATTTGCGCTGCATAAAGGCACACAGAGAGACAGTGATTTTGAACTGTTACACTCATGTAAGAGTTGAAAATTATCTTTAATCAAAAGCTGAGGCACTGAAACTTGGCTGAGTTTTATAAAGTCGTTTAAGGTGTGGTTTTAGAGATTAGGTAGAAGTACTATGCTATTAGCCCTGCTATTCGCGATATAAAGTCTAACTAGAAAGGCCACACTGTTCAAAATACCCATTGTTATGGAAAGGATATCAAAATACATATTTGCATTTTTAATTATTTTTTTCTTGCACACGTTATTAGCACTACGATACATCAATTCGTGAAACTATTTTTTTGTGTTCTTTTCAAAATGGAACATGTTACTAGTGCCAATACTGGAAAAGTATAATAATGATTACTGTTAAAGAACACACAGAAGTAGCAAACCATAACATTTGCTGTGCCTTCGGTGTAGACACCGAGACTTAACTTTTGCTGTGCCTCTGGTGTAGACACTGAGACTTAACATTTGCTGTGCCTCTGGTGTAGACACTGAGACTAGTATTTGCTGTGCCTCCGGTGTAGACACCGAGACTTAACATTTCCTGTGCCTCTGCTGAGAAAACCGAGACACTAACATTTGCATCAGAAACACACATTTACCGTGATAAGCTCAGGAGGGTTGCAAGAATCCTGTATGTGACTATTTGCAAGAGCAGCCAGACGCAAAACAAGGGGAGGTAAGCCAAAACACAATTTTGACAGTATCGGCTCGAAGTCCATCATATCAGCGCCAGGAGCAAAAACACGAAATAGTTGGGTCATCTCCACCAGCGGGAGGGGTTTTACAAGGATGGAACACGGCATTCTTAACAGGCGTCTTGACGTCACAATTGTTTTCACTTTACTCCCTGATAAAGTGTACAAGCATTGGTTCAATGAGTCCACATCAGACCCTGTAGCTTTCATTTTGTTTAGTCTCAGCAGCAGCAACAGCAGCCGCCCAGCTGGGAATCGCGATGTCACGTAGCAGGAAAGGTCATCATTGGTCACATTCTCCTCGTCTGTGGACTCTAAGAATATTGCACGGAAAATTTCCCTCTTTAACTGCGGCCACGTGACATAGTTAACGCAATCTATGACCAAAATATTCATTTGCCCCATGCCTCTTGCCTGGAACTTTGTGCATACTTCTCTTGCAGCCTGCATAGAAACAATAATAAAAATGAAATCTCGAGAAGCGTACAAGTTTTTTCTTCAGTAGTATCTAAATGAGCTCTTTAGAGTTCATATCAATAATGAGGTATTCACACTTGCTTTGCGCAAATTTATATTTTACAATAATAGCTTTCCGTGCTCAGATAGATGAATGGATGAATAGATAGATAGATGGATGGAGGGATGGAGGGGTGGATGGATGGATGGATGGGTGGATAGACGGACAGACGGATAGATAGATAGACAGATAGATAGATAGATAGTGTAACACAGAAAATGCAAAACTACAAAATATTAAACTAGAAAATATAAACATTTTACTTTTAGTATTTTAGAAAGGGGTTTCTCATGATAAAAGAATTCTTTCATGAAAGCCAACAATCCGTTTGAAGTAACTGTCTTTAGGTAGCCAGGACAAAGGGACACACATGTTGAGTCGGTTAGAAACGGGCTGACGTAAACAGGGTGTGGGAGGGTGGACACTCAATAAGGGTAGACCATTTACAGAAACACTCTCGCATCTCCAGGCAGACAATGACAACAAGACTTCTAAGACGGGGAACACTTTGGTCTCACAATAGAGTCGGAGACTCAAAGACAGTCAAACTATCTATAGTCAGGTGTTCAGAGACGCATGAGAAGGGAACGCACTTACGTTATGTAACAGATACGCACTACCTAAGGGGATAGAAACCATGTATCTCAGAGTCGGGCAGCTTCCAAGGGGTAACCGCATTGCACTAACAGCCTAGCCTTTCAGCAGAAGCACTGAAGCGAGACTATTGAACAATAGTCGAAACAGAGGATGAAATATATCCTTAGGCACAGATTAGCACGTGGAAATCGACTGGAAATGGAAATAGGCCATCTCGAGCTGGCTCGCGCATTCTATCATACAGTGGATCCCGCATTTTGTCCTTCTGTGGTTAGAAGCACACAGATTGTCTGAGATGGTAAATTTATGATTTTGTACATAGATAAAATCTATCTTTTCTTGTTGCAACTTATAGATTTTTCATTTAATTGATATTGTAACTGAGTGATTCTGTAATTGCATTTTTTCTAGCAAAGAAGGAAGTAACTTGTGTAAAAGAATTAAAAATGAGAACTAACGTTAAATTTGCAGGTTTGTGATATTTAATTCACAAGACTGATGCGTAGCAAAATTCACTTGTACGTTTACAGCTGAAGGACACCTACCCGTACAGTAATGTACACACCGCGCATGCTTAAACGCGCACACACTGGTTGAAGAGGACCCGAGTGAAAGTCATAACTGAGGGACTCGACTCTGACCACAAACCGCTGATTGCAAGGGCGATCAGGACGAATCTACGAAGTCTTGTCGACTTGAGAGGACAAGTACACATGGGGACCAGACTAAGTGTCGGCACTGGAGACCGAGAAACGTTTGATGTTGGATCTACGTCGGTTGTCATTTGTTGACTGACAGTGCGAGTTATTCTGTGTCAGGACTGAATTTCATGGTGTAAATTCGGATATTCGTAACACTAAGGACCTAGGAAATTCAGAACTGTTCCAGCAAGCTGTAACAAATGGACACACTATTGACCGGAAGCACGCAAATTCACCAGGTGATCAAAATCCATGTTTTGTCTTGTGAAAAACCTGTAATGTTCCGTGATTTTTGTCAATTCTTGTATAGTTCTTCCTGTCTTCTAATCCTTATGAATATTGTTGTAAATCCTCTTTTTTTTTCTATAATATGTTTCTGAAGAAGTGTGGAAGAGGAAATTCTAATTAATCTCTAATTTCTAAATCTTGTAAAACTTAATTTGTCATTTTTTCCTTGAATTAAGAATTGCTGAATTGTCATTTTAGTTATAAGAGACAGATTGAAGGAAATACTCTTTTTCTGAAGTAATACATTATTTTCTTGAGAGATCTGCGAATCTCGGATTCCACCTTGAGTGAAATCCAATTGAAATTCTTTAAACTTAATTTGTTATTATTTTATACTTTTAATAAATTTTTGTTAAATTTAACTTGCTCACTCTATTACGTAATTTGAGGCAAATGAGTAGGGGTGACAGTGGGGGCTCGTTAAAATCGACGTAATTTACATTCTGACAAAAGACAGTCGCGACACATTTCTTAGAGCAAGTCTGTCACCTAACAGGGGAGAAATTGTGAGGGCCTGATAACGACTTCGAGACTGATAAGAGTAGTTCAGTTAGGAGCCGGTTATTTGGACGGGTAACACATGGGGTGGGAGACGTAATTAATAACGTGCCCCAGGGCTTGACCTAGTCACTCCCAGACTGCAAAAGACAAAAGACCCTGTCATGAACCTAGTGTATGATTGCAGACGGATTGAATGTGGAGAGGTAATTAATTAATATCATCTTCATTGGGTAATCATTGACATTAGCAAATCCATTCACATAACCGGAGTCGTCTGGTAATGTCCTTGGAAGTCTATTTCACAGATAGATAGATAGATAGATAGATGCTTAAGGAAATAGACCCGAGAGTTAAAAATAATACAGACAAGTGCAAATTAATCCGGTAAACGGTCACAGACGCTCTGTCTCTCACTTATTACAGATGTTAACTAGACTAATCGAATACATAACTTAGACGATATAAATAGTTAGAATAGTCTAAATAAATAAATGGATGCGTTACCTACACCAAATAGAATAAATATAGAAAAGTCCATTCAAACATTTAAATAGAAAGTAAATTCAATGACGCACCTCCCTTGCCAATCTAGCTTTTCCGACCAATGGTTGTCCATACAACAAAAGAGAGTCCGCATGACGGAGGAGGAGATTTTTTATTTGCTCCAACTCTTTGTGGCGACCAACAAACTCGCATTGTAGATTACTGTCACACATGACTTATACCAAGGTGGCAGTTTGGTCCTCAGTTAGAAAGACTGTGCGTAATATCGTTTAAAGATGAAAGTGGACATTTAGCAGAATAGTTTATCCTGAAAGATGGAGAACAAAATTCACAGTATAAGACAAATACATTACTTTATAGATAGATAGATAGATAGATAGATAGGTTGGTTGGTTGGTTGGTTGGTTGATAGATAGATAGGTACGTTGGTTGGTTGGTTGGTTGGTTGGTAGATAGATAGATAGATAGATAGATAGATAGATAGATAGATAGATAGATAGATAGATAGATAGATAGATAGGTACGTTGGTTGGTTGGTAAATATGTAGATAGAGAGATTATATAATTTCAAAATAAACAATTCTATTTATAAATTGTAACATTTACATTTACGGCCTTCAAGTTTCAAAGCCGATAATCACGTACAGCGTGTAAACATCACAAGTGAACGTATATTTTTGCTTGAATATATAAAAGGATAAAATAATTTATATAATCGAAACGTGCGCCCGTATACAAGTCATTCAAGCGAGAAGAAACAATACCACATAAATTATCACGATTCATTGCCTCTCTAGTGAGAAGTCACAATAATGTTTTCCTTCAACTTGTTAAAACTCTACTTAGCAGCTTAAGTAATGTGTATGCCACTGTATATTGACGTACCCACAAATACGCGAATGATAAAAACAGCGTGTTATAGCTTGCAAAATGAACAGAGAAAAAAATACATACACCCACACACAAAACCAACTTACCTGTGTCGAAGCAGAGAATAATGGCTTTCTGAGTAATCGTCGCATAGTATCTGTGCAGAGGAGCTGGTGTACTTCACTCTAAAGTCTATTTCATGGGAGAGCAGCAACACGTACCACACGCTATTGAAGGCCTTAAAAGAAAAGATTTGCGGAAAGAGACAAGGTCACGTTTGCTGTATATGCACAAGCTGTCCCTCACGTTACGTCAGCGATCAAAGGCACCTCACTCCGGTAATTTCCACTTGTAGCCTACACAGCGCGTCTACTCTAGAATGACGATTGTACAAGCCGTGTGACCAGGTGCACTTTGAAGTCACTGATGTCATTGTAAGGATGAAAGCGACCTGTAACTTGGGTTTAGAAGGGACACGACCGTGCTGAGTTTATGGTCGATAGACATGTGAAATGTGCTAACCAGAAAGCATTATAACTGTAATGATATATTAGTGTGCTAACCAGAAAGCATTATAACTGTAATGATCTGTTAGTGTGCTAACCAGAAAGCATTATAACTGTAATGATCTGTTAGTGTGCTAACCAGAAAGCATTATAACTGTAATGATCTGTTAGTGTGCTAACCAGAAAGCATTATAACTGTAATGATCTGTTAGTGTGCTAACCAGAAAGCAATATAACTGCAATGATCTGTTAGTGTGCTAACCAGAAGGCATTATAACTGTAATGATCTGTTAGTGTTCAGGTGACACCATTCACTAGATCACTATTGACGAGTTTCCAAGCTCAAATCAGTTTGGAATTAAAATTTTAAAAAAAAACTTTCAAAGGAATTACTTATTGTAGGTTTACATATAAATCATAATTATAATTTACATTAGTTATAATTCTGCCTGCAAAAAAAAAATCCATCATAGATATCCAGTGTATTCCTCTAATAGCAACATTACGCAATTCAATTTCCCAACGCTGAAAACTGACGACGTAATTTTTTTTTTTTTTTGGGGGGGGGGCAGCTCTTTGAATGTTGCCTATTGACTCCATAATCATGCGATATCTTACCAGCAGTGCAATGCTGTCATGTTCTTGCGTGCACAACCTGAAGCTGGGATTGAGAATTTAATAACTGACAGTGCTGAAATCGTTGAATCACTGCCAATGCAGACACGCGCATTAATCGCTCTTCTGTGGGCCTACTGGCTGGTTAGGGGTGTACAACAGATACACAGGAAAGCTGTTTAGGTTTTCAGTGGAAAGAAAAGAAAGAGAAGACATCATCGATGACGAAGTCGTTGAAAGTCTTGAGCAGAGCGTGCCTGTATTTTTGTTTCTTTTTGTATGTGACATTTCGATTCTCGATCTATATATACCATAATATCAGTCACGACAAAACCCAAACGAAATGCTCTCTAGCCCTTCAGGAGGCGACTTTTAAAAAAAATGAATACGAACACGGCCATTGAGTAGGATAATAGTTTTATTTCTCTAAAGAAAATTAGGCATTAAGTAATAAGTACACGAGTGAGATCTTGGCACCATCCCTCCATTGATTGCAAGAGGATATGTTCATACACACACACACACACACACACACGCACACGCACACACGCACGCACACACACACACAAACACGCACACCCCTGTCGTGACCTATATTACAAGCACATTTCCATTGTGGCATGATAGACTGACTTACATGACACTATATATAGCTTTAACTAAGTTACATGCTACATTTACCTCTGTATCTTCTATATATGGAACTTTGTGTTAAATGAATATGCAAACTTAAATAAATTTTCGATGGTATTATAGTAAAATGTCGGGGGATGACTGTTTCGTTAGTAGATAAAAAGTATCTTTAATTGTGGGACAAGAGCTGTTGATTATCGTACATGTTCCTTATGTAACCGCTGTAAACAACTTCTTTAACAATATCACTTTCATTTTGTATAAACATACGTAACTGCATATTTACGAGCTTTAAGTGACCAGACGAAACGAGATTAGACCGTCACCTTTAACGAATTACAAACTAATCAGATTTGGGGCGCACCACTGAGAAATCACAATTGCAATAGATGTCTTGATATTTCAAATCAAGATAGATAGATAGTGTCCCAATGTGAGGGACACATTGCTAACTACCTCGCTACACCTCAAATTATGTTATACATTAACTAGATCATAGAAATAGATAGATAGATAGATAGATAGATAGATAGATAGATAGATAGATAGATAGACAGTTTGACGACGCACACGCTGTTATTTTTATTAATATTGATATCATATTAATTAATAATGCAAACCTAAATACAAGTAGCTGGAATCTTAATTCATATATTATTAATAATCCATATGTAGGACTTCTTAGCTCCCTTTTCCACTTGGCGGATTCTTGGCCTTTCAGAACTCTATTCTTGCTTTCACAAACAATAAACGTAACTACTGACATAATTTCTTTCCGCATGTGGAAACTTCACGCTGAGGGAGTAATTCGATCCGCCTTAAAATTATATTAAAAAGCTCCCCACCCATCCACCCACTATTACTCCAGACATAAATTACGTAATATGCGGAAGAAGAAGTCATAAAACTTAACAATAGATTTATTAAATATAATCATCAAGGAAACATAAAAAAACGAATACAGTTGAAAAGCAAGCACTTTACATTAGCTACTAGAATACTGTTCCAATACTGTCCAATACCTACCCAGCTTTATCTTTACAATAAAATTAATCAAATTAATAAACTCTAATAGTACAAATAAATTTGCCTCTTCTTACGGAATCAGAGAGAGGAATTGAAATAAAACAGTTTAAAACACGTGACCTTTTCCTGATGCAGAATGTGTCCTACGCCGCAGCCTTGTCACAACGTTGCACTTTTGCTTATTCCCCCTTGAACATTGGTTTTAACATGCCTACTTGGGCACGTCAAATCCAAATTGCTCTCATAAAAGACTAGCGGTCTGGGCCCAACTCTCGACCTACTAGTTCCTGGCGGAAATTCACCACAGAAACATCTGACAACCATGTGATCACGGACGTAACGATCGATGTCAGAACCTCTGTACCAACATCGATCAAGGGGGAGGACCGTCGATTACTTCCGTCACAGCCGATGTCGCCGCTGGCAATCCAAAACATTAGATTAAACACGAAAGGCATGCTTCTGGTGAAAATCCAGGAAGGCAGCAATAAATTTTGTGTCTAGACATTTTACGCTTCCGCATTTTGTCTGTACTAGCATTGTCAACAACCTCCTTATTTCTACAATACATGTATTAACCCGATTTACACAGAATGGGCATAAATACAATCATAATTAAATCCACGATTAACATTTCCACTAGGAACATGTCATACTATCAACAATATGATATACAAAATCTCTCTAATTACAAGCCATATAAATAATAATTGAAAATACACAAACATCTCTAATTCAAATAGCACAACCATAAAATCAATACTTTTAAATACATAAAATCACCTCTGAGTCTAATAATACTCTATATAAATCAGTAGTTCTAAATGCAAGAAATATATTTCTAAGTCTATTATTCCTGCACACTTTCTATCAGTTAAAACTCACGAATAAGCTAACGGTTCAGCCTTAGACAGGACTTGACAAAAGTATCAAAGTACCGAGAGAGAATTGACTGGGTATTTATGTTATTGCGTTTGCTAGCGCATGCCTCCTGTATGTCTGGGGTTTTAGGATACATTTCAACTGGGACGCCATTATCACCTACCTATATCATCCGCTCTTAATTTTCAATTTACAAGGTGGAGTCCTCTGACGGCTTATTTACGTTAGCCTAGCATCCCAGTGCGAGGGACAAATTGCTAACAACCTCGCTACACCTCATATTATGTTATACATGAACTAGATCATATAAATAGATAGAATGATAGATAGATAGATAGATAGATGGATGGATAGATAGATACGTGTGCAATTCTGCTTCGACACAACTAGGAGCAATGCAATTATATACGTTCTCTGTGTCTATTTGTCTATATGTCTCTTTGGTGGTGGTGTGTGCGTGTGTGTGTGTGAGAGAGAGAGTTGTATGTGTGTGTGTGTGTGTGGTTGTGTGTGTGTGTGTGTTTCTATTTAATGTCTGTCGCAGTCTGTTAAAAGTGATAATAATTTCGTTCAACGTCGTCTCTTAAAATAAACGCACCACTTAACGTGCGACAATAGAAGTCAATGGGTATCTGCTTACACATATAGTACAATCAATCAATCCCTAAAGGTCAGGATGCTGTTATGCTGTTGCGTGTTTGAGGAGGTGCATGCATTTAATTTTTTCTGAAAAATAAAACTAAGTTAAACAGTTTGAAAATCAAGAGATAATGAAAGGAACGAATTTTGAACAAATTTTGCTAACACATTAATCCGAGGACAGAAGCCATGTCACTCTAAATGGCAAAGTGTACATTTTTTCAACTCCTTGACGAACATTCCGCTTTCACTTTCACTTTCTACATATCCTCTAACTATAGTACATTCCATAAGAACAATTTTATCTATAGTCAATTAACCTATTGTTTTCTTTTACAAACGATTTGATGTCAGTCCAAATGGCTGAATTGATAGCGCTCGTGTTATCTCATGAAAATACGGATCACATAAAGAAACGTTTCCCTGATAGCATGACAATGAACAGTGGCCAAAATAAAAGTTTAAAAAAAAAAATGATGTGATGTCCTGAATTCGTAGCGGTCGTGTCATCTCATGAGAATACTGGTACTTAATAACACAAATAAACGTTTCCTTGTTAGCATCATAATGAACAATGGCCAAAATATAAGCTTAGTGTTTTAAAGATGTGATGCCCTTTTTCCATCTTTACATTTAATTAAGTGAAGCACTTTTGTTCCGACTCCCACTTTGTTGAATTGTGCGCATCAGTTACATGACCTTTGAATTCTGTGACCTATCCCAGGGTCTTTGTGTTTCGTCTCACCTCAGCATTTTGATCTATTGTCAGACACAACTCCCAATCTCCCCACTTTGTTGAATTGTGCGCATCAGTTACATGACCTTTGAATTCTGTGACCTATCCCAGGGTCTTTGTGTTTCGTCTCACCTCAGCATTTTGATCTATTGTCAGACACAACTCCCAATCTCATCTTGTCGTTAAACATAACGCATGCCCTCGATTTAATGTCAACATATTACCTCGTACAAAATGCATACTTTTATCTCACCACAAAGATGTTTCCTAATAAAATGCAATTTCTTTTTCCTTTCTGCAGAAAGCATTTCATGAAACATTGTGTCCTAATGAGAAGCGGTTTTCGCTTCACTTCAGTATTATGGCTTATGAAAATGTATGGGACACTTATGGGACACTTATGGGACGCTTATGGGACACTCATCGCATTCAAACACTGGAATTTTCAAACGTAAGTGCATTACCTCAGTGCCAGGTAATGGTCAGTTAAAACGGATGCATCTCGCGTCATTGAAAAAACCGGGCATGTTGACAAGCGCACTTGCCATCTCATGCCCCAGCAGTAAGACCATTCACAATAGATGTGCCTCGTGTACTTCAAACACTAAAGCATTGACAGACAATGCATGTCCGTCTTACTCCAGCATTGTGACCTAGCATGAGAGAGACGGAGACAGAAGACAAAGAAAGATGTCTTGTCACATTCCAGAATCGTGCTTTGCTTCAGTCCTCAGACGAGGAGATCCAAATCAGTTGTGACGAACAGCGAGATGCTCCGTGAAGGTTGGCGTGAACAGATAACGCGGGCCCTGTCACGATGACTTTCCTCTCCAGCCCTCGCACGTGATCCATCGTCGTCACCGTGACTTCGTCACGCGCAGCTAGCACCGTGTCACGAACACGAACAGTATCATCGCTCGCTTGACTATCCACCACTCGCACTGGCACTCCTGTTGAACGTAGACCTCGTACCAGACCAATAGCCTGAGACACCACGCGACCATTACGGCCAATCTTTTCGTCGCGTACATTGTCACACAATACGAAAACGTCACGGTAGTGCAGAGGAGGAGGCTGATTGTCTGACAAGAAACGAAAGCAAAATTATATAAACGCATTTCTAACTTTAAATTAATGTACTTACAACATAAAACTATTTTCCTTTTAATTTTATTGCGGCAAATTCACAGTTAATTAATATGTTTTATAATCTTATGTTACCTTTCGAATCAACGCCTGTGCTTCATAGATATTAAACTCACCTTGGTTTTCTGCGCCGGGAACAGGGATCCTGACATCTGTCATCACACAGAAAAAACTGTTTTGCACTTCATTATTACATCAATATAATTCTAAAAGCATTTATTGATTATATGTGCAACATAACTACCCACTAACATTTCTTGTTTTACATTCTTATTGATTCTGTCCTCTCGAAATTGCTTTTCCTTGCTTGTGCACATTATAAATCTATTTGTTAATCGTTTGCGTGTTAGGCTTATCTTTCGAAGCATAGTTATTTGTACAGGATAGAAAAATAATATTCGGCGCGGTCTTGCAGCACACATGCGACCAGAGTTCTGACATACCTGCGAGTCCAAGATGTTTCAGGAAATGAGCCACCTCCTTCCCACACTGCTGGCATTCATCCGGAGGACGGTCACTATGGCCCGACTGGCCCCCACAATGTGTTATTTTCAAGACTGGGGGGCCGTCTGTTTCAGCGACTTTTATGCTTCGATCATACGGCTGAGCACATTCTGGTTCTTTCCGGGTAGCTGACCCTTCAGACTCTTCAGACTGTACCACTCGACTGTCTCTGGCATCTTCCGATTCGGCGAGCGTAGTTCTATGGTAATGCTGGATGTGGCTCATTTTTGTAATTTCCGGAGCCTCCTCAATTGCTCTAACGACGACTGGCGGTGACCTCAGGGGGGTTAAAAAAATTGCTTTCTTCAGGCATTGAGGCCACACGAGGGTTTGCATTGCAGCACCCCATATGCAAACATCTGGAACATTTTTTATCAGCTCATCGCAGAACTTCGTGAAGTTTCGGCTGTTAAACAAGACATGGCAAACGTTTAAAAAAAATGAAATTGATCAGCATATTTAATTCGATAAAGCTGTACTGTTTATCTTTGTCATTAGAGCCATAATTTCTAAAATTAATCCAATTAGAAACTATTTATTAGTATTCATAAAACGTGTGTATACTGATTATTTATAGTTACCTGTCCTTTGTCCTTTCATTGATATGTATTTGTATTTTACATCGCTGTTCTTCTTCGTATTGATACTATTGATGATGATGATGATGATTTACCGTACTCTTTACTTCTGTTGCCTGTCCGTTAGATGATTTTGAGGGTCTGTTTTATTTATAAACGCAAAACGTATTCTGATATCCAATGTTCGACAGAAAATGAAAGGACTTTTCTAATTGATATAGCTTTTCGTTGCAGTGGGGTAGGTATGTGGAGTTTTGAAAGCCTCGCCAAATACCCATCATGTCGGCTTCTATGGCGTTCCTATTGCTGTTGACGTCACTTATGCCCTTATACTCCACAATCTTTGGATTTCTCGACGGAATTTCTGGTACTTTTAATATTTTGCTATCTTTTGTTTCAATATTTCAATTACTGTCGGTGTCCAGTTACATTGGTTTTTACCAGTCTCCTTGCGGGAATTACGTGAACACTTATTTCGTAGAAATCCAGAGTATTTTGACTATTTCCAGCTGCTGCTGTTATCATACCTAATTTGTTGATTCTGCAGCCCATTACACACATTTATATCTACAGATTTTGCAGAATATTTTCCCTTGTCATGCATTCCCATTCAGCCAGAGTCTGTCTCATGGACAGCATGTTTACATTAATCTCATTCTGTACATTCGAATTAGTTGTATAGCCATCAGTGTAGCTGATAGTCGTATGATGTCTATATTTATGATCAGTATCATGTTAACACCATTTATATTTAACTTGAGGACTTGCCTTACTAGTTTTATGTTTTTGTCTTCCATTTAAACGATTGTGTTCTCTTCAACTTGCATATATTTATAAAGTTAAATGATGAAAATAGTGCAATTTTAATGTATTTTTTTTCACATGGAAATCTTGACTAAGGATAACATCGCTTATTCTGTCACCCATGCTCCTATATGACTGTAAACGCTTTTGTGTGAATATGTGTTCATGTGCGTGCGTGAGTGAGTGTATGCATTGTGTGAGTTTGTTTCACGTATATTTGTATTGAAACTTTCTATTTAATACGTTTATTAAAAGTCATTAATGAAAGTCGGTTGTACGACGATGTGTGCATCTGTTTGCAGTTTTAGCTGTCGTCAGTGTCACGCTACTGAATTCCGAGTGCTTTGTCACATGTATGCCTCTATGCACAGTTATGTGAAACATAAATTGACACACTAACAACATATACGTGTTCATGAGCAGTGTGCATGTAAAATATAAATTGATAAAACAAACAGCATAGAAGTATTCATGATCAATGTGAATTACGCTGAATTGACACATGCAGCTTAAGGGTTTGCATGCTAGACTTCTCTGTAATAAACAACACAACATTTTATCTTAACAAAGCTATCTGACCTGAAATAAACTGCACAACATTTTTTTAAACTAAGCTATCGGACCTGTAATAAACTACACAACATTTTATTTAACTAAGCTATCTGATCTGAAATAAACTACACAACATTTTTCTTAACTAAGCTATCTGACCTGCCATAATCAGGACCTGCCTCATCGGCGATGACACAAAGCGGATGCTGGGAGCTAGCAATAGCTTTGAACGTTGACACTGCGGAATCTACCTCCTTTCTGAAATCAAACTCATGACGTCTAATGCGTTCGCCTTCAGACGGCGCAGCATCAAACCAGCTCTTTGGGGCTTTCAGCAGTTGTTGCTCGATGGCGAGTGAAGCAGCTTTGCTTTTGTTCCACGTGCTCAGGACGTGGACGTTATGACCTTTCTGCAGCCAGCACATGGCCTGCAGGACTAGCACCACTGTTTTGCCCGTACCTGGTGGACCGAGAAGAAATACACGGGGTGGAGACGTATGAAGAAGTTCTAACTGCTCGGGGGTTAGTACGAAACGACTTGTCCTCTCCCCAACCTCGGACACGCCATCTCCCAGAGTTCTCAGCTCCAAACGTGCTCCTGATAGAGTATGAATGTCCACTGTTGTTGCTGGACCACAGAACCTAAACAGCATCATGTATAACATATTAATTATGAAAACGTTATCACGAACAGAAACAATGTATACCAATGTTACAGATATGTATAATGTTATGCTATAATTTGCAAAGGTTAGGTCAGATTAATTTAGGAAATTATATCTTTGATGGCATCTCCGATTAGTTCATGAAAATTATTATTATTATTTATTAATCGTTTATAACTAATTACAAGTGATTAGAATCTTAATTTATTTCATTAAAGATCCTTATCCTCCAGCAGGCACCACTCATTGGACATTTTGGCGCGGTAAACGTTTTCTCTGTTCCACAACATAAAGCATTTACGGTCACATAATGTTTTCATGAGAGGAAAACTTCTTACTAAAGGAGAAGACAAATCCTTCTTTAATCTATATTTAGCTAGACCCCATCCATCCACTTTCTTCTCCAACATATGATTATCAATATGCATCAATAAATTTAACAATAAATTTGTCAAATCAAAGACAAACACAATGAGATTACTTGATATTAATAATTCCATGAACCCACATTTGGATAATTTTATAATTACACAGTCTCTCTTAAATACAATTCAACAATAGAGTGAAAACAAGTCAGAAAATAGAAATGGAATTATTAGAGATTGGTAATAACTGTATTTACATAACCTGATTCAGCACAGTCTTAACAGTCCTTCTGGCACTTTGCCACGATGTCCCAATTTATTATTCAGTTCAATTTCATCAGTTCCATGTGTATCACTTACACGTGAAACCAAAGCACTGTTTTGCTACTTGGATTTAAACTGAGCACTTCTTTTCACCATGCCAGCTCCTTCAAAAAGAACAATAAATGTAGCAATGTCCAACAATTTCATCAACACTGTAAATTTGTTTGTCCAGTCACAAATCTTGCTGCTGATTGTCAGTAGAATGCAGTGCGTTCATACACTTGCACGCTGTTCCTGCCTTTATCATGGTTGGTTTTAGCAGTTTGCAAACGATAAAGTTGGCTATTTGCTTACTGTAAAATATAATAATTAAGGAGCAAACATTTATCACTTTATAACTCTTACACTCCAGTCTCAACTTACAATTTCATGAACAGTATTTATTAATCCGATAAACACACATTGCAAAATAAATACAACATATCAAACAATCTCAAGTGTTAGCAAATTTCATGTGTGAAGCTTACTTCAGATATTTGTAGAAATAAACGTTATCTCACATAGTACATCTCTACACAAGTATAACATATCAATAGTGAAAATTAATGAAATATTCCTATAATATTTGTCTAGAGCAGTAGAAATGGAAATGTAAGAGTCCGGTACACAAGTCTCTGTAAATCCTGTGAAATATGTTATATAAATATTTATTACCCAGTGTTCATTTATATGATGCTAAAATGATTGTGAATGTTGTTTTCCTATTAGAAAAGACAAAATAAATTATTTTTGCATATAATTTGTATTTCTATTCCTTAGCCTTGCTTAATTTAATTTTAATTTGTTTTATTTTAATTTAAAGTTATTTAATACCTTGCGACCAATTCTCTGTACAGGCAAGACTTCATGGTCTGCTGATGGCCATGTGTACATAGAAGCTTGCGCCACCACTCCTGTAGCTTGATCATTGCCTCATCTGAGGTTTTCAACTGAGTGTCAATCTGAGGTACATTTTCCGCACACAGACATTTGTTTACTGCTTCGTTGATGTTTACGCCACACAGACATTTACGTAGCTCCTTTAGACAAACAAGGGACTGTTAATGCCATTCATAATATGTTTGTAATGTACATTATTCAAAAGGGTACACAAAACCATAGTGGTGTTCGTTGTTGCTTTATATCATTATGAAAAGAAGCTCACGTCTATAGACAATAAAGCCAAACATTTCAAGAGCTCTTTATTGTGTTTACGTAAATGGGAAAATAATTCACATTCGTTAATACGTTACTTTGAGTACAGAATAATTCAGGTCGAGCAGCTGTGCATTTCAATTTTGTCTTACAACACTATTATATGTAAATATTGCAGTGTAATAATGAAACAAGATTTTCTCTATCATATTATAATGTCCCAAATTCAATTTCCACTAGTTCCTTAATGTATGTTTCTAATATAATTAGTTAAAAGTGGTTTGCTTATGATCAACAAATACTTACTTCAGACAATGATTGAGCCGGGTCCGATGCAACGCTCTGCAACAATTGTGTGGAAGTAATATTTGGTAACATAAAGGTTTTGGTAATCTGCACAGTTCCCAAATCTTCTACCAGATACCTGAGCACGACATCTGCTTTCTTTAACTGTTTTAAACCATGTTTTAGCTTTCGCAAAATGCTTTCTCTAAACGACTCTTGGGTCGGCGGAGAGCCAAAGTCTGCTCCCACACTTTTGCATTCTCCCACGATCAGTCCATGATCCCTGTGTATGATAAGTACGTCAAAATCGCCTTGACGGTACTCTTCCTCCAAATCTACCGGGTGCGGAAAACTCGACGCCGAGGCAGCATAGCACGGCTTGTTCATATACTTTCCAAAGTCAAGCTGAGATATGACCATCATCACCTCACGCGGTTTACTAAGGTCAGCGATGGCGCGTATGCAGTGTAGGATTCGAGCCTGGGCATTATCTTCTCTTTCTTTGTTATCAGGTACCTCGCAACCAGATTGCGGCTTGTGAGAGAAATGAAAATATAAGTAGCAGTATTATACTATGTCTACTACTACTACCGGATGATGATGATGATGATGATGATGGTGGTGGTGGTGGTGGTGATGGTGATGGTGGTGGTGAGGATGATGCTGGTGATGATGATGATGGTGGTGGTGGTGATGATGATGATGATTGTGATGATAATGATGATGATTTTATTAACGTTTATCATATGACGTAAATCCCACATCGTCTTATTATTGCAATTGCTGTTCTATGATCCTGAAACAACAAAGAAATAAATGGACACAAAATGTGCACTGCTGTTCAGAAATCAAAGAAGATCTAATTCAAGTTCTGACTACTGTTCCATCTATGTACATTCCTAATCTTAGAGGTGAAAGACTCCAGAACAAACTCAAGTCAGCCTTCAAGCTCATGATCCCAGACAGTGTTTTAAAACTTCACATTAAAATCAAACAGTTTACGCAAACATAGGAGTTAGTTGTACACGTTACAACACCTTGTCTTTTGACAATGATCTGGAATGGGATAATAATTAACTTTAATAAAATTATTTCTGCTAGAATCTTTGAAGAATACATTGTGCATTTAGTAAATTGACTGTGCCATGTAACAAATTAGGTTACAGAGGACAAATAGAATCAGTTCTGAAAGAGGACTTTGGTAAATGTTAACGAAAATTGAGAGGATATTTGTTTGGTCTGTATGTGTTACATATGAACGTACATTAGCCCATGATTTAGACCAAATACCGATAAATGTGAAAGTGTACCTTAATTGTGAATTTGAACGTTTAGATTATTTTCACTCCTGTGTCTGTCGACTAGTTTCTTTGGTGCCAGATACACAACAATATGTCAAAACAAGACAATACAATTATTTCATTTCTAAAACTCCTTTCTTTCTTTCTTACACATTCTCTACTTATAAATCTAGCAACACTTTTGTTAGATCCGTACACATGCTGTAAGCATTTTCTCTCTTCCACAACATTAAAGACAAATATTTACCATCACACAATATTTCTATAGGGTAATAATAGTTTATGCATAAACATAAGTTTCGAAGCTGCAATAGTCTTTTGCATGCTTTTGTAACAAAGACACAAGTCTATTGTCGCATGGAATTTGTCAGTTTCATGTGTTTCTCTTGCACATTGTAGAACTCTCATGAGGCAGTATTCTCTCGAGACTAATCTGGGAGATCCGCTTATTAGCTGCTTCAAGCAGAACAACAATGAAGCAATTAATAACTTCCTTGAACCAGAAATTCCACGATGTAGTCAGCATACTTTGCCACCATACATCAACAGAGTGCAGTGTATTCTTACACTTACACACTAGGGTAGAAACTTCTCGAGGCTACCAAGGTCGTAGTAGCTTATAAATCAGTAAACTGGGAGATTCAGGTAAAACAAAAAGCTGATTCTTCACTTTACAATATAATAAGGGAATAAACGCTAAGGTTTCCAGTTTATCATCTCTTAACTCCATTCTTTCTTACATTAATGTCTCAACTTACAGTTTCCTGCAACAGTATTTATTACCCCCATACACATATACAGCATAATAAATACAACATATCAATTTTATGAACATATTCACTGGAAACAATGTCAAGTGTTAAGCATACTACTAACGAGCATCTTAGTTCACACTTTGTAGAAATAATAATCTACTCACATAATATCTCTCTACACAGAACACAAGTAAACATATCAATAGCAAAATGCACAAAATATTTCCAAGTCCATTCTCTCTCAATCAATCAACTCACTATTAATCTGATGACTGCCTTTCATGACCGGACGTCTTGCCACACTATATACAAAGTGATTAGACAATAGAATTTTTTACAGCAGGTAAACATTTGATCTCAGCCCATTGGTCTCGTTCTTGGAAATCTTAACAATTGGATAACAGAACTATTCCTCTACCTAAAACCAGTTTAGATTACATCAGCAAGTCTAGCACATTCTATACCTGAGTTGTTTACTTGGAACTTTGACTCTTAAAAATATCAGAACAAGCAGTGTTCAAGGTCTTGTGACTTTGACATTTAACAATTTATATAACGATTAGAAATAGGGATTGGCAAATTTACTCCACCACATTATGTCAGTAAATACGCACATATACACATATATATTCTTTTGACTAAATTTGTGTACACATTACATGTCCACCGCATAGTATTAGTGCAAGTAATTTAATCATGCTCATTACTCTACAAGAGCGATGGAGACTGGAGTGGTCTCTTACCTGCACAGCAGAGATTGCCTCAGACGTTTTCACTTCTGCAGAGGTACTTGGAGAACTGCTGCCTTTGGAAATCAACACACGCGTTGAAGCAACGTCTTCTATACCGAATGGGACACGACTAAAATGTAGGGGAGGTAAGAAATATGTTTTCTCGTAAAGGTCAGGATACCACTGATCTAAAAACTGTTTAAACATATTAGCTGCTGCCATGTTTGCAGGTGACGTTGATTTTTTACAGTCGTCATATCTGAATTATGCAAGATGAGAACATGTATTTGTATCGCTTTATGCATGTCTTCAATAAGTTAGAATATATTTCTTTTACAAAATTAAAATTGTACTTCAATAAGTTAGAATACATTTCTTTTACAAAATTAAAATTGTACTTCAATAAGTTAGAATACATTTCTTTTATAAAATTGAAATTGTAATGAGGAAATATAACAAACATAGAACTGAAAATGTAGGAAAGAAAGGAACACATGTAAATATATAAAAGGGCCAGCGAAAAACACTTTATGAAGGCAGGGAAGATCAATAGAGCAGTATTGTGTGTGTGTGTGTGTGAGTGTGTGTGTGTGTGTGTATCTGTCTGTCTGTCTGTCTGTGTGTCTCTCTGTGTGTGTTAATTTATGTATACGTATATATCTGTGCATAATTATATGTATGTTATGTATATATGATTCGTGTTACTGTGTGTACATGCTCACGCGAAAATGTTCATGCCTCTCTTCTTACCTTGTATTTTGCCTGCTGGACACCTTTGTCAGTGACTGCACATGTCTGCCTTTGCCTGGAAAATGTTGATAATTTCTTTGCTCCATTATTTACATATTGTAATAGTCAGCCACGGCAGGACAAAAGACAAAAATTAATGTCAAATTGTTGCAGTGTATATAACCCACAGAGACACTGACACTCCTCGGATTCATACAGTTTGGGCCTTCATATTCTGGCGAAGCGTTTGTCTCCACACAAACAGCTAGATCAGTTCATCCCATTTCTCTATGGACTACATAGAAACATGAGCACAAAGGTAGCATGCATTGATTGACTTGACGAGTATTGTCCCCGACGCGTGTGCATGTGCAGCCTTGTTTCATTGTACTGAAAAATACCACGCCAAGTAAATTTGCGTGTACAGCCTTGTTTCATTGTACTGAAAAGCAGGCCAAGTGAATGAAAACTTTAATTAAACTGAAGTGAGCGACTGACAATTCCCAGTTTGCCTTTGTATGGGGAAGCCCCACTTCTTCGCAGATCCACGACCTCGTGCAGATATTGTATCCCCTTCCGAAAAGAAAGTTAATACGTCAATACTACACTTTGATCGGCCTTTGAGATTAAATATTGTACTTTCGTTGCTCTAAGCGGTTGCATGCTAAGGAGATGATGTGTATGATTTTTTCACAAACCAAAGATGGCAGTTTAGGATAGAAAATATCTCGTTAAGATAATAAATTTTATAACTTGCCCATGAACTTATATATCTTCTAAAATTAGCAACGCACAGTGGCACAGAGAGAGAGAGAGAGAGAGAGAGAGAGAGAGAGAGAGAGAGAGAGAGAGAGTATGAGTGTGTGAATGTGCATGTGTTCACGCATTTATGCATCACTTTTATGAATGTGTAAACATGTAAGAAATTTCCAAACCACAGTCTCGATCTTAGATTAAAAAGACGAATACTCAACCCTTGTCATTACACAGTTCTG
The DNA here is from genome assembly GCA_028829895.1 of Sinotaia quadrata. Lineage (NCBI taxonomy): Eukaryota > Metazoa > Mollusca > Gastropoda > Architaenioglossa > Viviparidae > Sinotaia > Sinotaia quadrata. Next base: position 114,052,738 of record CM054180.1, read on the forward strand.
GACCGTTGTGCGTACAAATACGGTAGAACAACTGTCAGACGGGTGTATTTATTTAAACATAACTTATCCATTCTTTCACTCCAGATGAGATAGGATGTTTGTCGGAGAAACAGTCTTAAAAAAACTAAAAGAATCCAGAAATATATAGGTCTTAAGCTTCCTGTCCATTCAATGTATGGAACACGTAATTTTCTCCACGCCGGTGTGCAACCCTACACCAAGTGACGGGCAACACAAACTACAGCACACACGCACTTCCTGCGAGACGCAGAGCGAGACGGAACATGCCCCATCTTGTAGTTCTGTGGCCTAAGCCAGATTGCTAGAATTGACATAGTTTTTCGTCTCTGTATTACCTAGTGAAAAATTAATTTCTCAGAAACATTCTATTAGTAGAAATTGTAACCATGGTATGCATAATCTGTAGAATTATGATCTTCTTCAGACTTAATGTCAGTAGTGTTCTCCCTATGAGTAAACAAATGGTTTTTGTCGTAAACAATGTTCTTGACAGGTGTCCTTAATCAGTTGATATAGATGTTGAGGTCTGTATGCGTGCGTGTGTGTGTGTGTGTGTGTGTGTGTGTGTGTGTGTGTGTGTGTGTGTGTGTGTGTGTATGTGTGTGTGTGCGTGTGTGTGAGAAAGAGAGAGAGAGAGAGAGAGATGACTATGAACTTTAAGAAGTTTCTGAATAGCAATATATCGTTCGTAATTTTACTATTTTCCTGTGATCTTATACGTATAGAGTTTTCGTGAACATCCGTGACTGGCTTGTTTAGAGTCCAAAAGAGAGTGGCAGAAAAGTTACTCTGATCCTATTTTCACTATAACATTGTTACTAATATTTATGTAGATGATATTTAATTATTAGTATTATTGTTATACGCAGAAAGTATACTTAATTATTACTAAACAATTATTGTGGGCGCGAAAGGTCCTTTATTCGCTATTTCCATTTTCTCTGCATTCATTGCCTGTATGTTTTCACTTTTTACATCCCATTAATGTGTAAGTGTTTGTGAAATAATTTGCATTTTACTGTTTTCATTACGTAATAATAATTTGCATTTTACTATTTTCATTACGTAATAATAATTAGCATTGTACTGTTTTCATTACGTAATAACAATAGATAAGTGTGCATTATTTGTGTGCACTACGTCCAACCACTGTATTTCTTTCCTTTTCACTAGTAACAGTGACTGGTAGGAGATCGAATCATGGAGGACCATGATTTTTATTTTAAGTAGAAGGTGGTGGTGGTGGGAATAATGTAACCTTGTTAGTAAGAATTATAGGTTCAGGTGTGTCTGTGAGTGTGCTTTGCTTATGCTCAATCTTTTAGACGGACGACAGTGATTTTTGATATGATGACGGGTGTGCAAAATGTGTGACAGTTGTTCGAGTTTTGGTGTTTGGCATTCGGGCTGAGTGGTCTGACTTTTATATATATATGTTTGTTTGAGATGTTATATATATATAATTATGCGTATGTTATATATTTAAGCATGTATATGTGTGTATATTTTTATTTGAGAATGTTCAAGCCGCTTCTTGCTTCGTAGTTTGTCTGATAACACCATTGCAGTGAAAGCACACACCTGCCGTTGCCTGGAAAATGTTGATAACACTCATTTGTTGCATTATAGATTTTTTTTTAATTGTTAGCCAAAAAAACCCCAAAACATTAAAATCAAGCTGTTGCAGTGTATATAACCAAGACACATGGACCCTCTCCTAAACGAAACAACGACACTCATCGGATTCACGCAGTTTGGGTGTGTGCTTGTCCAGGCGTGTTTCATTGTACTGAAAAGCAGACCAAGTGAATGAAAAGTATTCCCAGTTTTGAACTGCATGGAGGAAGCCCCACTTCTTATCGGATGCACGACCTCGTGTAGATATTGTGTCCCCTTCCGAGAAGAAAGTTAATATGACACTGTCACACTTTGATCGGCCTTTAAGATTAAATACTTTTGTTTTGTTGCTCTAAACGGCCGCATGCTAAGGGGATATGCGTTTATGCACCACATTTATGGACGTAAACGTGAAATAAACTTTAAATTCCTGTCTGGACTTTAGATTAAGAGGACGAGTACTGTGTATTCGAGGAAAAGAGCTGATTACGAACATTTATTTATTCAAGGAGTTTCTGAATAGCGGTATATCGTCCGTAAATTTAATATCTTCCAGTGACCTAATATGTCTAGAATTTGGTAAAAGAAAGTGATAAATAGTCTGTAAATTTAATATCTTCCAGTGACCTAATATGTCTAGAATTTGGTAAAAGAAAGTGATAAATAGTCTGTAAATTTTCCAACCTAAGCGTGGTTAAGGCAAGAAATCAAATCGCGAAGAAAGTCAAAGAGCAGAGGCATTTACTGTAGAAATCAGTGACCCATTGACAGTTAAAGGCAGTGACACAGTTAATGACCAGCAAGCATGTACACAGACTGATACAAGTGTAGAAGACAGAAAGCCTTTGATGTCATGAAGGCAATATAAGCAGAATAAGGCGAAAGTGACAAGTTAAATTGCCACAGAGCAGTGTACAAAAGGCATTTTGACTTTTCTCAGTGTGGAAGAAAAAGAGGACAAACACTGCAAACCAGTGACAGTAATTAAAGTTAAAGAATATGGAATTCTTACTGCAGCTCATAACAGTATGACGGGGAGGAGGGATGCATGAGCGATAAAAACAGTACAGAAAAAGTAAAGGACGATTTAGTTCAGCCAAGCGTGACGGGTAACGAGACTGACTTGGTAGGTCGTGTAACGAAGGGGAGACAATCTTCCGTTCGCACTAAAGAAACAAAAGTCCCATTGTATGACACAGAATCATAGATGAAACTTTGTTGACATTACCACAAAAGTCTGACTTATTAATAGTGACACAATTTGTAAGTGATATACATTATAGAGAGATATTCCTTTCGATGATTTAGCGCTTGTTATAAATTAATGCATTGAGATAATGCATATATTTTGATTAAGATGTTTTTCTTTGTTACACTGTTGTAACGCGACCTGTTTATCCACCCAGTTGATAAAATCCACTAGTTCATCACTAGAGCCAAACTAAAAACTTTATGCCTAAGAGGAAGCACAAATAAACTGAAAGCAAATCAGCAATTACTATGAATATTTTGCTCACTGTCGGGCAACAAAAATTTGTTACACACCAAATTAAATTAAACAACATGTACAACAAGAGGAATGCTAGCCACTAGTCAGCGTTCACCATGACCTAACACTACCCAGCCCATCCACTAGGTAAAAACTATCTTTTGCCAACCACAGTGATGAACTGGAGATAGACTAAGAATTCCAAATCCCTCAACCTGCCTTGTTACTAGTCTCAACCAACTAGCACACAAGCAGAGCACAATGAAACTCTCAAAACAATAATACAAAAATAAAACTACAAACTGTATTGCCACATAGAACACAAGTTTTCTTATTTATAATAAAATAATTATTGCCACAAAACATAAATTCCAATACCTATATAGTAACATCACACAGCGAAATAAGCGTACACTCGAATTTAGTATAATTCAAATACAATATATCAACATTTACACAAAGGCACTAAGAAAATAATATAAACTACCATACAAACATGTATAAATACAAACTATAAATTATTTCCTATCTAAATACATAAACGTCAATTAGTTTTAACGCCCTAAAACATTGTACAATGATAAAAGCATGTACTCTAACACAGCATACTACAGTATGCACTGACAAGTTTACACAATACAGTGTTTCATGATTTAAAACAAAGCGAGCGCTGACCTAATTTTGTTGCTACAGAGAAACAAAACGAAAAGTGTTGTACACACACATTCCACATTATCATCTTTCATTTTATGTAAAATTCATCTTGCAATGTACTATTGCCACGGGTTTGTTTTATATTTAGCGAGGAATGCTCACTTTGTGGTTCGTTCAATCAACGGTATATTTTATATTTTAATTAATTTTTTAGGTGACTGAAATACACATGCCATCAGCATCAACTTTAGTAAAGTCAAGTCTTTCTCTCTGTTTACGAGTGTAGTAGCTGTACTTTCTATCTGCATTTTTATAAATTAGGACAATCACCTACTTACTCAAAATCATAGTCAACCTCATTCGTTCAGCCATTGTCAGCGTAGGCCGTAGAACATAAAATCTTTCACTAGTTCACATGTTTAAACTATGGCTCAGTTACATATTAAGGAGATGTCAAAGTTAAATATTTAGTCTAAATCAATGTCACATGTTAAAATAATTGGTCTGTTACGCATTAGATAAATGGCAACTTAATAAGCTCAAATAAAACACTACACTTGAGGACTGGTTTCGTATTTCAAAATGTATATCACAAGTCAACAAAATATTTTATATTTGTGTAAATATATTAACGCATTCTTATACTTGTCAGAAATAATGTTCAGTAAACTTAACATTTTAATATGATCGAATTGAAGCTTGTTTTATAAATAATACATAAGTTTATCCCGGGAAAACAATAGTTGCGAAAATATTTTGTATCTGTAATTACAAAGTAAATACGCATTTCGTCGAAATATTTAAATTCGCTATTGTATTTCTGAGAAACGGAAAGCGAAGATAAATGAAAAATAAAATTTCTAATATTTGATTGCTATGGTGATGTAATCATCTTATTATTTTAGTTATTTCTTTGTACCATATGGATTTATCGCCTTTAATGTTACTGAATGAGACATCACGTGATAGATGACACACCGCTCACTGAAGTGTGTCTAAATAACATAATAATATTACGATATTACACATAACAAAATAACAACAAGTTTACTAATGAAAAGCATTTCAATAAATCCTGCAAGCGATTTGTTCAGTTTTGCTTTCTAACTAGGATCATCCCAGCAAACCAGAGACCCGGGACGCAGAAAGGGAGCGATAACATTAAATACTGGAGCAAATTAGACCATTTCCTTAGGACCAGAAATCACTCCATTCAAACCTGTCGTCGGCCTGACCCTTGTTACTGGTAGAGCAGTTATCTGAATAACGAAACAACAAAGTCAAAAGTCAAAAGTCAAATAATGCTTGAAATTTCAAAGTTTCTGCCTTGCATATATAAGAAAACTTCAGTGACAATAAAAATGTAAACAAATGCATTTATAAAAAGAAAAGAACCGTAAACAACAACAATATTTTTTATTATGATCATCGTCTTCATCATCATAAACATTACAATAATAATATTAATAATAATAACAGCAAGAAAACTGAGGGCGATATTGAAAAAGATGTCTATGATTGTGTCAAATACAGATTGTGTAAGAACAAAGATGAGCCACTGATAGTCGCAGTAAAATATTTGATTATACCGATTGCCACACAGCCAACGAAAATCGTGGAAGGAGTCAGTAAAACAGAAATCGACACAAAACTGCTGTCAGAAACCTTCTGGGCTCCAAGATCGACGAAGTCATAAAACATCGGGACTGATAACTTGCAGATGACTTAGAAAGGTATGTGTAAGTCAAAACAGAAACATTCATCACTGCTGCGCAAGATCAACATGTAAAAACAAAATTTCAGAATATAAGAATCGTTACGATAGCAAATGCGCCCCTCTTCCGACTCTACATGAGCTTAGATAAGACAACGGAACACGTACTGTAACATCTCGTAATGCATGCGATGACTCACTGAAACAGTCAAAATCCTACATAAACATATATGGAACAATTACGGATTCCTAATACATGAGATGACTCACTGAAACAGTCAAAATCCTACATAAACATATGGAATAATTACGGAATCCTAATACATGAGATGACTCACTGAAGCAGTAAAAATCCTACAATCCTATATGAGACAAGTACGGAATCATAACATCAGGCGGACTATGGATATTCCAACCAGAAGCACTCTTTGGAACAAAAGAAGTTAAAACAACAAACCAAGAAGGTTCCCAAAGCCCACATTCCCCTTCCAGAACAAAAAGAAAAGAAAGAAAAAAATGAAAAACAACTTCAAATCGCACGAACAATACAGGTAAAAATTATAGATATATTTCAAAAATATCAAAGGAAGTCGTCTGCCACAATAACAAACTAGCAACATGTATTCATGTGGTAAAAATTACATCCACGTATTAAATGTGATATCCAAGTATTATAAATGTAATCATGTAATGAAAAATGTGTTTTCATATAACAAAGGTTATATTAAATTTTATGCAGTACAAGGTAGGCAGTGTACAAGTTATATTCTTACAATAAAGGCCATTTTCTTAAAATAATCGGTATTGACATGTGGAAATAAACACCAGCATCTTAATCATAACGGGAATCAAGGCTAATGCAAGCGAATTAAATAGAAAATAACAAAAAGAAAAGCATAACAAAAAGAAAAGCATAACAAGAAGAGAGTAAGCAAAACAGAAAACTGATGAAAGAAAACGAAAAATATGTAGGAAACTGCATTTAAACAAATTGTTACCATGTTAGTCTAGTAGATAGAAAGATAGATAACAGATAGATAGATAGATAGATAGATAGATAGATAGATAGATAGATAGATAGAAAGATAGATAGATAGATAGACAGATCGATAAAAGATAGATAGATAGATAGATAGATAGATAGATAGATAGATAGATAGATAGATAGATAGATAGATAGATAGATAGATAGATAGATAGATAGATAGATAGATAGACCGTAGAGTTATTTCATCAAAAGTATTGCTTAATATGAATAACAATTTGCATCCTATTTATAATTATTAATGTGGAACTTTTATCTAAATAAAATCTGAACAATGTATATATCTAGAAAATTTCTTGTTTGTTGCTTCGAGGTCCTTTTCATTAATGTTCTTATAAATCATTATCGTCTTCATATATAGTAAAGAAAATAATGTTATTTGAGATGTAGAAATAAAGAAAACTACGACTAGTCAGGTTAGAAATAGTAATGGTGGTATAGACACAACATATTAAACCCAGCATTTTTCCCTAAGAAAATAAATGGCAAATACTTTACAATAACACATGTAAATATGTATTGCATTTGATGTTTTGTTGAGTTGCATACTACAAAAACAAGAATTGTCTGTTACAGTGATAAATTATGATGACCACCTTTCTGCTAACTGTGAGGAAGTCAAACAAAGCATAGCATGGCTGCTTGATGCCACGATAGGCTGGCCCTTGATCTTTGCCGTCAACATACAGATGGAGGACTCCTGACGTGTCCACCACTACTCCAACACGACTTCCGACTTTCTTTAAGGCTTTGCCGTAAATACTTAGTAACTGGTGAAATAAATTAAAGAATTAATTTTGTCAAATAATATATCTCTATTATATAGTACACTAACATTTTTGAAAATAGAATTAATTCCATTCAATAAATGCATGCGAATTAACAACAGAATCGATAGAAAAAGTCAATAAGAGAAATTCTAAGTAAGTTACAAGTGTCGATTGATTTATGCACAATTTATCACTATGAAGTAAACCAGTAGATTCTATTTTTATCACTGAGGAGTGTATAGTATTGCACCAATTGAACCGTGATGCTCAAATAACCGACTTTACATTTAAAATTGAAACATTCCATTTACAGTAAAGTATACTAGAAATAATTTGTATATATTCAAAAGAAAACAGTCATATACCTTATCAAGTAAAAAACACCAGACAGAGAATGGCAACATTTCTCTCAACGAACCAGACTAACATTTTATAAAGGAAAGAAACAAACTAAAACTATATATTGTCAGACAATAAACACGAAACAAAGAAAAACTTTCCACACAAAAATTATCTGAATATCAACATTCCATTCTGGACAGTGTGTTTCGCCGATTACCTTGTGCTAATAATAACTAAAAGCTTATTTGTCATGAAAGATATACCTGGAGCTAGAGTTTGTGAGCTTATGGTACTCTTTTTTTCAAAGACAAAATATTGACTTTAACTAATAATAGTACTCATCTGAAACTAGTAATCCATGCATAGATATACACCGCAATGATTGTTTTAAAACTGGATTCAAGACAGTTACTGTTCTCTCAGTCACCTGCAATAAACATTTCCTTCGCATAACCATCGACTGTACAAAATAACAAGTCCAAAACAAATAAGGGGAGCTATGCACTAAGCTTCGCAATGCTGACTGCGAGCTCTAGAAAACGAAGCAAACTACCACCACCACCACCACCCAAAAAAAATCCCCAACAAAATCCGCCCATATATAGGCCTAAATGCTAAAATTGTGATTGCACTTTACTACGTGGGTATATGCAGTTATGTTGTCGACGCAAATGACGATGGCTGATTCCAACTCGTCTGCAAACATGGGCAAGCTGACTGTGGACGGGTTTGCTGTCATAACTCCGACATTTATGAATTCATCATTAAGATTTGAATCCGTTTCTTCTGTCTGCACCTAAGGCATATATAAAAACCATGTGATCCTATGTGTATATGAACTGAAATCCTGTATGTTAATGCACTATTTATGTTATACTTCTAAGCAAGTTCGCATTACTAATAAACAAACAATGCACACGTGTGTTGCTGGATTATGGTTGTAATAGACACAGTGAAATGTTAATTTTTTCAATTTATTGTTAGTGGTATAACTTGTTTATAAAAGAAACGTCGAAAGAAATATGGTTGTAAAGGTGCAATGGAAATTCGTTGTAATGCAATAATGGGAAAACGTTGTATTGCAATAATGGGAAAACGTTGTATTGCAACAATGGGAAAGCGTTGTATTGCAATAATGGGAAAACGTTGTATTGCAATAATGGGAAAAGACGTACTGGTTTTCTGATACAGTGGAATAAGAGTAATTAGGTGAAAAGCTTAAAAATAAGACTTATTAGGGATCGTTGAGAACACTAGCTTAAACGTGAATAATTGTTTTTAAATCATAGCAAAACGTGAGACAGGTATTTTCAACGAGAGGTATATCTTAAATTATTAGAATATATAATCTCTCCGACTATGATAAATGATACCTCTCAATCATGGACAAGGATCGGAAGAGTAGTCTCCCTGTACCCTTACTCATTTCAGTGTTAACATTAGTATTATACGTGAGCACCCTGGGTTATCACTGTCCTGGCACATATCCAAACTAGTAGTGGACACCCACATTCAAAAGCACTCAAATCCATCTTATTAATAAGTATGCTTATCCCCCATCCAACTACTTTTAATCTGAATTAATACATGGGATCAGGGGTGTTTTTGAAATAAAAAAGAATTTAATCTACACACTACATAATATAATTTTCTATTTGATTAAATACAAGGATGTACATGACATAAAAACACAGGTACACACACACACACACACACACACACACACACACACACACACACACACACACACGCACGCACACACACACACACACACGCACACACACACACACACACGCACACACGCACACACGCACACACACACACACACGCACACACACACACGCACACACACACACACACACGCACACACACACACACGCACACACACACACACACACACACACGCGCACACACACACACACACACACACACACACACACACGCGCGCGCGCGCGCACATCAGTTGACTAATGTGTCATACATCCCCTTTTGTTTTTCTAAAGTGATTTCGAGATTTTCCATTGTTGCAGCCTGTGACCCTTTGTAACTCCCACACCGTAAGAGTAGTCGCCCTCTGGCAGGCACATACTATAGTGTTTATGTTGGATTCCACTTCCAGTTTCCATTTGTAAATTTGTAAAATTATTGTTAACAACGTGCTTCAGCATTGGAGCGGCCAGCTTCTACCTGTGCGATGATTTTTATATTCTCTCCACTGACAATAATTATTTTTAGCCACACACCCCTGGCGGCTTAAAATTACTGCTTAACTCCCATTTAAAATACGGAAGTGGCTTTATTTTAATTACACCTGCACTGGCATACATATTACATTATAATACACATTTTCTACTGCGTGCAAAATTAATTCATTACTAGATCTTTCTGATCTAGTAATGAGATAGTTTGTTCGTAATTTATTTTCTTATCTGAGAGATGTGTAATTACAGGGGAGTTTTGTGCTATTTTATTATTATTTATTTTGTGGCTGTTTTTGCTTCATTTCGTTTTGTGTTTTTATCTTGGTAAACGCGATCATTCATTTAATAATTTACAAAGTACTAAAGTGAACGTTCATATTATTTTCATTCCATATAACACAGTTACCATACCTCGTACAGACTATTAACGTCCATTGGAGTGCTGGACACCACAATGCTGTTGCACATCTGTGTACTCTCGGCAGTCAAACCATTGTTAGAAAGCACAATAGCACTACCGTGATTTTTGTGAAAATTCCAAAGATACTGCAAAAAATAATCAAATATTTATTAATGCACGTATAAGCCTGTAGGTAAAATAATAAAGAAATAATAATGCATGCACACTCATAGATATACACCACACGTACACACACATAAAAACACTCACGCGCGCGCACATAGATATATATAAGGCTAAACAATTTGCTAATCACTTCCTCACAATTTACTGAAAATTATGTAATGGGAAATAACAAACTAAAGTACGACCTTCTTTAGTTTCATTTCCGATAACTCTCGCTCGATGCGACAGACAACTTCCATATCGACGTGCAGGGTTCCCGTTGTAAATGACACGTCATACGTCGGTAGTGATGTGTCAAGGTCGAGTTGATTTAACCTACTGGTCATCGCGGTCTTCATTGCGTCAATGGAATAACAAGGAACGGTTCTTTGGATCCGCTCGATTAGCTGACGATGGGCCGTCACTCTTCCCAACTTATTTCCAAGAAGTTCTCTCCTCTCGCGAAAATGTTCCTTGATTTTAGAATCTATTTCGGAGACTTCTTTTTTCAGAAGCTGTCTCTGTGTCTCCACACAACGCTGAAAACGGTCACAAACCGAGTCGATGTTTATGATAGAAATTAATCTGTTTTCCTCTGCCTGAGCTATGAAGTTATCGAAAATGGCCATATTACTTTTAAAGGCACATTCTGCTCTGAGTAGCAGAGATCTCATATCAGAAAACGCTTCCTGGCATTGTTTCACAACTTCTTGTATATCAGTAACCTGCGGGCATGAGCGGTGTTGCAAAGAAGTGCATAAATAGCATGTGGGAATGTTGTGACGTGTACAGAAGAGTTCCATTGTCTTATCGGGGTGGGTGGGGCATGGCGATTGGCGCATGCATGCAAGAGCTTCCGGTGTCAGTGTCGCCAGTGCCTCCATTTTATGCGCTTGCGTTGTTGGGAGTTTGCTGTGAACTCTGACACAAGGTTGACACAACATGGCGCCACAGTGAAGACACAACGATACGGCAGCCACGTTGTCACACACGCAGCATACATGCTCCCGACTCAGGAGCTTCCTGCTCTCTACTACTGCGTCCATTGCCAGGTCCGTGGGGAAGGAGGAGGCAATTCTTTTACAGCTAGAGTTATTGCTGCTCTCCGGTTTGTTGACCACAGGTCGGCGACAAAGTGGACACAGCGTCTCAGTATCGCACTTGTCAATCAAACTGTCAAGACACTTTTGACAGAGTAAATGGGTGCATGGTAGAATCTTAGGCTTTATGTAATGTTCGTGACACACGGGACATTCTGCATTCGATGGTTCGACGGTACAAGTTGCCATGCCACTTTTCTTGGAGTCTGTAAAAGAGAACCAGTGTATTATTCACCATATTACATAAAACATTTCCAAAGGAAATTAGTGTGGTTGTTTAAAACTACATTTCACATCTACAAGTACAAAATATTGTGCTTGAAAAATTGTTAACACGTGAAACGCTTCAGAGAAAGAAAAAAAAATCATTGAAACATTCACAATAATGATAGTAATTATGTACAAGTCTGGCAGCCAAAAACGTATGACGCAGTATTATGTAAATTACTACTATTTCTGGAATTGCATCAATTTGTATCTCCCTTAGATATAATACTTAATATCATCAGTTGCTTATTTCGCGTTTAGAATTATGAATCCACTCGTCTTGTGCATACACTGAACTCTTCTCCACTGACTAAAAATGTATCCATATAAAATAATAAAGACATGCGTATGTTTATATTTGTTTAGTGCATAGCTAAGCCGTGTGTACTTCAAAGTGACGTTCTCATTTGGCCTAGATAAGATCGACATGACTTCTCATAGCGTAATACATTCAATTGCACTTCAAGTGTCCATGATATCTAGTTATAGTTAAATACGTAGAGTATATAATGCACAGACTGGCTGTGATAGACTCCTTCCAAGATAATTTATCTTTCATCCTCTAATGTACTGAGGCTAAATGTAAGGCACATTATATACGTAACTCTGTGTTCTCAAGAAGTCAGTTCAACAGGGTATTTGTTACCTTTTACTTGCACGTGAGCGGAAATCGGCGAACAGCAAACAACAGAATGTATGAAAATAAAATACTCCCAGTGTTAGTAAAATAGTTTAGTCTAGAGTGACTGGAGAAATTAGAAATAGGTAATTCGACTCTGTCGATCCCAAACCTTATGAGGACTACGAATAGAAGTCTTAGTGTACACCGAAAATACACGTCATGTAACTCTTGCTGCCCGAACGCAGGTTATCTTTTATATTCTCCCTTTCCACAAGTAAACTTCCAAAACATAAATAGTCCACGTAATTATTTACAAGTAAACGTAAGAGTATATACAAATGCAAATCATAGAATTGTTCATTTTTTTAAATATTTTGTTACGAGTACGCACTGTATATAAATACACGTCTAGCTCGTACAAGATTAACGGCATGTTCCTAATTAATTCCCTTTCGAGCCGAACACAAAGCTCCAAGTAAAATATTGATTGACCCCCACCTTAATGTCGTGAGTAGACTCAGTCACATGCTTTTGACTCAAGATAACGTCACGAGCAAAGCTTGGGTCACATGTCTCCTCCCATTTGTTGATCATATCGTCCATTAAAACATATATTCCAAGGTCAAGGACGTGAAGAATGAACCGTTTCAAAAGATTTTTAGAAAAACACGAAGACTAACACTTAATCTCCTATCAAGTAGACACGCATACTAAATCATGTGCAGATGAGTGGGTGGTGTGGAGATATGGAGTGCAGAAAAGAAATGGTGGGGGAAGACACACAGTTCTTAACACTTTCTATCACAGTGATCGTCTGGAAACAACTGTGCTTCTTATTAATAAAAGTCTTACTATTTCCAACCATAATTAAGCAGGAAAGTATATTTTGGAATCACTCAGCATTGCCATCACGCCATAACGCCATAATTTTCAGACTAATATGACAAGTTGAAATTTTTGGTGGGTGATCACTGATGACAGTGTACTTCTATGTACAGTTTCATTTTTTTGACAGCGTATTTCAAATCAGACCGGTAATTCCCATAACTTCAGGAAATGCATCTTGTACATTTGGGAATAGCAGATAACACAGGCATGTTCACAGGCGCACGAATAAACACCCACACATGTACAAAACCAATTTAATTGCACCAGTGTGTGCTTACTCATCAGTTAGAATACTCTGGTTACAATTCATTTTGTTTTGTAATCTATAGTTTTACAGTCGACTGCACTAACCTCTTTACGACAATGCACAGAAATATGTGCCAAATTTCGGTCTTTCGACAAAGTTATCACAAACTTATTTTATAGCACCCTCGTTTCCTGCTCAACTTAATCATTAACTAGCCTATGTCACATACATGAATTGTTTCACACACACACACACACACACACACACACACACACACACACACACACACACACACACACACACACACACACACACACACACCGAAAAAATAAGAAATACGTGTATTTTGAATGAACCATTAAGAAAATCGACTTCTCTGTATACGTGTAGAGAGTGTTTAATCATCAACTGATATAAACTTCAGCATCGTTAGCTTAAGACAACTCTTATCTTCCCTTTAAATCTAACAGGGATGACTGGCCTCTTTAACGTGCTTCACTGTGTTACTATTCTAAGCGTCTCTGTGTTATTTCATTGACATAAACGCATTGGTTACAAAGTATATATATGCACACTCACACACTCCTTTCTTAAAACAAGTGAAAAGGAATCCACATGAATCGTATACATGTAAGAAAGCTTATTTGTCATGAATCTTTCTTTTATGGTAAACATCCTTGCAATGTTGAAGCAGCTTATACATTTAAGTGCTCTTATTTTAGTGTTCAAAGTGAATTTCAAATTACAAAACTCGTCGAAGATCGTGATCGTCGCCTAGTGAAACTAAAGTGTGAACACGCTCTGCTCCAATGCCGGCTTCATATTTGCTTCGCTTAAAGGTAACATCTGTGTATAGTGAACCTATTCTGGTTCCAATCTGCGTTATTTTCTGTCAAACATCATAACGTCAATATAAAATATAGCAGTGGGCCTACCTATGTCGTCTTCAAGCGTGCTTGTTGTCGCGAGATACCTCGGGTTAATTTTATACTAATGTATTTTATATATCCTATTGATGCTACAGATTATGGTCTGTCTGTCTGCGGTGCCATCTCCTTCAGTTCAGATAAAACAACTCTTCTCCTCAGGAATTCCGTTGTAATTCTGTCTTTTTAAAAATATAAGATTCCTTGATTTTTTTTTGGCCTTCTTCTGACACTTCTAAAGTGACTCATCTTTCAACTGAGCAGTTCTGAGTCAGTCCACTCCATCTTCAGACATTGGCACAATGGTCTGAATTTTCACCGCAAGGTTCCATTCTAGGACACGATGAAACATCAACAACTCTATACCTCAGCAGCACTACTGCCTTGTGTGCATGTTATCCCTTGTCATTAACCTCCATCACTACAACGTTAATTGCTACAGCTATCACACTCAGGTGTTTCACTTTAATTACCACCCGCCTGCTGCCGAGCCAACACAACATGGACACTTTCATCTCCTGGGCTTTGAATTTCTGGCTCAGCAGTGACGTATTGGTGGTCCATTATTGCATTTACCTCTGTTCCTGGTAAATGCAAACCTGGTAAATATCCCATAACGTATTTGGGGTAAATTGACGTTCACGACAAGCACCTCACGTGTACTGACATCTGTAACGATAAATATTCAAACTTCTCCAGTGCATGTCACACTCTTTAACTAACCTGAGCTACATTCCCCACACTACATCCTGTGCCATTACGTACAGGAACACTTTCTTCTATCAATGCAAGCGTGGTATCCCTCTGGGCTCCATCACGACTACCAAACACTGGACAAGACTTACGATGATGTCCTTGTTTCCAGCAATGGAAACATTTTGCTTGGTCCCTTTTTCCCCCCATCCCAAACTACCCACTGAGTCACTCTCTACGTTTGCTACTGTTATTATCTGTGGTTTGTCGTGATGACGTAGTATTGGTGATCTGTAACTCTCATTCAAATTATCCTAATGTCAACGTTCTGGCTCACTCTTTGCATGTTTTGTTGAATGTGGCGTGCGGTCGTGCGTGCGTGTGTTTGTGTATGCATGTGTGATGAGAATGTACTTGTAGTATGTTCTGGTGAAAGATTGCTTTTCAACTTGTTTATCCCTTGACGTTTGAGTTCCACTTTCGCACAAGCCTGCAGCATTGACCTCTTCTGGCAACCTTACGGCTTCTCTCGCCTTCATTAATGTAATCGATGATTGTGAGCATATGTCTAACAAGCGGTCTCTGATAAGGTGTATTTTAATATATTGTTCCTCTCATCTACATCTTCTAGTTCCAGTGAACGAGAAGCAACTTATTAAGCGGGTCGGCTATTTGAACATTTAGATGATTCACACATACATTGCTTAAAAAGCTATCTGGCCGGAAACAATAAAAGGTCTGTAACTCCTCTTTGTAATGATCATATGTAAACTTTCCATCGGGTAACCTTTTTAACCCTACATTGTATTTATTTTCTTTATTTGTTTAATAAAATATTTATATTTTTATATATATATATATATAAAACCACTTGTTAGTTTTACAGTGCTACGTTATAATTACAATTCAAAACACATAATTATTAGAAAAAGTCGATTTCTTTTATGTACGTACTAATATTTTCGAAATACATCCACACGAAATACACACAAGAAAAGCATATGAAAGATTAATGACATATTCACAGTTAATTCTGTATTTACCGGATCGGCAAGTTTTGCTTTGAAGCACTGAATGACCCCATTTTAACGTCACGAGGTGATTCAATCACGTGTTATTTAATATTTATAGTTAAGCAAATATTCCAAGCTCAAGGTCAAAAGAAAATGAGCAGTTCAACATAACACACGCTAACATTTCAGCTCTTATCAGGTAGACATGCAAACTCAATCAAAAGCGGGAGAGGGGGTGTGGAGGAGGAGGAGAGAAAATGGCATGTAGGAAAGGAGAGGGAGATGATACACAATTGCTAACATTTCTAATTATATATTTTTTAAGAAGTATTACTACTTGCACCCTATTAGTAAGCAAATTATTTTTGTCATCAGTTAAAATTACTTTCACTCAGCTTTGCTTTCATACCATAACGTATTCCAATTCTTTTTCTATCGGATAATTTTCAAACTACTATGAAAGTTTAGTGGGGTTGAGTGGCTGTTTGGATAATAGTATGTTCCTAGGGATATTTTGTTTTTAACTGCACATTTGAAATCAGACCATTGATTCCCACGACACAGGAATAGAAATGCATGTCGTGTGTTTGGGAATAACAGTCAACACACAGGAATATTCATACGCGTGTTTGGGAATAACATTCAACGCACACCGAAATATTCATACTCGTGCACGAATAACACACAAACGCTTAAAACGCGCGCACGTTAAAGTTGTTTTACCACTTTCAGATTACATGTCGACTGTACTATACTTCTTTGTCACAGCGCACAGGGACATGCGCCAACTGTTGGCGTATTGGCAGATGTAATGCAAATATATTTTGTAGCACCTTTATTTCCTAATCCTCTTAATCATTACCTAAACCGAGCTGCATGTCTAACCTAACTAAGTGTTCCACCAACAGACATGCAATGCGTGCATGATAACTGGATCAGGAAGGAAATCGCGTTCCCTGGAAACACAGTCCATGGGTAATCATCCGCTGTAGTTTATGGCAATTCATATCATCAGCACTTTAAATGTATCAGGAATAGCTGCCACATGTTTTTCACTGAGGTCACGTTCCACCAACTGTGCCCTTTCTTATTGACATATACTGATCGGTTAGAAATTGTTAGACCACAGCCTTCTACAGCTTCAAACTCTCAGATTTTCATGCCAGTATACAGAGCGTTGACATTTACATCATTTCACAAACGTGTTGGATTCAGTTTATCTTAGGATAGACATCATTAAGTAAAATGAACATATATGTATATTCAAGTTCATAGACATGATTTCATCATAGAAATGAGAGTGGAGGTTTAGAGAAATAATTATAGTCAAAGTACGACATCTGTTCAATGATGGTAGCTGTCTCTAGCATGTGATTACAATCAGGCGACAAATTATCACTTTCTTTCTTATTATTTTTTCGGTGTGTGTGTGTGAGATAGAGTGAGAGAGAGAGAGAGAGAGAGAGAGAGAGAGAGAGAGAGAGAGAGAGAGAGAGAGAGAGGAAAATTATATACATATTATTAAAAGATTCAATCATAAGCTACAACTGACTGACCTTTTCGGCAAGCATTTTAATAGTGTTGTCTTGGAAAGTGTCTTTTTAAGTCACAATTCTTTGACGCAACAACAACTAAACATTTTCTGGCGACTTTTTGGCGCGCGCGCTGAGCAGTACTTTTGGTCATGTGATCAGTTAACTATTCTTCGACCTTTTACAACTGTCCCATATGGGCTGATTAAGTTGTGTACGTGTTCCGGTGCTCGTCTAGAGCTGTGTACGCTGAGACTAGCTAGCAAATAAATACCTATTATATTCAACTTTTCATCTTGCCCTACGTTTGGTTACGTTAAAATTGCGTTGTAGATATTTAACACTGCATCCAGTATGTCGTTGTGAAGTGTACAGTAATTTAAGGTTGTTTAAACATGTGTTTAATGCGGGGCAATGTTTGCGTCTTTGAGATTGTTTCAAAATAAGCATTACGCTGAATTATGTGAACACTATTCAGTTGACACAAACCCCCAACATTGTTCAAGCGAGCGAACAAAGACTATTCTTATCTATAGTCGGTGCACTAAAAAAAGACTCCACAACATTTTCACAACGACTTTGAGTGGTGTTAACAAATCACAGAGTGCTACTTACCATCAAAACTATCATATTCGGGAAACTCTCCCGATAAGAACTATGACAACAAACTAACCTATTGAGAAGGCCTGACAGTAGCAGTATTATCTATTAAAATTAATTGCCAAGTCCGTGTGATATATGTTGTTGTGCCCTGTGAATGCATATATGAACAACATGGACGGCAGTAGCACGGAGACGAACCATCACCATATTTTGATTGTGATTTACGGTCGTTAATTCTCACAAGAATAAGTGAGCCTGTCAGACCCATTGTGGGTCATTCCTTCAGGGAAATACTATATAAATTCCTTTACGGGTTGTTGTTGCACCGTATAAAGCTATTAGTTTGAAGTCGCGCCTGCCTTCATGTCCACAGAAACCTCTTCGGTAGTTTTACGTTTCGCTGCTGTCTTCTCTTATATAAAAATAGGGGCAAGTGACTGATCCCAGGTCCACATTTGAGAAGTGTATTATATTATAGATGGGAAAGTAATATAATACACATAAATTAAGTGGTACTTCTGCATTCCAACTTCCATGAATTATACATACAAAAGTTTATTTGGAACCAAAGCAAGGATTTAATTAAAATAATTCAGATTTCTTTAAATCTGCATGATGTATATTAACATGCGAATAGCAATTTCTATATGTTTTATATCATATTGTATATTATCATGAAATATATATTTGGCATTTACATGTATTTATGAGTATGTGTGCATGAGAGAGACAGACAGACAGACACAGAGAGAGAGAGAGAGAATAACGATTGTTAAATAAAGTATTGAAAGTACTGTCGCCTAAATAAACAACGAGGCTTATAATTAATGAATTTAACCATTCGATATACTACAGTTGTAGTTTAATAATTGTGTCCATATACATGAGCATGACTTATCATAATCGATTTTATCTATACAAATTTTGCAAAATATTAAAATATGTGATGTCCAGTGTAAAAGCATGATTTACGATTACACGAATTTAACTATCAAGCACAACATATGCGAAAACATATTCAACACTTTATTGAAGAAGTATACAAAACTCTTTAATACTCTTAGGTTAAAATGCTATTAAGGTAAGGGGAGACAACCAAGTATGTTAAATATAGAGTTTACATGTGTTTTGCCTAAAGACGTGACTGCACTTTTAAAATTTGCCCTTGTGACTGAAGATCACTTTTTCATATTTTTCTTATTCTTCATGATTGTTCTTTTTATTTTTCTTGAATCCGTCAAACCGGGTGTCCTGCAAATATGTATAAGCAGAAAAAATATGTTTTATTATGATTGCATTTTAATTATGATCATGTCAAACTGTGGTTCAAGGACATATTCAACAGTAAGAATTTGACAATTTTAGAACAATTTCTACTAAACCATATGTTTGAAATTAACATGTTAAAAACACAGAGTGTGTATTTGAGTGAATGTGTGTGTGTGTGTGTGTTTCTTGTCAGATTTACAATATTAATACGTTACACTTAATGTCAAATCAATTTAATTGTCTTCTCAATACATTGTATATTATTTGGACGTTTGTTTTAATTATGGATTGGGAATTAATAAATGCACAGTTAATCAGCTCAGCAACATTGATATACAATTACCCAGGGCGGGAAATAAAAATTGTTTTAACAGCCATAAGTATTACCCTTCATTATAATTAATAATTGTGTTTGGCCGTGAACACGGAAACTAAGTTATTAGAGGAACTCTAGCGAGTTGAACTACATTAAGTTACCTGTAAAATAACAGATTTAAGCAGGCATACAGTGATAATGCAATCGTATGTAATATAACCTACTATACGATACTAGAATAAAATAAACCAGAGGTGAATAACTTTATCCTTTCCAGTGATAATGCATCAGGAATATTAGCTATAGTACGTTATCTCCGGGAGTATAGTTTTAAGATTTCTATACGCCCTATATAACCTTCAACCCGACAAAAATAAATATTTGTTCTTTAACAGAATATGAAAAAGTCTAACCAAGATAGAAATGTGTAATTATGCATTACATAGTTGAAAAATGCAATCCTACAAATATTTGTGCCTTTCAAAAATGTCCCTTGATATAGACTTGCTTTAGAAGAATAACATCACACATTTTAAAAAAAAACCCATGAAAATGAATATTAAAGGAATTAGAACAGAAAACATTTTTGTTTAAATCCATCAAACATACCATTTGATGGCAGTAGACTAAGTAGAGTATAGCCATAAAAACGGTAGAAATAAGGGATCTAATCAGAAAGATATACGCATTTTATTACATTTAGAGTTATCTCCCTTTCCAATGAAAGTACATGAATATGATCCAGTCTTACTTAGTCCATTAACACCACGTCTAGCTGTAGATTGCTGTTATTAATATGAATGGACTTTATAAAAATAATAAACCTCGAAGTAATGCACAATTATATAAAAATGACCAGTGACCACAAAACAAGCATGTATTGTAAAATGTAGAGGATAAACAATGAAATAGTAAACACACAAAATAACGATTTATATGAGCACGTGCAAATATTTACAAGCGCGCGCACCACTAAAATATAGCTATACTCATACATTATTTTAATTATACTATATATGTATACCTGACTGTATAGGAGTAAAGTTACCTATCCCTATTTCTAAAGTTAATTGTTAAATAAATTGTTAAATGTCAAAGTGACCCGACCTCAGGCACTGCTTATGATGATATTTTTTAGTTGGAGTAAACATCTCAGGTGGAGAATATGCTAGAAATTGCCGATGCAACCCAAACCGGTTCCAACTAGACGAGTAGTTTTCTCTGACTAATAGTCCCAAACTTGTCCATAAATAATTCATCCAATGGGATGGACCGAAAATTACTTTGTTGATATTCTAATTCTAAGTCTATATTCTAATCACGATGATTTGAACATAACTCGAGTCTAGTCATAAAGGTAATCGTTAGCTTATGATAAGCTAACTGACTGATAAAGGAAGAATGGACTTAGAGTATTTCGTACATTTTTGTTATTGATCTATTATATGAATTAGAGAATGTTTTGTACTTAACCATTATTTCTATGTTCACTAATTTGACTGTACGTTGTGCATTGTACTTGTGAATTGTGATTGATGCTATGTTTCCTATGCTGTGTGTATCGGGCAAAAGAAATTGTTGCAGGGCTTGTATGATGAGAATGTATGTAAGAGAGAATGGATAGTAGAGATGAAATATGCATGAAATTTAGCGCTGCATTAATTTGACTTTTGAAGAAAAAAGAAAGCCTTTTTCTTGCTTCAGACTACAGTGACTACTGTGCTCTACCAAATTACGGTGATGCCTGAACCCAGTGTTGCCATCAAATGTATCAGTAATATTTGCTGTAAGCTGATTCCTGAAAATTCTGCTTGAGTACCAATAGCGCAAAAATTATGGCTTTTGGTTGGTATCGAGATTTCTCAAAGATTACTTTGAACATTCATTGTGGGGTAGAGGGGAAGCAATTTCAAACTGCTAATATTGTTGGAAAGCAAGTCACCATATGTTGCCATCTTGTAAAGCTTCCCAAGTTTCTACTTGGCCGCCATGATGCGATAATTTCATATGGCCCAGTTCATGAAGTTATCCGAATAATTTTCTTCTACATCAGTTTCAAGTTTATTTCCACATTAATGTCAGATTTATTTCTCTATCAATTTAGTATTTATTTCTACATTACTTCAACTTTAGGTGTATTTCTACATTAATCATAAATTCATTTCTACATCAATTTCAAGTTTATTTCCATATGAATTTCCAAGTTTAATTCTACATTTATTTCAAGTTTATTTCTACATTAATTTCTAGTTTATTTCCATGTCAATTTCCAAGTTTAATTCTACATCAATTTTAAGTTTATTTTTATGGCAATTACAAGATTATTCTGCACGAGCTTTCACGATGACTAGATGTGTTCTGTAATTTATTATTTCTGGAGAGTTCCACAAAACCCAGTTAATTGTTCTATTAATTAAATATGTACAGTTAATCTAATAATAATTCACACTGTCACACTATGATGTGAGATATTTAATTTAGAGAACTTTATAATGTAAGCTATGTATTATTATTTATTGTAAATATATAGTATACTGTAATATATATTAGTATTATTAGTATGAGCACGAATGTGCAGCTAGGTCAGCGATCTAAACTTTTATTGATTGATAATGAAATGAAAAGTGTGACTGTTGTTGATTTGGTTACCGGCGAAATGGACTGCCAGGATATCGGCTCCCAGACAAGACGAGCACCCACCTCATTCCTCTACAAAAAACCCGACAACCCTAGACTTCACACCCTACTACAAAACCTCAACTCGCCACATAGAACCTTCGCCAATCTGTTCATTGCCCACAAGAGTCGCCAGATCGATAACCTGATGGCGGCATTTGGACACAAGCACAGAGACACTACAAACACGCATCATTCCCATAAATCAACACGGCATTCAGATACACACAGACTGCAGCAGACCGCCATACCGGTATCCTGACGGCAGAAATTCGCCTTTACACGCCACTACTCTATGTGCGCAATTGTCGGTTCGGTCTGAAACCCGCCGGCCTAACGCCTGTGATGAAAAGTTCGGAAAAATCACAGCAACAGTCTTCAAAACACAGCCTGAACCAGTCTTCCATAACGGCACCCCGATGGAGGGAAAAGTCCCCAACAACAGTCTTCAAAACGCAGCCTGCACCAGCTACCAATATCACAACGCTCAACGCTACAGTCACAAGATACAGGAAATAGACGTTATATACTTGTACATGAACAAAAGATGCAACTTTCAATGCTAGAAACCAGACACAAGAAATAGATGATACATAATATAATTCAACAGGAACACAACTCAACGACGCAAAAAGAAAAATATGTTTTTAAAAAAATAACAAACGTCACCACCACTCCACCCCGCCCCCCTCCCCGACTACAAGTGAAGTGAGACTGCTCCACTGGGGCACTCTAGATCAGATGAAATGATCAACAAAAGCCCACTGGTGACGTAAAACTTGTTATCGTAACCAGCAGCGTCACCACCACCACCAAATGGAAATATAGATGGTAACAGGCTTGCCTCAGTCACACTCAGTGAAGTGTAAGCAAATGTAGACAGTTGGCAGAATAAACAGAATAGTGTGATAAAAGGAAATGATGAGTTTTATTATGCACACAAATGGCGAATTAAAATCGCTTACTACTTAATGACAAAACATGGTTACAGTAAACAGAGTAGACATACACGTTTATGCAAACTAACACTATGACAAATATAATTAAAGTTCACTCTAGGCATTTTAATAAGAATCAGTTCAGCAAGTCTACACTCTCTCCACATATAAGTTGCAATGGGTTGTCTCCAAAGGGAGGATAATTATACAGCTGCATTATTCCCTGGCAGGGTTGATGACTGGATGAGTGTTTGACATCTTGATCGAAACTGTTTCAGAAGGGTTGACAATAGAAATAACTGGAAAAACAGCTCAGTGCTTGGGACAAAAATGTAGACCAAAGCAGGAGGTGAATGTTTTGCATGCATCTAGGCAAGAAGTGATTCAAATGAAGAAAGCTCCAGGACGAGAACCAGTCCTAACATCTTTACAGTTCCATTTAAGTATATGTTTTTTTAAAGTCTGTATATACTTTCTATGCTGTTATAGATTTGAGAACATCATGACAAAAGGTATAGCAGACTTTCACTTCACATTTTTCAGCATATTTCTCTCTCTCACCCCAACCTACCTATCAACCTACTTATCTATCTATCTATGTATCTATCTATCTATCTATCTATTTATCTGTCTAACTAACTACCTATCTATTTAACTATCTACCTATCTACCTATCTATCTAACTATCTACCTGTCTATCTATCTATCTTTCTATCAACGTAATTTCAGGCACCTATAAAATAGACAAACTATGCCAGGCATTTAGACACACAAGGATGAATAGAAAATAATCTTTTTAAAAACGAAAAATAACCTTTCAGTCAATCTGACATTTTGTTGTGATTGGGCAAGACGTTAATTCTCCACCACCCTGGGTTTCCCGTAAGCTTAGGCTAAACCCAAAATGTACCTTCTGTGTCGGAAGGAAGGAAGGTAATTAGGAATCCACAGAAGAAATATAGTCTAGAATGAAGCACTGGGCCCCTTGATACAAAAGAATGAATATGAAATAAAGGTGACACACTACAACATATGTAAATAAGCCACACCTGATGTAGAGTAAATTCGAAAATACGATTAATGTTAAATATAAACATAGATATATTATTTACACAAAAAAGGTAAACAACATACCTTCGGCAGGGTAATAGACAGCAGATGGGTTCCTGCCGCATCAGTTAACAGCAATTAATGGTGACAGGTCAAGAACCTAGTTTTTGCTTATTACTTAAAGCAAGCAGTAACCAACACGCGTTACCTCTGCAGTGGACCGTGACGGTCTGCCGGTCATTGTGGTTCGAACAACATATTTATATTATAACACATTTATAATAAATACTTCGTTTTCCTGAGCATTTGCACATATTTAATACTCACCAACAAAGCGAACTATATTGAAAGTATCTTATACCCCCGCTTTGGGGTTTATCAATATTGAGTAGGCCACGTGGTGTGGTAGGGACCCCAGAGTATCGAGAGGGGAATCAAGTCCCTCCCGAGGAATGCAGGACAGGGAACGTCCGAAGGCAAAAGTTCCCATAAAAGCTCTGGAGAGGAAACCATCAGAACTACCACCACCACCACCTCCACCACCAGTTAAGCCAACTAACAAAGGCTCATTGCTGATGTGCATCAGGTAATCAAACAAGGAGAGAAAAAAAAATATTTGCATGATCATACGGAAAGTGATTTCGCGCTCTGCCACTTCTTTATCTCCAACCATGGTTTTTATCAGTGCAATCCCCACACCCTGGAGTGGCTATGATCTCTTGAAACAGGTGTGCTTCACGTCAGCGAAGCGTGCACCCGCCCCCTTGTCGAGTGTTCGTGCACGTGGCTGCTCATTAACAAAGATCTGTGTGTATGTGCCATCTGGTGTCCCGAGGTTGTTAAACGTTGAAGAAAGCAAGTCTTTGTTTTGCTGGGCGAGTTCGATAAGTCGAATGAGTATGTGGTGCTCTAACTTATTTGTTTTTCAATTTCTTTGCTTGTGGATTTCTGTTCGTTGAAATTTGAGTTTATTTTCATCCGTGAATGTTAGGGGCAATTACAGGCATATACGCTTATTGTCTGCAAAGGTGTGTCGACCAAATGGGAAACTTTTAATCGTATGATATCTTCTTCAAGCTAAAAGTATGTTAAAATTATTTCAAAACAACTATTTATAACAGTTTTAAGTGTTACTTCTTCGGGTGTTCTATTTCACTTGTCAGGGAACAGCTAAAACCTATTTCACTTGTCAGGGAACAGCTAGAACCTATTTCACTTGTCAGGGAACTGCTAAAGCCTATTTCACTTGTCAGGGAACTGCTAGAACCTATTTCACTTGTCAGGGAACTCCTAAAGCCTATTTCACTTGTCAGGAAACAGCTAGAACCTATTTCACTTGTCAGGGAACTGCTAAAGCCTATTTCACTTGTCAGGGAACTGCTAGAATCTATTTCTTCCGAATTTCGGACTCATTTGCGATGTTAGTTTTGTTACTGTCTAGAAACTCTAGATTGTAAGTCAGGCAGTAACCAGCTAGCCCTAGAATTGCTTCTAAGTCAGGAGTCACAATTTGTATTTATTCAATCCTATAATTCATTATATATGTTTAACAACAATTATGGAAGACGTGAATATTCCGTATATACGAAATATAATATTTATTGTATGGTTTGTTATAGTTCAATGATGGTTATATATTTTATTGTACGATTTGTCAAACTCGGTTATTAATAAAACATTTGTACGCGATTTGTTATAGTCAAGAGTCGATATAATTTTTAATACACGTTTAATTATTCTTCATGTATTGATATGATTTTTATTACACGTTTAATTATTCTTCAAGTATTGATATGATTTTATTACACGTTTAATTCTTCATGTTTTGATATGATTTTTATTACACGATTAATTATTCTTCATGTTTTGATATGATTTTTATTACACGTTTAATTATTCTTCACGCATTGATATGATTTTATTACCATTTAATTATTCTTCAAGTATCGATATGATTTTTATTACACGTTTAATTATTCTTCATGTATTGATATGATTTTTATTACACGTTTAATTATTCTTCAAGTGTGGATATGATTTTTATTGCACGTTTAATTATTCTTCAAGTATTATATTATGATTTTTATTACACGTTTAATTATTCTTCAAATATCGATATGACTTTTATTACACGTTTAATTATTCTTCATTTATTGATATGATTTTTATTACACGTTTAATTATTCTTCATATATTGATATGATTTTTATTACACGTTTAATTATTCTTCATGTATTGATATGAGTGTTATTGCACGATTACCTATTCTTCAAGTATTGATATGATTTTTATTACAGGTTTAATTATTCATATGATTTTTATTACAGGTTTAATTATTCTTCAAGTATTGATATGATTTTTATTACATGTTTAATTATTCTTCAAGTATTGATATGATTTTTATTACACGATTTGTTATAGTCATACATTGATATGATATTCATTACACGTATTTTATTCTTCAAGTGTCGACATTAATTTTACTGCATGATTTGTTATTGTCAAATATTTTATGTGGTCATCACTATTTACGATACTGGTTTCTGTCTAATACATGTGCTTGTCTGTCATTGTCACAGTCTGATAAAAATGTCATGACTTGCTGACCTACTTGTTGTTTACTTCAAATATTGAGATTTGAAAACCCTTCTCCTATCGAGAAGCTTCCAGAACAGGTCAAGACGTTATGTAACTTTAGGCCCATTGTCTAGGTTCTA
The DNA here is from genome assembly GCA_028829895.1 of Sinotaia quadrata. Taxonomy (NCBI): domain Eukaryota; kingdom Metazoa; phylum Mollusca; class Gastropoda; order Architaenioglossa; family Viviparidae; genus Sinotaia; species Sinotaia quadrata. The sequence goes on from CM054180.1 coordinate 114,080,013, forward strand.
GAACCAACTACATGCCACGCGATCCGTCACGTGATATGCTTTATGCTTTCCTATAAATATTGGTAAACGCTTCTGCCCCTTTACTGCGAGAAACAATTAGCTACACACACCCACGTCGTTAGCTACTCGAGTCACACTGCAGGCCGACGAGTAGATGAGATAGACACTTCGACTTCTCATAAAGGTACCATTTTTATTTGATTGTATTCTGTATATTTTAATTCTGTATGTATTTGTGCTATGTATTATTCCACTATATGCTTGAGCACGGTTCGTGGAAATGACTGGAAACCTATAAGTTATGGAATATAAATTTATTGTAACTCTTTTCCATTGTAACTTTAATTTATATTGCTTTTAAATTCACTAGAGCCAGAATGCCTGCGCTCGACATGAATTTCTCATGTAATTCAATTACTGCGTGTAATTTTAATTGTAAATTGTGAAGCGCTTTGCTGTTTGAATTACCCCTTTGTATGAACATTAATTTAACGTTGTAACTATTTTTATGATTCATACGTCATGCTGTTAAATGAAACATGCATGAGAAGATTACATTTTTCTAAATCTAAATTGTAAACAACGCGAGGTCGAATTTCTAATTCAGAGCATTTAAACTGGAACTTGCTTGAGTAGGAACATGTTAGCAGAGGCTATATTGGGACACATTTGCTTTCCCCAGGTTGGCCTTGGCTTGGCTTCTCTTGCTTTGGTTTTTGCTTGGCTTTGACTTTGGCTTTGCTCTGCTTGGCTTTGCTTTGCCTTGCCTTTGTCTTTGTCCTGTGAACCTGGACAAGTTGTTATTCTGAGAGTCCACACCATTGGAGCAGCGTCAAGAGTAGACGTATGTTGGTCAAAAACTCAAGTTCACTAGCGACATAAAAGGACAATCCTCCCTGTATGCCACGTGCATCTTCGCTAGAGTGACTACTATGAGAACAGATCGGAATGGACTAGAATAAAGAAACCAGGCGGACACAAACTTACAGCTGAGTACTCCTCAGTGGAATTCAATTATCACAAGAAAACAATTGAGCATTTCTCCTCTCGAGGGACAGTAAAGCACATACGTGCATGAATTAAGAAATAGACTATTCGCGCTCGTATTTGAATTATTGTTAAATTGTTAAACTTTATTAAATCTTATTTTTAATTGTTAAACCTCTTCGTAGTTAATTTTTATGCATACTAGACCTATAGATTTCTTAGATTGGATGGGGGCGAATGAGCTGAATGACATAACGAATGCATATTAATTTAGAGGAATTTAACGACTCCAATCTAGCTAACGTACGCAATTTATCAGTTTGTAAATTTGTCGTCTGCACTACAAGACACACTTTTAAATTAGTCAAATGATAAGTTGAGCAACTAGTCTGCATAGGATATGAGAGAAGGAATTAAATTATCTATTATCTTTTAAAGTCCTTAATTATCCTAGGCAGGGTCTATAAATAAATACTGGAAACGTAACAGTCATTGTAAACACTGTAAAATGTCTATTTGTAAACAATAAGCTAATATATGTGCTTGTCTGTCACTGTAAAATGTCTGTTTGAAAACAATATGCTAATACATGTGCTTGTCTGTCACTTTAAAATATCTATTTGAAACCAAGAAGCTAATTTTGTAAACAACGGTCGTCTAATTAAATAACAAGTTAATAGCTGCATTCCTTTAACAGACATTTTTTTATAACGAACGTTACAATGTACAAACTCTCTCTTAGTATATTCCTGTTCATTTTCAGGTTCACTTCGCACTTGGCGAAAAGGTTCCAGATTTTGCACACTATGTCTTGGATTTGGTATTTGTGTTTGACTTTATTTCCTGGTATGCTTTGATACATAATAGTATGAAATTACGTATGTAGTATATGCATGTGATTGTATGAAGACTTTAGGAATGGTGCATGCAAATGTGTTAGGCTGCGTTTTCCGCCCGCCCATACTTCCTTGATAAATTCATCCATTACATCCATCTATATATTGTTTTATTAAAGTAGAGATGATCTTTGATTCATGATTTCCTTAAGTATTTTATTTAATTATTAAACAGAATGAATGAGTGAATTAATAAACTTAAATAATTATTGATCTTTATGCACACTGTCTTTCTTTAAAATTATTATGTAGTGTATGAGCAATGCATACAGAGGTGTATTTGTTTACTAATCTGATTAATTCAGTGCTTTATTCATTAAATTATAAGTTATTTACATACCTTTATTGAAAAAAACACGTTTTTATTCACTAATGTTTACAAATCAATGGGCATGCATTTATTTATTTTGTAATTATCTTCTTCTATTTTAATTTTTAATATTCTTGTTTATCAGTTGCTCTTCATTTCTCTTTTATTCCCATATGAGAAATAAATAATTGATAGTAATAACAATTAAGAATCTGTGCAGGTCTTTCATGTAGCTTACTGTCTTCCTATGAACAGTGTAAAATGCGAATTCGTCCGTGATTTCAGTAAAATATTAAGTATGTCAAGGACAACGCCGGACAACGTTTGACGCATGTCGTGTCCTTATGTTTAGCGTCTGCTGCTTTCGAGTGGACGTCTACCATCGGTAACGGCACTACAATATACGCATGCGAGAACGATGCTGTTGCTATTCCCTGGGACTTCAGCATTGATAATCAGGAAGAGTTGGTTTCCATCAAATGGTCTTTAGACACCTCTGGTGAGTAATGTATATTTACGGTTTACAGTGCCCGAGTAATTAATGTGCATTTTTGATCAGACCCGAGATACCTTAATGGAAACTGTAAAATATATTTTTGTACATAAGTAGCAATGCTCCCTTATCTATGAATGATGAGTCACTAACTGGCCAAAGCTGAATGTATATAAATACAAATATTGTATACTTGTACATATCACTGTATAATTTCAATTGACATTTTTTCCATAGTTCTTTTACTTTCTGTCAGAAAATGGCAAACGCCGTAGCTTGGCTTTGAAAACACAGACAGGATTGAAGTCAAATGTACCTCAAGACCAAATGAAATTCAATTCAAATGCACAATTGCAAATATTACAACTGAACAAATCGTTTTTCGGCAACTATACTACGAAAGTCACAGTCAATCGTGCTGGCGTCACATCGGAGTATTCACAGACAGTGACCATAGCTTTGCCAGGTAAATACCGGTCAGTTTAAAAGATAAGAGTATCTTCAATTGATAGTCTGATTTTGTCAGATTTTAATTTTCTTTCTTACTTTGTTAGTATAATTGTTGTCTGTGACCATGCACACCTATGTTACTGGTTTTGATTATTATTATTAATCATCCATAAGTAATTACTAGTGAAGAAGAAATATGAAATTATTTTTATTATTGATTATCCAAGGGCAAATCACTCGTCTTTCACTTGGCAGATTATAGGGGTGTAGTAAAAGTCTTCTATATTCCACAACAATAAGACGGGCGTTTTACCGTCTCAAAACATTTTCGCAGGTGGAAACTTCTTACTAAAAGAGTAACAAGTCCATCTTTAATTATATTTAATGAGCCCCCATCCTCCCATGGTCACTTCAACTCATGTTTTATTAATAAGTGTAATAAGGTTAATACATTTATAGCATCGATCAAATTTCACAAGTTTAATGTACAACATACTCAAATTAGTGAACATAGAAATAATGGTTGGATTACACAAGTATTCTCAAATTCAAATCATAGATTAATAGCAAACGTACGAAATACTCCAAGTCCATTCTTTCTTTATCAGTCATTTAACTTACCATAAGCAAAAGATCACCTTAATACCGGACTTGAGTTATGTTCAAATTTAAAGTGATTAGAATAGAGTATTTCTTCCACAAAGAAACTTCCAGTGCATCCACATTGTAAGAGTCTGTTATGAATAAGTGTAAGACTATTAGTCAGAAAATCTGCTCGTCCTGTTTGAACTGGTTTAGGTTGTGTCAGCAATTTTTTTAGCATATTCTCCACTCGAGTTGTCTACTTCCAACTTTGACACTTGAAAGTATCAGCATAAGCAGTGCCCAATGTCGGGTCACTTTGACATTTAACAATGTGTTTAATAATTACGCTTAGAAATAGGGATAGTCACATTTACTCTGCCATACAATAATTCTCAACTTCAATTCCTGCAACAGTATTTATTAGCCCAATATATACATGCAGCATAATGAATGCAACATAATCAAGTACGAAAGAATTTCTGCTTGAAACAATTTCGTTGAACATATTACATACAATGTCGTATGTTTAAAATATTACATACAAAGCCATAAGTTTAACATATTACATACAAAGTCATATGTTTAACATATTACATGCAAGTATCAAACTTCACAACTGTAAAAATAATACTCTTTTCACATAATACATCTTTATATTGAATTACAGGTATAATATCATTATATATATATACACCTATCTATCCCTTAGTCTTGTCGATCGTTGGGGCATCACTGATGATTATTGCATTCTGTTCTCTTCTAATCTTACTGTATTGCTCCAGTTTCAGTCCTGTATCAGTTTCAGGTATAATATATCAATAGCAAAATGTAAGAAATATAAATCTATACTCTCTTAATCAATAAATCAACTCACCATTAAGCCAATGTATGTGACAACAACGCTAATTTATTTTAATCTTAATTTATTTTATTAATGATCCCTCTGCAGACACCATTCGTTTCTCTCCCTTGGCGGATATTAGCACAGTAAAAGTTTTCTTTCTCCATTAACCAGACTGTTTAACTCACCATGAAGCTAATGGCCGCCTTTCTAAACCAGATATCTTTTTGTCACTTCAAATTTAAAGCGATTATACAGTGGATTTCTCTACAGCAAGTAAATATTTTATTCTTAGCCCATTGGCTGGTCTCGTTCTCGTAAATCATAACCATTGGTTAATAAAAACTACTCACATGTTTGCATTACATCAGCAAATTGTAACACATTCTCGCCTCGAGCGTTTACTTCAATCAGACATTTTCAAAAATACCATCATAAGGAGTGTCCAAGGTCGGGTTACTTTAACAATTTAACAATTTATATAACGATTTAATTTTAAAATAGGGTTGGGTAAATTTACTCCGCCACAAAAATCACAGATACATATTGTTATTCCGATTAGAATATAGAACTTTCTTCAACAGGTAAGGTTTGGTCTCTACCCTTTGGATAATTTATTAAACAATTAAATAGCAATAAGTATCCATCCACTCCGGACTGGTTTGGTTTACATCATTTTTTCTAGCACATTCTTTACCTGAGTTGTTATTTACCTCTGGTACTTACAAAACTACCGTACCCGTACCATATCACGTTGACATTAAACAAACAATATAATAATTAAGTTTTAAAATAGTGTCAAGCAAATTTACTTAACGGCACTCTCAAAACTGATTTCTGCATTTTGCGTGAATAAAAGTGAACAGACCCACGACAATGCATATAGCGTGAATAGAAGTCAACATACACTGATTTAGGAGTTATTGACTTACATTACATATTCATCGAACTAAATCCATATTGACTCTACACGTATTAAAATGTAATTATTGTTCCAGAACCGCCAGTCTCTTTCATCAATCAGCTTCAAGTTTTGGAACTTCCCAATCCGGTTTTCCAGGAGGATACTGGTCAGTTTCTCATTCAGCTTGCATTTGGAGTTTTCGCTGACTTGGGAAAACCACCAGCTACTGCTCTTTGGACGGTTGGTGTTAAAAATACTTACCGTTCTCGCTACCTTAAATGTGATTTGTTTTCCGAACGTGTTTCGCTTACAATTAAAGAAGCGGTCTACCCACAGACCTAAGCAGACCAAACAGCGTTATGTTGAGCCACAGCATTAGGCAGACAAATATCTTGTCTGCCTAAGTCTTGTACTATTTATTTGTATACTAAAAGCTCATTTTGCCATCTGTGTGTATGTGTGTATGTGTGTATGTGTGTGTGTGTGTGGGTGTGTGTGTGTGTGTGTATTTTCATGAGAAGGAATTATTAATGCGTTAATTTATAAATATATTAAATAATAGTTTTAGGACTAAGCAATGTCCAATTGCAGTGTCTGACGGAGTCCAGGCTGGGTTTGTGATCATCTGGACACGAGCATGCTAAAATAGTAATCTTAATTAATCATGAATGACAAAGTTTTCGATAAATGGCATTACTTAAAAAAAAAAACACGTTATTGATCTGATACATACTTACATATATTTACAAACTCTAGGCAGATGAATAAATTAATCTGTGTATGACGTGGATAGTGGCCTATTGCAGATATATTAGTATTTTTATGCAATAATAGTAGTAAGTATTTAAATTGAAAGCAGTGTACAAGGTTGACGATATTTGGTTGTTCTCATCATTGTTATGTTCCGACAGAGAAAAGAAAAAATACCATTCCAAACACACACACACACACACACACACACACACACACACACACACACACACACACACACACACACACTGCCTTCAGGATGACAGATTTAGAACCAGGGCGGATACTTGCTACCCACTACACTCCTGGTTCTCTCTCCTTCGATACTTTTTTAAATCCATCAGTAAATGATCCTTTATCCACCCTCTTGGCTGTAGACGAGGTTTTACATATATTAGTGCAAGTCACAAAAACACTCTGGTCTACATTGTTATTCCGATAAAATTTCAGAAATATTTATGTACAGATCTCTAGAGAATTATTTCAAGACATTGCTATCTGGATTAACAAGATATAAATATTTATCAAGACACTGTTCTTCCAGTATAACAAGTAGATACATAGTTTTAGGATATGAGGGTAGAAATATTTACCAAGACATTGATATTGGAGAATGACAAGTCGAACTATTTACCAAGATATTGACATTAGAGTATTAAAATGTAGAGATATTTACCAAAACATTGATATTAGAGTATTAAAATGTAGAGATATTTACCAAAACATTGATATTAGAGTATTAAAATATAGAGATATTTACCAAGACATCGGAGTATTAAAATGTAGAGATATTTACCAAGACATTGATATTAGAGCATTAAAATGTAGATATATTTATTATGACAGGGTTGTTTGAGTATAGCAAGTAGATATATTTATAAAGGATGGTATTCGAGTATAACAAGGTAGAACATGTTATGAAGACATAGTTATTTGAGTAAAACTGTCGAATTTTATAATTCAAGACTTCGCTAGTCGAGCTCAGAATATTTATCAAGACATTGCTTTTCTAGTATATTTCTAGCAGAGTAAATTGCACGTCTTGTGCACTTTATGGAAAGTTAATCATACTAGTACACGAGGTATTTGTACACTCTTTTCACAGACCCCTACTGGTCTGAACATGGCAAGCACAGGCTACGAAAACGGAGTTTTCTACTTCAATATTCCCCGCCCTGCTTACAGAGGGGTGTACTCCAGTCAACTGCAGATAGCCAACGAGACGCAAAGATGCACACCGACTAGTCCCGATCTGAAGCAAAAGTACACCGTTTCCGTTAATACCCACGACATCAAGGAAAACTATTGGCAGCTGCTAGAAGACAGACTGGAAGAGGAAGAAACGAAACTGGAAAAACAAGATGTCAGACTGCAAGAAGAAGTGGTCAAGCTAGAAAAACAAGAAAGCAAAATTCTACAAATGGAAGCACAGCTAAGACGCCTGAAATCCCTTCACGCTGACGAAGGTAATTATAAGACTGTGTTCTAGATCAGGTGTTTTGTCCTTTGGAAACTGAAAAAAATAATTGCTCTCTGATACCTACCTTAAGTTTATGTTATTAATAATTCTCCAGCAGACGCCACTCGCCTCTCTCACTTGGCAGATATGCGGGCGTTGTAAACATTTTCTTTCTTCTTCGATTTACATTCGCTCAATCTTTCCATAGGTGGTAAATGTCTTTCTAAAGGAGAAGACAAATCCGACTTTAATCAATATTTAGAGAGCCCCCATCCACCCACGTTCTTTTCTAACACGAGATTATCGATATGTGGAAGAAGCTTGATACATTTATTAAAATCTATATTCAAATATACGTATACCAAATACAATGAAACAGTTTACTTGACCTCAATATTTCCATGCAACCACGTTCAAATAATTGTAATATCTATACAGTCTTATATGTTAAAACACAATTCAACAAATTAGTGTCAATACAAATCTCAAGATAGTTCTTATCAGAGAACAGAAATGGAGTCTTTAGAGATAAGTTGTATTAGTTTCTATTAACCTTGTATAGGCAAAACCACAATAGTCATTTTGTAAGCTTTTTATAACAATGTTAACATTTATTGTTTATGTTATTACTGTCAATTCCATGTGTTTCCAGTCTCATTTTGTAAAACACTGACAAGCCATTAAAATCTCGAGGCCATCTCGTGCTCTGCCATATTAGCTCCCTCTGGCAGAAGTACAATTGTTGCAATTTCCTGTAATTTCCTTGTACCAGAAATTGCTTGATGTAGTCAGCCTACTTTGCCATGTGGTGAAGTGTATTCCTTACAATGTCAAACTGTAGTTGATATTTCTCGTGTCTACCAATGTCGTAGGAGTTTATATTCAGTAAACCAGGAGATTCAGGTAAAACAGCGAAAGGCTTATTCCCTGTAAAAAATTTGATCAGGGAACAAATGCTAAATTTCCAGTGTATTCATCTTTAACTATATTCTCTTTTACATTCAAGTGTCAAATTACAGTTTCCTGCAACAGTTTTTGTTAGCCCGATACATCAAATTTACACGTGCATTCAATAGAAACAATGTCAAGTGTTTAGCATTTTATATATAAGCATCTTAGTTACAAAAATTGTAGAAAGAATACATAATACATCTCTACATAAAACACAAGTGTAACATATCAATAGCAAAATGCACAAAATATTCTCTCTCAAAGAGAATAACGAGTGCGTTTGGGAGAAGAGTTCGCAGAATCCACCGAGATGTTCTTCAAAGTTACACTATTTTAGTGACGCATTATCTGTGAGACACCAAACGTGTATGGGATATGACAGTTTTCTACTTTTCCCATTGTGTCGTAGTTCAGAAATGATTTGACCACCAGACTATAAGCGTGTTGTTCAGTTGTAAGGGTAGGGTCTCAAGCGTCTGGTTTATTTTTCAGGTTTGGAAACTGTCATAAATTGTCGAAATTTAAACATAAACTTTTGTTTCATTCCCTATCTATTAATACTACTAATAATTCTACGACGAAAATATTTTTGATTTTAATATTATTATTATTATTATTATAATTAATGTTTTTATTATTTTTCTTTTATAGTTCTGTATTTGATAACATTGAAATAAATAATAACTAACAATGTTATTAATGCATAACAAAATATTCTTAAAGTTTTATTGAAAGAAATCACAATCTCTATGCGAAATAAAAAGTCTATTGTTTATGTAATAAGGCAATTCAATTTAAATCGTATTAAACAGATGTAAGGGAATTAACTGTGTTCGGTACGCCGATATATCTACAGATATGCTGTAGACAATTATCGACACAGAAAGTATGTTCGTGTTAATGTGTAGAATTAAACAATTATGATGAAGCGACCGGTGAAAAAAAATATTATATGCATACAGCACAAGAAAATACCATTCAGATCCGTTCAAATTCCCCTTAACATCTTTGTAGTTCACTGGCCGGCAAGTTGTGCAGACGTCAGAAGCTATGACACAACAAGTGGGATTCACACACTTTATTTTCCTGGAAACATATCCATTCGTGTACGTTGTGACCAGACAACGGACTCAACCGGGTGGACGGTACGTAATCAAAGAAAAATAAAATAAGAACTGTTGTTTTCAAGTTTAAACAAAATTATATAAACACACAAATATATATGCATAGATAGATAGATACATAGATAGATGCATAGATAGATAGATAGATACATACATACATAGTTAGATAGATAGATAGATACATACATACATAGTTAGATAGATAGATAGATAAATAGATAAATAGATAAGTAGATAGATAGATACATAGTTAGATAGATAGATAGATAGATACATACATAGTTAGATAGATAGATAGATAGATAAATAGAGATAGATAGATAGATAGATAGATAGATAGATAGATAGATAGATAGATAGATAGATAGATAGATAGATAGATAGATAGATAGATAGATAGTAGACAGACGGACGAGCGGACGGATGGATGGTTTGCTAGATGGATAAATTGATTCAGAGGCATTCAGATGGATAGTAATTATATGTGTAGAGGCACTTAAGTACGAGCATGTTATTATATGCAATTTTATCCAACATATACTTGCTCGTATACTATTTGTGCGAAAGTGTACACCTATGATTACATGCATGTTTCAAATTCTAGAGATCTGAATGTTTGAAATGCATTTCATTATGACTACTTAGATTGTTTCTAAGAATGATGTCCTTTACCGAAGTACAGGTATTCCTGCGGCGCCTGGATGGAACTGTGGATTTCTATAGACCTTGGGATGACTATGAGTATGGTTTTGGAGACCTACAGGGAGAATTCTGGCTAGGTTAGGAAACAACAAGTATAAGCAGCATTTTAACATTAATTAGAATTCAGTATCGAAGAAAACAAGCAATGTCCACAAATATGAATGTGCATATCAATAATGCAAATATACATCTTAGCACAATGAACCTACATCTAACGGTATTGCTCTACAGACAAGCTACGTAATTCAGTGTTTTTACATACACCCATGTATCATAGATTTCAAGCATATGTATACATAAATCGATCACAAATGTATGTATTAATCATACATGTATCCCAACTTACATATCTACCTCTCTCTCTCTCTCTCTCTCTCTCTCTCTCTCTCTCTCTCTCTCTCTCTCTCTCTCTCTCTCTCTCTCTCTCTCTGTCTCTATGTCTGTCTGTCTGTCTATCAATCTATATATCTATCAATCTGTCTGTCTGTCCGTCCGTCTGTCTGTCTTTCTGTCTGTCTATTTATCTATCTATTTATCTAAATTATATGTGTGTGTGTGTGTTCGTGTGCATTTTTTTCTTCATGGTATATAGCACATTATAGCACATTCTCTTTACTCCGTGTATATTATACGTTTCATTGCAATAAACCAACCGCACAATATACTATATACACATGTACATAATCATCCATAACACCTCTGCCCTGGTGCAAGACAAAAGGCACGGTCCTTGTTCCAGGCGACGACTGATCCGGTATGGGTTGAAACAAAGTTGTCATTACATGTGGTGTGTCTTGGGCAAATGAACCTGACCGAGCCCATCCCTCTCCAGGCTGTTGACCACAGCCGAAATTCCACATTACTAGTGGCTCGCCTCGTTGAGTCCTTCTTGGGACTCCTCCGCCCTGGGTGGTGACCTCAGTGAGGAAGTTCAGGTAGTGTGTCAGCAACCTAGCCTTTGGTTATCCAAAACCTAACCTCCAAGGCAGCAAGGGACTCGTGGAGGGCGGGATCGTCTGTATCCCGTGCAGATGTGAACGTTTGCCCACTGTAATCTACAAGGCCTATCACTCCTCCTTCAATGTCATCTTTGGTTTTCTTGAGTCATCTGTCTCCCAATTTGCCGAGATATATAGTCTGTCTACGTCTGCTTTTGGAAGTAGGGCTGTATGCATTTTGAGTAGTTTATTTGTTTCTTTCTCTCCAGTTCATTTATTTCATTTGCTGTCCAATCCACTAGTAGTAATAGTAGTATTCATGTAGTAATAGTAGTATTCATAGTAGTAAATACTATGCCGAACTAAATACTGACTCTAAAACTTGTTCGGAAAAACATATTTTTTAATAATTATTTTATTTTATTTTATTTTATTTTATTTTTCTAAGGATGTCATGACAGACCTATTTTCTACTTCATAAATACTCAATTAAACTGTCGACATTTTATATGAAATGCTGAGATGTAATCAAAATTACTGGTTCAGGTACAGTTCAATTTAAAAATAATAATTCCCTGAATGTCAAGAATTTTTAGCTTGTTGATTTGTAAACGAATGTTTATTCATGTTGTCTCTCCCACCCTTAAACAAGAACTTTATTCTCCAGGTCTAAATAATTTACACCTGTTGACCAACATTCAGAGTCAAATTCTGCGAGTAGACTTGACGGATTTCGATGGTATGACGTCATACGCCTTGTACAACGAGTTCTACGTCAGCAATTATACCGACTACTACCGACTTCTTGTCGGAGACTACAGTGGAACCGCTGGTAGGTGTACTAAACATATAGAGTTATTTAAATATTGGTGTGTGTGTGTGTGTGTGTGTGTGTGTGTGTGTGTGTGTGTGTGTGTGTGTGTGTGTGTGTGTGAGAGAGAGAGAGAGAGAGAGAGTAGTTTGACGACATCTATTTACGTCCTAACATTGGTTACTAATATCTAAGCAATATAATATTGAATGAACGTACATATTTAATTGACTATACAAAGTTATTGTGGACACCGCCGATTTTTAATGAAGAAAGGTTCGCTTTTATCTGACTGATTACGAATCTCTGCTAAGTGAAAATGTGGTTCTCTAGGATACCAACCATAAGCCGAGAGGGAAATTTCCCACCTAGTATTTTAGAAATGTGACGCATTAGAAGCTATACAAAACTGAACAATTTACTATTTAATTTTATTTTAATATTATTTAACGGGATATTTATATTCCCCAACAGTGACAGTACTGGTCCATTACCTCCGCAAATTGACTACAGTTCGAGCTGTTGTGTCTATTACTAACTACAGTTCGGACTGTTATTTCTATTACTAGCTACAGTTCGGGCTGTTCTGTCTATTACTGACTACAGTTCGGGCTGTTGTTTCTATTACTAGCTACAGTTCGGGCTGTTGTTTCTTTTATTAACAACAGTTTGAATACAGTAATCTTATTTTAATGCAGTAATTAATATGACTAATAAAAATATAGATTTGAGTAATCTTATTTTAATGCAGTAATTAATATGACTAATAAAAATATAGACTTGAGTAATCTTATTTTAATGCAGTAATTAATACGACTAATAAAAATATAGACTTGAGTAATCTTATTTTAATGCAGTAATTAATACGACTAATAAAAATATAGACTTGAGTAATCTTATGTTAATGCAGTAATTAATACGACTAATAAAAATATAGCTTTGTCAGGCGAAAGCAAAACTTAGCCCAGCATCACTCCATAAACATTTAAAAATTAAAATAATAAAATGTAGATACATGAGAGGTATAGGAACCATAGCATAAAATATACGTTTAAAGCATTTAACCAAGACACTAATTACAAGACTGACCAGCCACTCCAAGACATTAGCAGGACGTTAGAGTTATACAAGACCTGACCACCCAGGGCTAGGGCACAGGAAACGGTTAGGGATCAAAAGTCACTTGTAGCTAGCTGATAGAGAAGGGGATAGATTCACACTGAGCTATAGGCCAGAATACAGGAAGCGGTCGGGGATCAAAGGGCCACTCTTAGCTAACAGTAGAGGGGAGGGCTAGTTTCAAAGAAATACCAGGAATACTGGAAAGTCTTTATATAAGTCGGACCGAACCAATTCTCTTCACTGGCTCAGAACAAACCGAGTTTTAAAACACGCAGGAGCAGTCCCAGAGATTTCATCTGGTAACATTTTAGAAGTGAGAAAATTTCTAAGTCAGAAAGACTAATCCTCGAGTGTACTGCACTCCAACCAGATGACGTTGGGTTCATTCGGTTTCGGAACGTGAAAGGTATGTGTGGCTGACTTTTAATCTTGTAAAACTTAGCAAATATAATAATAGGATGTGTGAGAATGATTTATGTATTCTAACTACACCTTTTCTTCAGATTAGTGCCAATGTACTCAGGGAAGTAATAGCCCTGGCACCTAAATACTTTAATTCTGTAATCAGCAGTTACTTACACTGCCTTAATTACATTTCAGAACCAAACAGAAACAGTAATCAGAAGAAGATAAACAGTAATCAGAGGAAGAGAATCTATAAACAGTAACTAGAGAGAGAGTAGCTACAAAGAGTATCTACAAACAGAAGCTAGGACCAAATCCGGGTCAGAGAGCAGACGACGTATATTCTGCCGGTTGTTGTTCACGCAGAGTGAAAAGGGACGGAGCCACTATTCAAGGGCCTGCCGTTGGAGATCGCTTGCGCGACGAGACTCAACGCTGTGTTGACCTTTGCTCCACCGTTGAGCTAAGTATAGAAACATAAACATTGAGTAGAAGTGCATAATAGTGTATCGGAACTGAAATACAGAAAAAGGAACGATTTGGGGAAAGGAAAACGGACACTAAAATCATTTCATTAGGAGGGGCTAGTATTTTCCCTGAATTAGTTATAGGACTTATATTTTGTAATTATTTTGGCCAACATTGTTAACTGTTATTCTTTTGTTGTTATTTTCTATTTTCTTTTATTGTTATATAAAGTTATTGTTAAATTCTCATTAGTGTTGTCAAATTCATTGTTATTCTTGTCTAGTACTATTTTACGAGTGATGTCGTCACGTCTGTCTTGAGTCTGTCTTTGTCTTATCTGTCTGTCCTGTCTTATCTGTGAGGAATCGTTTCCTCTGGGGGCTCAATACGAGTTACCGGAAGTGACGTCCTCAACTTGTTGTCCGTCCTAGATATCCGTATTTAGGGGGGGTACCAACAAGCTTGAGTAATCTTATTTTAATGCAGTAATTAATATGACTAATAAAAATATAGACTTGAGTAATCTTATTTTAATGCAGTAATTAATATGACTAATAAAAATATAGACTTGAGTAATCTTATTTTAATGCAGTAATTAATATGACTAATAAAAATATAGACTTGAGTAATCTTATTTTAATGCAGTAATTAATATGACTAATAAAAATATAGACTTGAGTAATCTTATTTTAATGCAGTAATTAATATGACTAATAAAAATATAGACTTGAGTAATCTTGTTTTAATGCAGTAATTAATATGACTAATAAAAATATAGACTTGAGTAATCTTATTTTAATGCAGTAATTAATATGACTAATAAAAATATAGACTTGAGTAATCGTATTTTAATGCAGTAATTAATATGACTAATAAAAATATAGACTTGAGTAATCTTATTTTAATGCAGTAATTAATATGGCTAATAAAAATATAGACTTGAGTAATCTTATTTTAATGCAGTAATTAATATGACTAATAAAAATATAGACTTGAGTAATCGTATTTTAATGCAGTAATTAATATGACTAATAAAAATATAGACTTGAGTAATCTTATTTTAATGCAGTAATTAATATGACTAATAAAAATATAGACTTGAGTAATCTTATTTTAATGCAGTAATTAATATGACTAATAAAAATATAGACTTGAGTAATCTTATTTTAATGCAGTAATTAATATGACTAATAAAAATATAGACTTGAGTAATCTTATTTTAATGCAGTAATTAATATGACTAATAAAAATATAGACTTGAGTAATCTTATTTTAATGCAGTAATTAATATGACTAATAAAAATATAGACTTGAGTAATCTTATTTTAATGCAGTAATTAATATGACTAATAAAAATATAGACTTGAGTATAAATAAATCACAATGTAGCTCCAAAACTTGAGCAGTGTTCACAACAATAATATTTAAAAGACACCTGTTATACCCAAGCTAGCTATTCTCTAACCGTGCTATTGCCAATAGGTTTATACAATGCTGAGTGAACACACACACAAATCACCTCTCGTGCACTGACAGTGATGAAACAAAAAACCGTATTTTAAAGCAATTTAAAAAATAAAGAATATTGTTGTTAGTTTATATTACCATGTCATTCTTAGTACATATATCTTCTACAAAAATCTAAGACGCTATTGAATATAGAATTATGTGGAAACACCAGTACTCTTATACATGTTATCAAACCTGCGCTTGACTTGTCAATGTGCGATAAAAGCAGCAGTTGATACGGAATGTTTAGCATGAGTGTGGGTTCGTATGCACTTTTGTTCTTCACACTTTCATTTTATTATTATTTCTTCCCAGGTCGGTGGAAACTGTTATTTTTCCTTTTTTTTTGTTGTTGTCTATTGTATAATTCTGTATGTTTCAATTTTATTTCACTTAATATAATTTTTCAAACTTTCAGTTCATTGTAAAGTGATTATTATAATACCATATTAATTCGTTAGCCTTAAATCCTTTGATTATCATGTATTTCAAATAATAGTTTAAGAAAGTCTGTACTAAACAAATTTTACTTATCAAAGTATTACATAATTGTAATAGTTTATTTATGTATGAAGGGGACAGCTTAACCTACCACAACGACAGCAGGTTCTCCTCTGATGATAAAGACAACGATAGGAACTCTGAAAACTGTGCCCTGCACTGGAAGAGTCCATGGTGGTTTAATAACTGTCACAACACTCTGCCCACCGGACACTACAAGCCGGACGGGTCTATCGGGATGGACGGAGTAGTATGGTACAACTGGAAAAATGATTGGCGGTCGTACAAACGGCTGGAGATGAAAATCACACCAAAACTCAATTAGAGTTATCGTCACTTAGTTAGTGGGAGTTCAAAAAATATTCCTAACTCGTAGCATTGCTACATTTAGATAATAATTATCTCTTAAGGATTTGGGGATTTTGACTTTCTTACCTGTGATTTGTCTTTTGATGTGATATTACAGCACTTTATAAAATACGTTCAGTATTTAATAATTAATTTGGTCAAATATGCATGCAACTGTTAAAAGTTATTTTAATTATACATTACTCGTTAACACTTATTATATTTAGAACTGACATTAATAAAGTTTTCAGACTGTTCTTTATCATATTGTTTGTCTATCAGATAATAAAACACACCGCTCTTCTTCGTTATCAAAAATCTTCAGAGTAGAATCTCCTTGTTAAATTTAGAATAAAACTGTCATAAACCACTTCCATCCTCTTTTGTAATTTGTTATGTCATTACGTGTTAACAATTGCATTGTGTTAGCAGTTTTGCAATAAAAAAGAAAACTGAATATTTTTTCTGTAAAAATATTAATTTAGGAGAATTGGATAAATATTATAGTTATACTTATAAAGTAAATGCATTGATAGAGCCACATACTATGACATAACACCTGTATTAAGTACATGCATAAGCAGATGTATACATGTGGCCAGCTGCACCCCTATAATGTACACTTATTGGCGGACAGTGGAAGAAAGCATTCATAATCCCCATTCTTAAACCTGGAAAACCCAAAACAGACCCCAACAGCTACAGACCCATATCACTCACCTCCCAACTTGGAAAAACCTTAGAAATAACACTAAAACAAAGACTTATGTATTATTGAGATAAAGCAGGAATCTTACCACCACAACAAAGTGGCTTTCGACCAAACCACTCCACCCAGAATCACGTGATAAGTCTAAACCAAGCAATGATAAATAGGACAATTAACCCGATCACAAAGAAACCTGCCTCTAACACGAAAGGACTATGTGCAGTGTTCCTGGACATCGAGATGGCCTATGATATGTTATGGTATACCAGCCTCCTCAGTAAACGAACCCAAATAGGAGTAACAGGAAACATGTTTTTTTATAATAAAATCGTTTTTACAGAATAGAGAAATTTCAGTCAAAGTAGAAAATGACATTTCAGACTATTAAAAGGTAGATAATGGAGTCCCTCAGGGTAGTGTCATCAGCCCGCTTTTATACATCATTATGGTCTCAGACGTATCAAAACACACCAGTGAACGAATCACACTAGGACAATTTGCTGACGACACCTCTCTGTGGGGTAATGTCACACAAAGAAAAACAAGAAACAGACCAATCACCACAGGTATCCAAGAAATACAAAAAGATCTTGACAGAATCACCAAATGGTTTATAGATAATGGTTTTAAACTATCAGCATCCAAAATACAAGCTATAGTTTTTCAGGGTAAACCAATAGGGAAACGCATCTATCCAAGATTTAAAATAGATGGCATAGAGGTATATTACCAGAAAAAAATAACAATTTTAGAAGTGACATTTCAGGAAACCCACCAGATAACAGAATATGTAAACCAATGTATAGTGGCAGTAAATAGAGGAATAAACCTACTGAAGTAGTTACAAAACCCGCATGGGGGCCAACATTAAAACTATGCTTAACCTATATCATGCCTTCGTTATATCCAGATTACTATATGCACCAGTTTTATTGCTAAATCTAAACTACAACGTTAAAAAAAAAGCTCTCAGACACCCAGGCCATGTATTATTTCATCCCAACCCCATTGCGCCTAGGAGGTCTGTCCTTTTTTACATTCCGTCTGCACCCCCAGTGATGCCCCTACCGCCCCCCCCCCCCCCCGTGTCTAATGGAGATATTAGGACTAGTCGAGTAAAGTAATGATTGGGAGGGCCCCCTAAATATAAACGCCAAAATAAACAACTCAACTTGACAAATAAATAAGGAAATAACAATGGATAAATAAATATACATAAACAAAATAAAACTAATTATAGTATTAGAACAAATCAAATATAAAAGTAAATTTAAAAAAAAAACTAAAGTAAAGAGATAAACAAGTAAAAATAGAATAAGCATTAAGTGGGAAAAAAAGGTAAGAAAGATAAATAGGGCTCATAAAAAAACATAAGTAGAAATATTAAAAAATATAAAAGTAAAAGGAGGACAATAAAAGACAAAAAGAGGGAGAAAGGAAAAGATAAGAAGGGTGTTAGGGTTTTTTTAAAAATAAAGATTAAAAAAAGGTGGGGGGAGGAGAAAAAAAACCCGATCAACAGGACCTCAGAGTAGCCAATAAAACAGCACCACCAACCTAACCTACCAGCCAGATTTGAACTGAGCAATGGAAATCGACACTATTTACACAGCAGTAGACCAGACAACTACATGAACTAGGATGACAAAAGCCAGCGGGCTAAACCAACCCCTCCCTTTCCCCGACAACCCACTCACCCAGCGCAAAAGCGCCCCCTATTTGACTAACTCACTCGTCCTTTTGCTTTTTCCCACAAGGACCTTGATCTATTTGAATGCCGATATTGTGTTAGGGGGGCCCAGGTTTCAAAAATCTGTAAAATATTCTGTGTGAACGTCAGCCAGAAGACTTGATGAAAAAAAGTGTGTATGAGATTCAAATACTACACTGTTACAGTTTTTCTTCAAATCCTTGGTTTTAGCCGAAACGGAAGGTAAATGGCTGTTTTTACAATATTCTCTAATTAATAATTTTGTATAGAGTGAAATCTGATAACTTGATATGTAAAACTAATTTATTCTATTTCAGGTTAGTGAGATTGGTGCTATAGTTATTGAAGCTGATAGTCAGGGTGATAAAAACTGATAAAGTAGTCAGCGACCAAACTAAGCGTGGTAAGAAGGGCAGAAATAAAGCTTTACTTGAGAGAGGCAGAAAAACTAAAAGGTCACAGATAGAGAGTTACTTTAAAACTCAGTTACAGCAGTGACAGTTCAAAGCACTGACCTAGTTAAAGCGTGTACAGAGACTGAATAAACTGTCTCTCCTGTAACACGTATTCTACTGAATCAATCTCATCTGTCTTACTTGGCTGAACTAACTCACACTGTCTCTCTGTCAGACTGTCAAGAATTATGCTAGGAGTTTCTGTCACCAGTAGCTCATAGTCTGTCAAACACGTACCAGGGATACTGAAATATCCTGCTCTACCACATAAGGGAATTTATTCTTCTTTACTTAATGAGACACTTTTCTCTTCGCTCTACTGGATTAAAAATCACACCTATCAAGTGCGTGTCCCATAACGGTACGGGTTTCTGTGTGTTTTCCCTGGTTGTGCGTTGGTGGGGCCGTTCGTACTTGAGCTTATGAATAGGCATTCCTGTATTTCGTCCATCCTGGATTTTGCATCGCGATACCCCGAGGCTATCGCGCTGTGTAAGACAGAGTGACCGTTGCTGAATGGTCAGTGTGGACACGCGTGGGGATTCCCCATGCCGAGGTAGGCGTGGCCGAGGTCAGAGGCAAAGTGAAGTTGGTGGAAGAGTAAGACCCAAAATCGAAACTGAAAATAACATAGAATTGGAGAACACAAACATAGCATATTTTAAGTCAATAGAGCCGAGTATTGACAGTGTTGCTAAAATTAAGGACAGGATGGCAACAGAAAAGGAGGTAGTGACAAACGCACAAAAGGACACACATTTTTGAAGATGTTTGGCGCTAGTGAAGCAAAAGATTTCGATGACGTGATTAAGGACAGGTTGGCAACAGAAAATGACGTAGTGACAAAGGCACAAAAGGACATGCATTTTTGAAGATGTTTGGCGCTAGTGAAAATGATTTCGATGACGTGATTAAGTGTCAGGCGACCTCGAATTTGTGCAGAGTGCAAAAAAAATTAAATAGAGAGAGAATCTGTCCATTTCTCTAAAATAAGGAAGAAAGAAATTAAAAATGTCGTTTCAATCTCTTTAACTCCAGAAAGCCACAGTGAAAAGGTAGAAGGTGTAACAGTTAAGATAAAACTGAAACACACATACGTGTGTCGGAAGGACACGTGTTAGACATGGGTGGTCTACAGGAGGATTTATTGCCCCTTGATAGGAGAAAGAAAGAGAACAAAACTACATGTCATATAGAAGTGTTGTGATAGCTAGTGAGTGTAAGAATTTTTCAGGGCGCGGGGACGCACACTTAAAACGCTAAAGAAAATCTAGACTTGTGCGTGTAACATTTTAGCAAAGTAAATGCTGGGACTTGCGGGAATTGCGTCATTGATGTGTTTTACTAGTAATAGTCTTGTTGAAAGGAGGGGGGGGGTCAGGATTTCTCTAAATCTCGCCCGGACCCCATCTATAAATATTAAAAATGAAATTGGAAAGAATAAAACTTTAGAAGAAAAGAGTAAGTGGGAAAAGAAAGAGTAAGTGAGATCTAAAAATAAACGTAAAAGGCAGTGAAAAAAAAAGGCTTGTACCATCAGCAATGAGGCATGGCAGTTTGTTCTTTCTAGGTCAGTGAAGTAAGCTAGTTGTGTGGAAATACAGGACGGAAGTACCAATCCTTCCTGTGAATGAAAGCGTGGGCACAGTTTGAGGTCAGAAACTATAAGGGGATCCTCCCACGCCCTTTCGCTTCCCCCCCCCCACACACACACAACAAGGACACCTTGATCTGTTTGAATGCCGATATTGTGTTACGGGGGCCCAGGTTTCAAAAACCTGTAAACTATTCTGTGAATAAAAAAAAGTGTGTATGAGATTCAAATACTACACTGTTACAGTTTTTCTTCAAATCCTTGGTTTTAGCCGAAACGGAAGGTAAATGGCTATCAGGGTGTACTCAGAATATAAAGTCAAATCCACCCTGAGGTTGGGAATGAGGTGGGAAGGGAAAGGAGCTATGTTGTGTAAATGATCAGTTGCTCTCAGTCTCATCCTTTTCTCTGATCAGGGAGGTAAAGTTCGGTGTCTGGGATGCCTTACATTTGAGGCCGGCTGTTGAGCTCAGCCAGTTGCAGTCACCAGCTGATTTTGTGCTCCTACTGGTGCAGCTGGCGCGGCCCTGGACAGAGATTCAGGCATCTCCTGTTCTGTGATTGTCTAGTTGGTTTGTCGCACATCTTGCATTGTTTGCCTGACCCAGATGCTTCCTGACGGGGTGGCGGCGTCATGCAGGCTGGCAGAAGAGTGCCTAGAGCAGTTAACAAACTAGATATCACATGCACATATTGATCGTGTTGTGTATGCACTCTCTCCTTTGGGTGTGGACTAATTTTGTGGCCGTCACTTTAAAAAAAAAAAAAATATTTATTTTTTTTTTAGTTGTTGAAGATGACAATATTTTCTGTTATCCTCTAAACAGGCTTTGTAAGACTTGTTTTTAAAATATTCTTAATTGTCTCAGAGCACTATTCTTTCTTCTTGATGAGTCTGTCTGCGGCCTTTAACAACGCCGGCTACGCTATTTTGCTACAGCAAGTCAAATTTCTAGATTTACAATTTACTTTACTTATCTTGGTTTAGCCAGTTCCGTATGAAATTTCTAGACTTACAATGTACTTTACTTATCTTGGTTTAGCCAGTTCCGTATGAAATTTCTAGACTTACAATGTACTTTACTTATCTTGGTTTAGCCAATTTCCGTATGAAATTTCTAGACTTACAATGTACTTTACTTATCTTGGTTTAGCCAGTTCTGTATGAAAGTAAGCACGGTATGGACTAAGAAAGTGGCTAAAAAAAATTCCCCATAAAGTGCAGTTAGGATGATTTTGCATTATGTTGACCCACGTGGCTCCGTTTTCGGATATTTTGACTGTGTATGCACAAAACACCTAGCATCATTAGTCTATCATTTGTATATCACTGACATAGCAATCGTATATAATTAGTATAGCACCCCTATATCTTTAGTATATTAATATTATTTCACGCAGGAATCACTCGATCTGTTCTTGTCTCGACGTCCAACAGCATTTTCACTTCTTCTGTCTCTGTGACTTCCTCAGGTAGGTGTATCTATGCTCTCTCGGAGTATTTTTCCCATAGATCTCACATAGATATCTATGAGTGATTTTTGCCACTTCGTCGTCTCTTGGTGTATTCTGTTCAAGCCAGAAACACATCCAGATAGTATGTGCTCTGTTATCTCATCCATGGATTTGCCGAGTCTACATTTGGAATCATTTGAAATGTTCATGATTTTCGTTTTGTGTTAGTAGTAGTAATAGTAGTAGTAGTAGTAGTAGTAGTAGTAAAGCCGTACTAGCTATCTAACCTAGCAAATCATGCTACTGATTACATAGTTCGTGTAGACTAGCTGTCTTGCACACGTTGCTTTATTTCTTGTATTTATTGTCCATGTTACCAAGTTAACTGACAGCGTTATTCATCAAACGCAGGAAAATGTCAAAGATTTTGCATAAGAACGTACAAATTCTATTTCTAGTTATGATTTGCCTTTACTTTTGTCTTCAGGCATGAGTCTGTGTCCTTCGTTATTAAAAAATACAAACAAAAACGAATGTTAGGTAAGTTTCTTCAACAGCCAAACAAGCGCTTACTCGAAAATAGTGCCTCTCTGCTACGTGTGACGACACACCAGATGTTACTTCCGTAATCGATTAAATGCGTCAGATAGCGCACAGCTGCATACATCCACATTGGCCTTGCATACGTAGGTAAAGGTGTTTCTTAATGTGAGCCACAATATCAGTTCTGATTCTCGGTAAGTATGTGTGTTAATGTCATGGTTGGTGGCTTTCTATCGCTGATGTATTGTAAGTATCCTTTGGTGTCAGTCAGGGCAAGGTCTTCAGTAAGGTAAACACCATTCTCAATAATAGATACACGAGCACTGTGTTGTAAATTGTTGCATTACTCTGTTTACCGTTGACAATATGCTGTATGCTAGTAACGTTGCAAAAATCAATATTTTGCTTAGTACTGTGTTGCGTTTAATTGACATCATCGAAGATTTGTGGTATTCCGTCTGTTATTTTTGAATACATTTGTCACAATTTGAACACAAGGTCCTATTTTCCTAAATTTACAAGAAAAAACAAGTATCATTTCTAATCTTGAAACAATATGCAAAACTGCAATTTCGACAGTCGTTTGCTAATAAACTATGATTTTGTACATTATTGGCGCAAGCATGGTTCTGATGTGTATGAAACAGCTAGAATGGGGAGGAAGATGCTTACTTATTACTTGATCTATCTATCTATCTATCTATCTATCTGTCTATCTATCTGTCTATCGTCTATCTATCTATCTATCTATCTATATGTCTATCTGTCTGTCTGTTTGTCTGCCTACCTACCTACCTACCTATCTATCTATCTATCTATCTGTCTATCTGTCTGTCTGTTTGTCTGCCTACCTCTCTCTCTCTCTCTCTCTCTCTCTCTCTCTCTCTCTCTCTCTCTCTCTCTCTCTCTCTCTCTCTTAATGCATATGTTCTTCATATATAAAAAGAATTGTTTGAATCTGAACTAGAGCAGGTTAAATCGAGCAGCCTTAACCAATCTATAGTCTCACACTATTGACATGTAGAGAATGGCACATACCTAACAATTTCTTTTTAGTATAGCTGATTAAGCAGACACTGCAGAATTAGAACAAGAAATGGTAAATATATTTTACAATATTCCAATAAAGAAGAGTAAGTAAGGCGGGGGAGAGGGGTGCAATCCGGTAATAAATAAGAAACCGGAGAAATAAATACTAAAGATATGGATGTGCGGTTGGGTTGTAACCATCCTTCACTGATAGTGTTCCAGAAATAACAATCACAAACGTGCCGTATATAGTAGAACTCATTCCTAGCGGTGTGTGTGTGTGTGTGTGTGTGTGTGTGTGTGTGTGTGTGTGTGTGTGTGTGTGTGTGTGTGTGTGTGTGTGTAGAACGGCCCACATTTGGGTTACGGGAGTGGATATTGCTGAAGAGCAAGGATTTAATTAAAGTTTGCAAAATTGTATAACGGAAAGAAAATATGCATTATAGTAGTAAAGGCTGGATTGATTACAATGTACAAGGAAATTATTATTAGGATTATCTAATATTGTTCAGGTGATATCGTGTCATTTATCTTTATATTTCAGAAACCACTTCTTCTACTTTCAGTATCGGGAATCAAACGAATATTTGTACCTCTTCTCTACTAGTTTAATTATAACTTAATTAGTACATGACTGGTAGTAGTAGTAAAAGTGTTTCAATAGGAATATAAATGTGGTAGTAGTAATTGATAGCCCAGAGTAGTAGTAATAGAAATAGTGTTTTGTAAGTATTAAAATAGTGTTTCGTAAATACTAGTTTTGATTGCTATCTACTATAAATGTCTACTGCAATTTCTAACACAGATGTCTGATATCACAGCAGCTAATCGAATCTCGGCAGCCACTGACATGGAATGTCCACTCTGTCAGGACGAATTGAACTGCCCAAAAATTTTACGATGCGCACATCGCCTATGCAATAATTGTCTGCTTCAGCTCCTGGGCGATCGCAAAAATGCCAAGTGCCCAATATGCAGATTTAGAATCACCACCACTGATAAGTGTCCATCTCAGCGAAGTGACGCAGACATTTCTGAAGCATTCCCTGATGACTTAGCCATGGGAGCCGTTGTTGAGTGCGCCAACTTCCTTCGCAAAGATCACGTGTGTCACGTCCATGCACAGTTACCTGCCACTGAGTACTGCTTTTCATGTGAATACACGTTGTGCAGCGATTGTGCTGTCGCTCATAAAGCTATGTTAGTAAGTCACATGACGCAGGATCTTGCATCATTGACACCACATAATATGGCGCCTAAACTTCCCCTAAAGTGCTCTTCACACACCAGCAAGAGAGCAAAGCGATTCTGTTTTAGTCACAAAGGTTTCTTTTGTAACGCGTGTTTAGTGCTGGCACATCGCACGTGTACAGACGTTACGGATTGTCAGGAGGTAATAACAAAGGCACGGATCACATTGTCTTCACTGTATTCGCGATTAAAAGCTGTTGAATCCGAACTTTCTGAGACTGCTGCAAAGTTGGAACGATCTCTGGCCTTAGGAGAAAAGAAAATGCTTGAATTATTTAAAGAGATCGACGCTGCATGTGACCAGCTACAGCGAGCTGTGGACGTGTATCGAAAACGCATGAAGGATCTCATGCGAGATGCGCAAGACAGGAACAAAAGCTACATCAAAGAAGAGAAGATCATCCTATTGCAACGTCAAACCATGGTGACGTCACATAAGTTGTTATTAAAGAGCGTGATTGACGTATGTCCTCAGTCGTCGATTTTGTGCATGGCTTCTGTTTTTGAGAAGCGTATTTCTGAGCTTGACATGCATACAGAATCATGCAAGGTCCCCACTTTAAAAGTATTCATCGATATGGACAAATTTCATCGTTTAGAGAACCAACTTTTAAGCTTAGATATTGCTTCATTCTCCCCTGAAAATCCTTACAAGCGTTCGACTACTAATAAACAGGTAAATATGAAAGCGTACATATAATACGCAGAACACCACCACATTGTTCTATAATCATATAAACATAATATTCTATTTTTATTCTCCATTAAATAAACATTGTTTCTTTAATCTTATAAACATAATATTCTATTTTCATTCTCCATTAAATAAACATTGATCTAAAATCTTATAAAACATAATATTCTATTTTCATTCTCCATTAAATAAACAAAGAGAGAATACAAGCCGTTGTGATTGCTGAAAAAAGCAGGCTTCACTGTATTTGCTGACAGTTTACATATATTAATGTTTACGACATCAAGCAGTTCTAAACTTCTGCGTTGTCTAAAAGTTATGTTACGACTGCACCGAGCCAGAAAAAAGAAAAGATTAAATACTATACATATCAGTATAGATATTGCCGTCATATAAATACATGATATGATTTTTAGTCAATATATGATTTTGAGTCAATTCTTAAACCATGACATGTCAATGAAAGATGTTATTTTGATTAGGCATGTGAATGTGAATGTGAATGATTAATGCAAGAACAGAGCACTTAGGTCAATCATGGCTTAAACTAAATACCTAAAGTATGTCTGCGACTGACCGCTGTATGATTTCAAGAATAACATTTCTTTACTCCACCTTTGACCATGAACACACCTTTCTGGACTGCACCATGCCCTAAAAAATATTCAGCAACAACAACTGTTAAAGGTGTGCCAAACTAGATTGCATACACACACATAAACACACAAACACGCGCGCGCGCGTAAGTATATAATATTTATTTAATTTTCAAATGCATCCTTTTCTCGTTATTTTACAGTCGTTGATATTTCCAATTGACTTTTGTTCTAACTGCCCCCGTTTGGTGTCGTTCAGGTTCTAACACGCTTTCACAAAATTCACGGGAAAAATGTCAAACTCACCGACGATGATTGCACCGCGGAAAGAGTCATCCTTAATGATTGGAGAAATGTGACAGTGTTCATTGACAATCCTATGCAAATTGGCTGCCTCTACGAGGTGATTATAATTTATCCAGTACTGTAGTCTCCAGGTCACTAGGTCGTCATGCTTTACCTTAAAACAAATTAATATTATGACTCTCTAAGCCTATGATGATGTTAGAAACTAGCCCGATATGAATGTAATTATTATATTTACACAACACCCCCAAATCACTCGAATTACAGGTCATCCACTTTCTACTGGGGTGGGGGATCTCTTCCTGTGCCTAAGTCTCCAGTTGCTTGCCCTAACCCCACACCCATCACATTAGGCAATGAGAGTTAGAGAGATTATAAAGCATGTTATCAGAGCATTTGCCAATCATATGACGGGAAATTAAAATAAATGCATTGATGGAAATTAAATAGAAGGGCTGTGTGTGTATGTGTGCATGACTGAACTATTGGTGCAGTTTCTTTTTCGTGGTTGTGGTTGAGGATTTTATAAAATGACCCTTATTTTTCCTTTTACCATAAATGAAGTCTCGTTTTCAGCGAAGGATAATTTACCCAATGTCATGGTTCTTGAATGAATGTACCAGAAATTAACATATACATGTTTACTAATGTATAATCATACTACAAAACGTATTGCCAGTTTATCAACACAACAGGAAATCATTCTCTGTATATATTACTGCCACAAGTATGTGGTTTTGCTTGACTAATATTTTATTAATGTTTATCTCTTTACATTAACTATATTTTATATTCTTATAATTCGATTATGATGTGTAAATGTATGATGACCATGGAAATAAGAGTGTTCTGTCAGAGAACATATGAGGATGATTTCTTAGCCCATGGCTATTTTATTGGTTGATTGGCACTTTGTCTGAGACTATATCTGAGACTTTATCTTGGAGAATCACTTATCTTGGATGTTGGTTTGACAAGCGCTGAGCCACAAGCTTAATCAGAGCAGAACGACACACAGGCCAAAGACATGTTCAATAGACAATGTGTGTGTCTGATAATGACATTCATTGAGACCCTAGGCTACACATCAGGTGATCTACAGTTGTGTATTTATAAAGTCACAAATACACAGCTTTAGTCAAGTCATAGACAAACTCTACCAAAGTACTTTTAGACTTCACTCAGAAACGTTCAGTGTTCTCTTATAGTCTCATTTATAGTTCGCTCATACAAACAAACAGGGTAGTGAAATTGTGATCAGAGAAAATAATTTAGCATTTATCTAAAGAGAACTATGTAGTTCATGTTAGCAGTCTCTGATTGCTGTATTTATAAATTGCATGATTCCCCCCTATGTTGCTTGCTTTGCATCTTGGTAGCATTGCCTTGTGTTAGTGGCATTAGTTTGCTGAAGTGTATCAGCTGTTAGTTCATATGAATGCCATATTACATTGCTTAGGATGGGAAGTCTACATATACTCAGCCAGTGATGATGCTAGACTCCACCGGTGTAACTAAAATAAGTGAAAATAGTACAATTTGGCCAGGAGTGTGAGAGGTAGAGAGCCCTGTAGAAACAATAGTGAACTATTGGGAACTATGTGCAAAACTTTTGATATTGGAGAACTGAGAAGAAACTATATGAACAAGGTTAGGGGAAATCTAACTATCTAGTGAAGGCTAGGCTTTTCTCTGATAGACATTACGAGAATTGTGCTGTGTGGATTTTGTAATTGATTGTTGTTTTATTTTCTTTATTTGTTTAATTTTTTAATATAAATATTTTATTAATTTTCATCTGTCTTGTGCCATTTCTTACCATCTGCATATTGAGTAAAATTCATTTAAGTGTAGTCATTGTGTCAAAAAATGTTTCCATTGTGTCTGCCCATATGTCTGTCCACCTGTATGTCCATCTGTCTGTCCTTCTGTGTATCTTATATGTGAGGACCTTCCTCTGGGGGTGAACGAGCCAATGGAGCGATTGACCTCAATTGTTGTGTATTTTGTATTGTCCATCTTATATGGTACCATCATGAAACCATGTTGTCTTATGTTATTCCTTGTTGAATACATTTATTGCTGATACACAGACCACTTGTTAGCCTGACTCACTTGCAAATTATGTTTTGTAGTTTCTCACTTTTATTTACTTACTATCTTGGCTGTATGTATAAGGAGGCTCAAGCTATCTTCTAGAACTATCACTCTACATTATTATTCACCTTTTTCTAACACTTGTGGCCAGCCAGCAGGTGCATTTTGAAGTTTACAAAGTTACAAGCATCCCATGGTAGTGAAGAATTAACATCTTGCCCATCTTCCAGGTAAGCGCCACACCAGTGAATTTAATGGCTAAATACCATATCCCAAAGATACACACAAACTTCACTGCCAGTGAATTTTACGGCCAAGTGCAGAACTCCTACCACACACAAGAATTCACTCCCAGTGAATTCTTCATTGGAGGTGCATAAATATCCAGTATTATTGAAATTCGCTGCAGTGAACTCCTGGAAACTATTCCCTGAGCTCAATGCTATCCTTCTGGTTGGATGTGCCTGTTCACCCAAGAATTTGATACCTCTAACTGGCTATGTCCAAGGGTTTGTTACAATTTTGGTGGAAAAAGCGCTGACATGGGGTCTGTGCAAGTCACTAGTCACTTCTTTCCAAAATATTCAAGTGGTGTTCATGCCCTCCCTAGACCAGTATTCCAAAAAATAGCAAATATTGATCCATGAATATCAATAATATATGAATTAATTATCAAATAATAATTAGAAAATACATAATTTCGTACATTAATTAATGGGTGGAATTTTGTGACGTTTTGTTAAGTGTTCTCTGTACTTACGTTTGTAAGTGTGCATAGTTTATGTTACATATTTAGTGGGTTACATGTCACACCAAAGGCGCATTATGTTAGCTGCTGTCTGTAGGTCACAGGTGAGCAGACATTTAGCAAAAAAGGCATGCAGATTATGCTCAGTTGGCCGATGGCTCCTCCTGTGACAGGTGTGACCTGGACCAATCCAGATACGATGACCAGTCTTCCACAATGGTCTCAGAATTTGAAGTCTTCGCTGATAATAATGTCAAACAGAATTTTTATTACTGGCAGAGAAGTAAGTTCAAACGTACATTTCCTTTTTTTTTCACTATATTACATTTTATCTCTCCCTCTGTGCTTTTAGTCTTATTTCTTTGTTTGCTGGTTGATTAGCTGGCTGGTTTCTTTCTTTCTTTCTTTCTTTCTTTCTTTCTTTCTTTCTTTCTTTCTTTCTTTCTTTCTTTCTTCTCTCTATCTCCAACCACCCATCTATCTATCTATCTATCTATCTATCTATCCATCTATCTATCCATCTATCTATCTATCTATCTATCTATCCATCTATCTATCTATCTATCTATCTATCTATCTTATCCTATCGTATCCTATCCTATCCTGTACCGTACTATACTATTATTCAGTCACGATTCAGTTGACTGTTGGTTGTGAACCAAGGTATCGGAATATTACCAAGATTCTGAAACATCTCATTTTTTGTTGAGAACACTTCCGATAAGCGCTGCTTTTAATAGTGGAGCGTGTCTGTGAGTTCCCTGTAGTTATTTTTTCAGATAGTCAGCCTTCAACTCAGATGTTAGGTTCCCCAAATATCCTATCACTATAGGTATCACTTCTGATTTGACATTCCACATTCTATGGATTTATAATCTACCCCACATATTTTTCTTTTTTCCCCTTTCTCTTGTTTATATGCTTTTTTCACTAGGAACAATGATATCGATGATTGCTGCTTTCTACTAGATTTACTGAGAATTACAATATCTGGTCTTCGTGAACGAATCACTCGATTTGTTCTTATCTCGAAGTCTCACAATATTTGACTTCTTCTGTTTCGGTGACTGCTTTAGGCTGGAGAATCGATGCTCTTTCAGGTGAATTTGCTCCTCATTTATCACATAGATTTGTATGTATGATTTTTTGCAACTTCGTTGTGTCTTTTAGTGTATCCGCCCCGGTCAGAAACTGTCTTCCAGGTAGTACATGATCTGTTATCTCATTTATGCTTTTGATGAGTCTCCATTTGCAATCATTCGAAATTTTCATTTTTAAAAAATGTTTTATATGATTTCGTGTTTAGTGCTTGTTCATATGCAGTTGTTATGAATGTTTCTCTTTTTGCTTTCAGACCTGCATCTTTCAACCATAAGAATGTTTATTGTTTTGTCGATGTTTCTTCAGCTCTCAAATTATACTGGCCATGGAATTTGGGGGTTTTTTTGCATTTTGTTCCAATTATTTGCCAATGATCGTTCGTTGTTTTCTTTCATGATTTTTTGTCTGTTTGAGGTGGGTGAATGGTATAATCCACTCATCTTTACGGCTTCGCTCAGTGGCTCATCTTTGCCGTTATTCCAGATGTAGACCACAAGTCCTATAGCATCTCTGAAAGGGTTCATCGACAAATGCGCGAACGACAATTGCGCGCCAACAAAAACGCGATGAACAAATGCGCGACGACAAAATCGCGTCGACAAAATCGGGCCGACAAAATCGCGATCGACAAAATCGGGCCGACAAAATCGCGTCGACAAAATCGGGCCGACAAAATCGCGATCGACAAATTCGCGATGATACATCGTAAAAGAATGTAATAATTATGTAATAATTTAAATCGTTCAAGAATGTAATAATAACATAGATATCAATATTACTATACACAAAGCAATGTTAAGAGATACTGCGTGCAAATAATCCTTACACAAAGGCAATGAAAAGAATGAAGCATATATCAAATCTTAATAATTTTATTTAAAGATCAATATTATGAGATACTACGTGCAAATAATCTTTACACAAAAGCAAAATTACGTAATAGAGCGAACATACATAACACTTCCTGGACCGTATCGAATGCAGCTATTCAAACTTAACATGCCATTCTTTACTTGGCGATGTTTATCGCGATTTTGTCGGCGCGCATTTGTCGGCGCTAATTTGTCGATTTTAAAACAACGCGATTTTGTCGTCGAGCTTTTGTCCATCGCGGTTTTGTCGGCGCGCAATTGTCGTTCGCGCATTTGACGGGTCACCCTCTGAAATATATTTTTGATTTTCTTGAGTCTTTCTCCTCTCACCACTGGACTATCGATACTTCATCATCATCATCATCATCATCATCATCATCATCATCATCATCATCATCATCATCTTTATCATTATTATTATTATTATTATTATTATTATTCAGATTAAAAGCCTTTATGGTCTTAAACTGAATTTTCTACGTTCGACTTCAAAAGTTGGAGTTTTGGTCGACTCAAGCTTTTTCCTTCATTTGTACATTGACGGGATTGATCAAGGTTATCTCCCCTTTCGTCTCCCGCAACCCTGTTGGGCCGTTTTTGATTTGATCGACAAAACTGAAAAGGTATTTCTGTTTAACTTTCCCTAAGGAACAGCTTTAAAAAGCTTTTTTTATGGGGATCTGTTTCGTAATATTAACTTTACTGTTTGAAAAAATGAACATGTGACAGATGATCATAGTGAGTGATAATCCATTTATTTATATTTTTTAATTTATTTTGTTTCGAATGCGCTGTCAGAATTGGTGGAAATTTTACAGTGCGTGCAAACATCTTGGCATGACAAACGTATATTCAGTAAAGAGAATTCGTGTGCAGTATACATGATGTTAATGCCTTTTCATTTCATTGTTACACATCCATGTTAGATATAGTATTAATCACTTTGTTCGTTGTGAACAAGTCCAGTAAATTCAGTAAACTCGTGTAACGCTATTGCTTCAATTGTTATGTTTACTTATATATTTACTGCTTACATTTGTGAACTTGCACTGCATGCAGTAGTCCTGAAAATTTCCATTTCGAAAGAGTCTTGAGTCATATCTAGTGTCACAAGGGGGTTATAGTCGGTGTGAAGCCGCTCGAGCTGAAGTTAGATACACAAGGGGTGAAGTCGTTTTGGCCTGCTCCAATGTATCTCCAAGATAAACTCGTGTGACATGTGCCAGTAATATGTCGTGTCACGTTGTTACATAGACACACAATGACATACACCATAGATGTTTGCGTGGGGCCCAGCTTTATTATGTCATGCAAAGGAACGTTTTATTGGCTATGTATGCTGTGAGCGAGTATCATGAAAGTGAATAAATGGAGGAACATACGAACGGTACAAAACAACATAAATACAAATTCTTTTGCCCCTCTCAAAAACTATGAAAAACAAATCCCTCTGATCACAAGTTCACTAAACTGAAAAATTCCTAGATTAAAATGCACATGGTATTCTATTTAACTTCCTACATATACACATATGTTCTTAAGCTGTATGATTTTCATACTATAACAAAAAATATATATCTTTCGTTTTTGCAAAAAGAGAATTACAAAAAAAGTACTGATTGAAGATTCTTGAATTTCCACAAAAATCAATCAATCTCATATTTTTCAGTTTGTTTAAGATTCCAACCACACAGACTTTACGATCTTTAATTAGACATGACCCTATCTCTTTCCTTGTTGAAATACGGGTTTACTCTAAAAGAAAAAAGAATTATTTTGTTCATGCTCGAAGTTATTACCTGTGTCATGTGATGTTTACATATCTTTTACTTCTATGCTAGTACACTTTATGTTGCTTAAATCAATATATTTTATTATCTTAATATTTATTGAAGTGAGACCAGCAAAATTTAATGCCCTAGTCTCAGGAGAGACTGACATATTCTTAGTAAGATATCATTACACATACGTGCGTGCGTTGGTGTCAATACACATTTGCATGTATTATTCTCCATTGCATACACTTCAAAAGATGAGTTGTATCTAAGTGTGAGACTGTGTGTTTTCAGGTGTCCATGCTACCGGTGACGACCATCCATAATTACTCTTGCATGATTCACTTACAAGAAAGTGTGGAATGGCCACTATTTACAAAGCAGACATGAAATATATGTGGGATTTTGAGACAGAATGTATATATCAATCAGACAGACAACCCAAAAGATTGGAGTCAAGTACACATTGATATGCTTCTCAAATCAGTACATGAGTTTGTATTAGATATGCTTAAATTATCCTCATCTTAAACGCTTGCATACATGCCTTAATAAGTAGATAGATAAGTGTGCATGTTATCCTGTCTACACTAATCACAACAGAAAACACTGGGAGCAGCGACAACAACACAAACTATAAGCCATTACCATAGTAGTCCATGGAAAACCGACTGTTACAAAGCCTCTGCATAACAGACAACGAATGCCATGGACCCACCAGCCAACATTCATCATCACTATATAACTTTCCTATCTACGATCCTCAACACTGTCTATCCACATCAACAACCCTTCAACGGCCTCAAAACCTTTTGTCAGGCAGTGAAATCTGTCTGAACACACACACATGATTCTCTCTCCCCCTCTCTCACTCACACACTCACTCATTTCACTCTCACTCATACTCACATACAATTATGTAGATGTATTATCATCACAAGTAGTAAGTGGATATGTCTGCAAATTGCAGACAAATTAATACAAAGAAAACGTTCGAAATTACGTTAAAAACTAATATCTTAGCAGAAGATTCAATTGACTACTCACCAAAAGCATTGTTTGAAATAAGAAACTTTATGCATTGTTTAAAACGTGTGACAAATTAGAAAGTCTCATATCAAACAATCTGTAGTAAATTAAAGAGAAATTTAAGACTCTCACTGCGACAAATATTTTTTTTCGGAAAAAACTTTTTTTAATTTGTACAATATGAATTATTATTTATTTTATTCATTTTCTGAATTGTCTATATACATAAGTTTCAAGTATGTGTAGTATTTACACCTAATGTCTAAGTTGTATATGTAGGTAGAATGATTCGTGGTGCATTACGTTATAATGAGTTCAAGGGGGGGGGGGAGGATTAGCCAGTTTCGCTGATTGAGTAAGATTAGCAGGACAGAAATGAGTTACCCTAGGCTAGGTTTAAGCAGGTGTTTGTTGGGGATTTTAGGCTGGACATGGGCGTAACTTGGGATTACATAAGTCTGAATGACAAGTAACAATGTTATTTAGTAACAATGCTAGAGCCTACAACTTGACCAATGACCAAAAAACTGAGTAATAAATTTGATCCAATCAGACTGATTTCGAGAGCAACTTAGAATTTGATACTAGGGAAATCTCGCAAAAACTTTAATTCTCTTCCGTGACTTCTCTACACCAGAAGGACTGAATGCCCATTTGAAAAGGGGGGTGGGGACCTTGCAATATATTTTAAGTACAAAAGATTACTCAGATCTGTTATTACGTAGAATCTGGTGTTGTTAGTTCCATTATAGGATATGGTATATTACACCATTGAGGCATGATACCAGAGAAATGGTGGTTAGAAACAATAGAAAATATATGTAAATAAATATATAGTGAATCCCTGATGACGAATATGTGAATGTTGCATTTTACGCATCACATTGTAATGATTTTTTTCATGTAAATTCATGTCAGCTAACAGTCTTGAAATAAATTATATTTAAATTGTGCAATTACACTTCAAGACTGATAAATTATCTTTAGGGGAAAAAAGAAAAAGTCAGTTAAATAAATTTGTATATAGGGAAGTAAGTAATATTTTGCAGTGAATTTTGTAACACGAAGGCAATAGATTTTTGGTTTTGCTGTGACCTTTGATCTCTGTCCCTCGTTTCGTTTTTCTTCCACTTCATTCTTGTATCCGGACGTCTTGCCTTTATTGACAGTTGAGGCTCAGGAAGTGGAAAGTGCTCACAGCTAGTGTATGCTGTTTGGGCAGTGACAAGAAGAGAACTATCACGTCTTGCCTTTATTGACAGTTGAGGCTCAGGAAGTGGAAAGTGCTCACAGCTAGTGTATGCTGTTTGGGCAGTGACAAGAACAGAACTATCACGTCTTGCCTTTATTGACAGTTGAGGCTCAGGAAGTGGAAAGTGCTCACAGCTAGTGTATGCTGTTTGGGCAGTGACAAGAACAGAACTATCACGTCTTGCCTTTATTGACAGTTGAGGCTCAGGAAGTGGAAAGTGCTCACAGCTAGTGTATGCTGTTTGGGCAGTGACAAGAACAGAACTATCACGTCTTGCCTTTATTGACAGTTTAGGCTCAGGAAGTGGAAAGTGCTCACAGCTAGTGTATGCTGTTTGGGCAGTGACAAGAACAGAACTATCACGTCTTGCCTTTATTGACAGTTTAGGCTCAGGAAGTGGAAAGTGCTCACAGCTAGTGTATGCTGTTTGGGCAGTGACAAGAACAGAACTATCACGTCTTGCCTTTATTGACAGTTGAGGCTCTGGAAGTGGAAAGTGCTCACAGCTAGTGTATGCTGTTTGGGCAGTGACAAGAACAGAACTATCACGTCTTGCCTTTATTGACAGTTGAGGCTCAGGAAGTGGAAAGTGCTCACAGCTAGTGTATGCTATTTGGGCAGTGACAAGAACAGAACTATCACGTCTTGCCTTTATTGACAGTTGAGGCTCAGGAAGTGGAAAGTGCTCACAGCTAGTGTATGCTGTTTGGGCAGTGACAAGAACAGAACTATCACGTCTTGCCTTTATTGACAGTTGAGGCTCAGGAAGTGGAAAGTGCTCACAGCTAGTGTATGCTGTTTGGGCAGTGACAAGAACACAGCTATCACGTTTATATGATGTAAACTGTTCTCTGTGGTCTGCTGTTTATTACCCAGCTTTACAGTGATTAAACTAATTACAGTTGAATTTATAACTAAAAGATATTAAAAATAAAAAGCAAGTTACTTACGAAGATTGTTGGCTTTATATCATTCAAAATTAGAGCTACTATGTGTCTGCTTTTTCGTATAAAATGATAAACAATAGTAGTTATCATTCGTAAGTCAGTACCCCGAATGTTATAAAGCTTTGTTCTTGAAACTTCGATTACATTTTGAATATTTAATACTGTTAGGATTTGTAGAGTTTTCTTCAGCCTTGGAATATATTTCTGTTTACTAGTTTGTGCTAGATTTTTCTTAACGTATAATTGTAAGAAACGTTTATTCTGTATGTTATTGATATATAATTGTAAGAAACGTTTATTTCTTCTGTATGTTATTGATATATAATTGTAAGAAACGTTAATTTATTCTGTATGTTATTGATATATAATTGTAAGAAACGTTTATTTATTCTGTATGTTATTGATATATAATTGTAAGAAACGTTAATTCTGTATGTTATTGATATATAATTGTAAGAAACGTTTATTCTGTATGTTATTGATATATAATTGTAAGAAACGTTTATTCTGTATGTTACTGATATATAATTGTAAGAAACGTTCATTTATTCTGTATGTTATTGATATATAATTGTAAGAAACGTTTATTCTGTATGTTATTGATATATAATTGTAAGAAACGTTCATTTACTCTGTATGTTATTGATATATAATTGTAAGAAACGTTCATTTGCTCTGTATGTTATTAAATTCTTGTTAAATGTTCTTTACAGTTTGCACTTCCTCGTGTTATTTAATTAGAAAAACGTCGGGTATAGAAGCAGGGGCAAAATTGTGATTTAACAATACGGTTTTATTTACATGCGCCTTTAACGACAGACTCAAATGAAATTCGCGGACATTAAAATTTGAAGAGATAAAAATATTGGTTCAGTGTTAGTATGTCTGGTATTGGTTACTAATATTAGAGAATTTAATTAATTGGTTACCATTTCTCTGAAGATCCATGAATAACTATCGTGGGTAGCTAAACCAAATCTCCACATAATTATTCTAGTCCACCTGCCGTCAATCTAAATGGAATTATTCGCCACTCTACTCCTTTTCGTATCTTACCTACGATAATTGTGTGCAATTACAGTTACAGATCTTATACTATGGAACTAACTTTGCATGCATGCCCACTACTGACAAGGGCTATGCTATGTACATTAAGTCAGATTATGTAATAATTAATAGGATAAATTGTACATGTACATTAAATTTCATTGATAAATTAATTATAAATTATAGATATGAAATATGTCCAAGGTATTTATTTACACAAATAAATAGTACAAGATTTAGGCAGACCACATATTTGTCTGCCTAATGCTGTGGGTCGAC
Source organism: Sinotaia quadrata (assembly GCA_028829895.1). Classification (NCBI taxonomy): domain Eukaryota; kingdom Metazoa; phylum Mollusca; class Gastropoda; order Architaenioglossa; family Viviparidae; genus Sinotaia; species Sinotaia quadrata. Next base: position 114,118,057 of record CM054180.1, read on the forward strand.
ATAAGTCTGTTTTTTTAAAGCATGTCTGGTGTGTTAAGGTCTGTGGCTAGGGTTATATATTATGTAACGTTTAATGGGTTAATAATTAAAATGTGTTGGCATGTGCACTACATACTGAAGTTATTTACTATTAAAGTCAGTGAATTAATGGAGTGATATTTTTTCAAGTATAAGTGACTGTGGAATCATACAAATATTCGATGAATGACAAAGGTGCCTGCTTTAAATAGAAAACTGTGCAATACACTTGCGAAATAAATTTGTGTTTGTGAATACTTTATTGTCCTTATCAATATGAATAGCTTGTTGAGAATGTTTTCGTGAACTCATTTATTTTGGTGTATTATAATATTTTTCAGTCCATCCAGTCCAAACTCAAACTTTTACTTTCCATTTTAACGAGGCTGTCCTGAAGCCTTTCATAAAAGGTCAAATATATTTAGCGATTTAATAGAGGTCATTTGCTGAAAATTATTTAAATATTGGCATTTCTGGAGTGCCAACGTATACAGATCATGTTATCGTTTAGTTTACGTGATTCACTAATATTCCTAAAGCGCACAACGTTTATGCTCGATTGTTTGACGTAAATATTACGAAAATATGAACCTATAAACCAACACTTCAGAGAAAGAAACTCAAGCCTAGACAGTAAACCACCACACCCAGCTGGTCACAAATATAATATTGCTAATACACAGACAGCTAAAATACTGCCGAACGATGAAATAAACAAACGTTAACTACAAATGAGGCAGACGTGAACGCATTGACAATTGATATACCATCTGAAATTGACTCATTTATGGACATTACAAAAAAGCGCTTGAGACCCCGCCTCTTTTGCCTTTGACCAGCCAGCAACAATACTTAGACGAAAAAAGAAGAATGGCCAGCAGTAACATCAACACCAGCACAGACGATATCAGCAGACAAATAACTGGCTACACTATCCACAGTGGGGATACTTCAATCACCACCCCATTGTTGACATGATCCAGCCAATGAAAGACCGCATTTTCTAGCCACCTGTTTCTACCTACAGGCATAAACCCAATGGAAAACACCAGGGGCAGTCACAATGGCACCAAAGAGAACAGCAGCAGCAGCAGCAGCAGTAAAGAAAAATAAGATGTCAGAATATAGTAACACCAATCAACTGTCTGCAAGGCAGCAGTATTGTCGGCTTAAAATTAAAATCTAGAACAACATGACATTCGAGTGACACACCTCCCAGTGACTCAACGTGCCCCCCCCCAAAAAAAACCGTATCTCCCACTAAATAAAGAACAAAACTGAGACAATTTATAGATTACAAGATGAATTTTACACAAAGTGAAGATGATAAGAAATGAAACGAAAATGAGTGAAGAATTAATAAAAGAATTTATTAAAGAAAGTAAATATATATATATATATATATATATATAATTTACAATTTAAACATTTATCTAGCTATTTCAGAGGGATCTAGAGTGCCTTCCAAATTAGTCTTTCTAAATGTAAATTCTCCAAAATTTTTATCATTCACATACTGTGTTTATTCTCAAGAGGCAATAATTCTCTTCAAGCAACAGTATAAACAGAAGACACACTCCTGAACACTAATGTTCATGGTAACACTTATCATTTCACTGCTCTGCTGATGTTTCTTTCACGTCATATTTATTTAATGCAACTGGGCTAATTAATAACCCCAATTGGGGAGAGATGAACAGGAGTTCTAGGTAAATGTACCCACTAAAATACAGTGATTCTAAGCTGGACCCATCATCCTCCACAGCAGCAACTGTGACTTGCAGATGCTGCTAAACACCCATGTACACAGGCAAACATAAAGGCAATAAGGGAACCACAGACTGTTGGTGAAATTAATTCACCTACCTGATAGTTCTGTGCCCCACTCCTTCCTGCATGAAATCAGAGCAAAATTGGATGCACTACATTTAAACAGTCAGTCAAATTATGTACATACTCACATCCCACCACAATGATTACTTCACTCAACATCCGTATGTCTCCTTCAGTTGCATGTATCTATTTTCTTTCAATCCTCTTGGAGTTGCTTGAAATTTAAATGTGGATAACTTGCATATTCTTAAAGATAGTTGTGGCGGGTTACACCCATGAGAGCAAATTATGCTTCCTGTTTTATTTAAAAATTCTTTCTAGGTTGTTTCTATTGTTCCATAATTATTATTGATATTGTGTAAGATGTAATGTGTTGTTGACCATGAGGGTAAACAATTGCGTGGTATGCTGTGAAGTCTTCCATAGTAAATGCCTTACACCATGCATGTGGCGAGATGACTGTAGGTTATATAGCCTAAGGGGAAATATTAGTCCACGTGTGGAGTTTAAAGGATGGGAGGGTAGTTATTTGTAGAGGTGGACAGAGTTAACCAGATGCACCGTATCCATATATGGCATTTGAGTTTCGCTCATGACGTACACGAAACTTTTTCAGAGAGATAAATTCATAGTTAATAATTCACTTAATTAATGGTATGATAGGGTCGTTAAAATAACCGCAAAAGTAAAAATAGTTTTACAATATTTCAGTTTTATATTTGAAAAAAATGACAAATTGATAACAGTCTTGGCGTTTATTTCAGAAACTGTTTGAAACGGGCATTTATTATACAAACACCATTGATTTATTTCAGAAACTGTTTTAAACGGGCATTCACTAAAGGAAGCAGATAATAAATAATTATGGTCAAATATCAACGTGATATTTTTTTCAGAAAATAATTAATATTATGAAACAACGCTTGTGCTAAATGTTGCAAATGGAGCAGTACATTTACAATATAATATAATAAAATACCGGAGGATGGGGAGGGGAACGTAAACAACACTCAACAAAAATACCCAAGACAAATGTAAACTAATAATCTCAATACTATCATATTTCTTTTCAGTCTTCATTTGAATCTTCTTATAACTTTCATTCCTGCTGCAAAATTATATTAATTGTACACCTTAACCACATTTTCAACAACAAGGTAGAGTGGAAATCAATAAATCCCAATTATAAATTGTCGTATACTGCTTGGGGTGACTCGTATTAATGCTGATTAGCTCAGATCTATTTCAGCTGGCGCACTAATCCATCTACGAATGCCGATACAAACAACAAGACTTCTTATGGGGCGACGATCTGACCTATTTACGTGAGTCGTCAGCCCTCAGCAGAACAACTGCAGAAACTAATAACAATATACAACAATGACGCTAACTTACAAGAGACACTACACTACAATGGTGAAGTGAATTTACAGTACATCGACAGCTACATTTAACATTAAATAAGACGCGTAAGAAGTGTGAACAATTAACAATAAAACTTTAATTTAAAGAAAAGAAGTAATTATTAGGCATAAAATTTATCAACACTTGTTTTTTCTTCAGTCTCTCTTCATTGATCTATTTGTCCCAAATTATCGCTAGTAAACTGTTCAATTTTTATTGTTTCTTTTGCTCTAGGACAGGGGTATAAAACATCCCGTCACGCGAGCCATTTGCGGCCCGCGTGACGATATTTTGTGGCCCCCACGTGATATCAAAGTTTAGTGATAGTGCGGCCTGCACGTTTTTCTCACACAGCTAGTTTTTGTCACCTGTGGGCTACCATACCTCAGGATCGTGACAGTAACTGTGTGTTGCCAAACTCGGCAACTTTCTTTCCCAAGCCTGTTACATATTGCTACAGTTTAGCAAAGTTCAAAAGCATCCAGATCTAGCAAGCTAATTCTCTATAGATTATAGACCCTACAAGCCTACACACAGATGAGTGGTTCGGAAAAAACAGCATTTTCATGTCGAAAAAGCAGATGAATGGTTTAGCAAAGAAGAAAAATAGTAGACTGAAAGAACAGAAAAGGAAGAACAGAAAAATAACCAAGGTACGTTGGCTTAGCAAGGGACAGTTCTTGAAGAGGTTTTATGAGTTGAGAGCAGAAGTGAAAACCTTCATGGAGAAGGATGGGATGGCTGTTCCTGTACTAAGTGATCCCAAATGGCTCATGGACTTAGCTTTTCTTGTTGACATCATACAAGAGATGAATGTACTGAACAAGAAATTACAAGGCCAGGGGCAGCTTGTCAGCGCAGCATATGACAATGTCAGAGCATTTTCCACAAAACTTGTGTTATGGAAAGCAACAGCTTTCTCAGACAAACCTCTGCCATTTCCCAGCATGTAAGGCAATCATGGATTGCGGCACACCATTCAGTGGTGAGAAGTATGTTGATGCCATTGTAAAGCTGCATGAAGAATTTGATCACAGGTTTGCAGAATTCAAGAAACACAGAACCACCTTTCAAATATTTGCTGACCCCTTCTCCTTCGATGTGGAAGATCCCCCTCCTGTGCTTCAAATGGAGCTAATTGACATACATTGTAATTCTGAACTCAAAGCCAAGTTCAGGGAGGTGAGTGGAAATGCAGACAAGCTTGAGGAGAATTGCCCATTACCTTCCCTGAGCTTTCCAGAATGTTCAAGCGGACTAAGTGCCTTTTGGGGAGCACCTATCTGTGTGAAAAGCTCTTCTCCACCATGAACTTTAATAAGTCAAAATTCAGGTCCAAACTTACTGATGAGCATCTGCAAGCCACACTGAGGGTCTCAGTGGCTTCCTCCCTGAAGCCAAATGTGTCTGAGCTGTGTAAGAGGAAGCGTTGCCAGGTCTCTGGCAGCAGGGAATAATGATGCGGCCCAGCTTCACCCAGACTCTACTTCCAGTGGCCGGTGGCCCCCAGGTAAAATGAGTTTGAGACCCCTGCTCTAGGAACAACCAAGGAAGACAAGGGCCACAATTCCTCTTTCGTTTAACTTAACTGTAGCGGTTCATTGAAGCTCTGGCCACGCCCAGATTGCGCGTGTCAATGTTCTCTCCACCACAAGCTTCTAACGAAAGTGTACTTGTACTTTTGCACACCAAGTCTCCTTTCTCACTGAGTCCCTGCAATTAAATAATTAAGCAGCCCTAAGTCCCTTCTTCAAGACTAGATATGTTCATCCTATTTAAACATTCGATCTCTGCCTATAATTTCAATATTACATCAATACAATAAAATCTATAATTAAAAATCTCCTCTCATTCATCAGTCATATATGTACCTTCAACAAGGTTTTTTTTCCAGCTTTCTCCCAAGCTATAGGGGGACAACAGCCAATCTCCTAGCTTTGTCTAGTAGGCACATGTGTAATGGTCTGTCACAATAATGGGGGAATATTAATAATTTTTTCTCTCCAAGTAACTTCTAACTCTAAACATTAACGAAACAGATAAGTTAATTAAAAGAGGGACAGGGGCGAAAATGACCATTTTGTCAACAACGCAAAAACTAAGTTGGAAACACTAGCCTTAAGTTCATGCCGGGGAAATGGAAAAAGTATAATTAACTTGAGAGAGAAAGCTGGCTGACCCTCTGAGGTCAGGACCCACGCCCATAAATCTGTGTCAGTATAGAGTACATGGCGGCCAGTGTACGGGAGTACGGGAGAAAGCGCTGGGACACCGATTTTGTCCATGAAAAAGGCAGGCTCTGAGTTTTGAAATGTAAACATCTTTTTAAGAATCACCACTATATAAATGTTTGGTAGTAAGTTGATATTGATATTGTGAAGTTACTTATGAACTAGAATTTTGAGTGATTGAAAAATTAAGATTTATATTACTACAGTTAAATGTGTTAGTTTGTGTGTACAACCATTTCTTGCTGTGAGTTAATGTATGGCTTGCCAGGTGGCTATGAGTTGCCATAGTAACTGTAGTTTTAAAATAAAATAGGAGTAGGACTGTTGCTCTGAGAGTTAGCTAGATAGTTACTCAGTGGGCAAATGGATATGTAAATCACAGGTGCCAGCTGGAAACTTGATGCTTGGCACTAATAGGAAGTGGGGGATAGAAAATGGACAGCCAGAGTGTGGCCAGAATGGTCAGAATATTCGTCAGCACATACAGTGCAGTGCTGGTTGTATGGTGTGCTGGAGGGGGTGTGTTCCAGTCAACTCAGAGAAAGTGATGTGCAAGAACTTTGTGTATAAAAGGGGATGCAGAGCCAGGAACAGATGAGAAACGTGTTGTAGAGAGGGTGGGAAATACCCTCAGTTTCTCCCTGCTTTTTGTATCAGGAAAATCTCTACGACTCTGGGAGGCAAACAGAGAGAGTTCTTGGACACTGCAACAGAGTGCCAGATGTCTACCCAGCTCTATATGGAAAGCGCGCCATCAAGGCCGCTGCAGTTCAAGATGGACCAATCAAACCAGATAGTCATCTGTGGGTTTTCAAAGACTCTGTGCAAAGACCGCGGGTGATCGATTATTTCCCAACAGAAGTGATGAGTTGGTTGTATAATGTCATGGCGCACAGGAGATGTTGCAGAGCGGATAATGTTACATAAGAGGTCATATTATCTCTAGAAGCAGTCAGCGGTCATGCATGTGGCATGCCACCAAAGAACAGCAGGGTTGGCCGTTATGTAATGAGATGAGAAGAGAAGAGAAACGTGAGAGAAGAGGAGAAATGAAGTCAAGAGAAGAGACGCGATGAAATGAGGAGAAATTGAAGAGAAGGGAGAAGAGAGAACGTAACAAGAGTTGAGAAATTAGGACTAACGAGAAGCACACAGGAGCGTGAAATTGTAGCAGCCATTGTAGCAGTGAAGACGGCCAGGTCGAGACGTTGACGGTGTTTTTGTGTATCATCAAAAAACCCCAGCACCAGAAGAAAGTGACAGTAACTGTGTGAGCAGATAACAAGGAGAAAATGACAATACCTATGTGAGTAAAAGAAAATTCTAACTAGCGTAGGAAATCTCAGAGCACATAAATATAAACTAAAACTTAAAACTGAAGCTTAGGAATCTTAAGTATTAAACCTAAAATTAGAAATAAACCTTAAGTTTAAACCATTGTCTATAAGTAAAGGATGGTTTTAAGATTAACATAAGAAAATATTGATGGAACTGATTGAAGTGGACTTGCAAGTCAAATGACATTTGTTTATTGTTGAATTATTGAATTATTGAACTTAATGTATGTAAGAGCAGTGGCGCCAGAACTTCGAAGTAATGACTGTTACATTATGTTGTAAAATGCTTAGGCAATTCTAGAAGTAGTACTGCATGTAGAAATTGAATTTCGTATTTATTTTATTTTATTCATCATTCATCATTTTCTTTCTTTCTTCCCCCTACCCATGGGTGAAAGTGTGGATGGCTGACTGACTAACCAATGTGTGAGAGGAAACACATAGACCAATAAATTTGAATTTATGCTCTGACATTGAGGCTTTCTCCTGTCTATGGTTTTTAAAGAGTGGTTGTTGTCGTTGTTATACGTTGTGTCGTCTGTGCCGTCTACACTTCACCCTTACCCGTATGCAAGCACACATACAAACATGTCGGCAATACGTAACCTACACGCAGAATAAAATTCGAGCCAAACAACCATCTTGGTATTCTGTGTGCGGATTTGTAATACTCTTTATGCAAGTCCTACGTGGCGTCGACATGCCACCACCCTCCCCTCATGCCGGAGAAGGGAGGTGGGTGGCGACATGGTCAATGGCACAGAACGGTATTTATACCATCACAACACCCACGCATCTTTCTTAAAATTAGATAACTTGACACTGCCTATGCAACTTGGATTTCCGCCCTGTACCCAGATGTTTCGTTTTACGCCCACGCAAAGGCCCAACAACCCCCATCCGTCTCTACTCTTCCCGGAAGTTCGCACTTCCGACTAAGGACACATTCACACTGAATACTTTATTTAGTTATTTACTTCCAATTTAATTATTCAACAAAGATGAAAACTCATTTCATGACATAAATTAACTATCATGCTCACATCCTGTTTACTGTTCTGAAAGCATTAATTTTGCTTCGTATGTTATGTTTATTACAGGGTGGTTATTTTCTAGGAAAATTAGGAAACATCATCAGTGACAAAAGCGAATTTGCCTTACATTTGATAATACTAATACCTAGATAACGCGTTTGCCTTACATTTGTAATACTAATACCTGCATAACGCCTTTGCCTTACATTTGTAATACCACCTACCTAGATAAGGTTCAGGGTGTTTGACAGATGTACACGGACAACCAAGGCCATATGCTATATACAGTCAACAGTCACGGACGATTTTGTAATTTACACTAAATTAAAAGTTTTAAAATTATTCATATTATTGAACTGTCTTATCAGAATAACGTGCACTATATATGTTTTGAGCACAAAATTCGTCATCACGCACATATATCAAACAGGTGTCTTTTATCTTGAAAACGTGGCCACGAAATCATACAATACAATGAGGGTGCACGTTATTGTGTTAAATCACTGTCATTAAAAATCTTCAAAATAAACACAGTTAGTTAAATCCTTAATTAAATAATTATTAATTGTCTTACATATCACTAAATCCAATTGTGTGCTAGAATTATGATTTTTATATTTTCTTGAAAAGATACGTTATTAAAGACTTGTGTTTCATCTATTGATTGACATTTATATTACCTGACGTCGAGCTTTCACGAGAGCGTTTAGAAGAGATAACTAGAAGAAGGTGTGTAATGCAATGTGTACGAAAGTGAGATAGCTAAACATTCCACGCACTTTACCGCAATAAGTAACATTCTGTGGCGAAATAAATTTGCCTAATTATATATTCATTGCCAATGTTAACGTGACCCAACCTTTCTCACAGCTTATGATGATAGTTTTCTAAGTGCCAGAGTTGGAGTAAACAACTCAGGTGGAGAATATGCTATAACTTTCTGATGCAATCCAATCCAGCTCCAAGCGGATGAATTGGTTTTTTTTTATCTGATTAATAGTCTCACACATGTTCGTAACAACTTCATCCAATGGGGATGGAGCGAAAGTTATTTTGTTGAAAAAGTTCAATATTCTAATTACTTTCGATCAAGTCTGGTCAATGAAGGCGATCATTAGTTTATGAAAGGAGCACACGGCTTATTGTTGCCAGGAGAATCATAAAGGCACGTGACCACAGCAGTAAACACCCAGGCAATTTCTTTAGATGGAAATTACTAATGTCAGTTTGATTCTATAAGGAGGTGAATGCTTGATTGGCAAACCTCTTTTACGATTATTGTATTTATTTTTATTCGTCACTCTCTTCATTGGCAAACACTTGTCATATGTTTCCCTTGCTGAATGTAATTAGTGTTATACTGTTTACGTTATCATAAACAAACAGTCAAAAATGCTACTTCTGTTTGCCACTAGTCAGTGTGAAAAAAAGGAATAGAGTTACGACAGGAGATCATTTTTTGGTAATTAGATATTTTGTATCGGGATGCTATTTAGTGTAAACAGAGACAATGGGTGTTCCATTATATCGATTTTGATGTGGAAGAGTGTATAAAACTAGAAACTCCACTACACTTTGCTCACAGCGCCCTCGTTGCCTTTGAAGAACACTTCAAGTAAGTAATAATTTCAAATGTTCATTTCACACTGTAATTTTCTGTCTGTAGACATGCTAGTAAAATCTGAATATCTTTGACCAACAATCAATTCTTGATTTACGAGGTCTTATCCTCTCACAATCTTCGGAAGCTTTCACAAAAATCTAATTTAATTTTACCATTTATTTTATAAGACTACCTCGTTGTTTCATCACTACGTTTATCATGTACTAATTATTCCTCACTAGGATGAATTAAAGTGCTATGTCAGGGCCAAATATGGTTTCTTTCATGACAGAATCACATTTACTTCAATTAAATTCTGTACACGAACGGTTCCTTCAAATGCGATATAAATAGAAACAGTAGCCAAACAGCACAGAACCAAACAGGCCTGCATGTGTATTATGTTGTAGTCTGTTTCATACTATGGAGAATTAGAACTATGTGTGAGCAAATATTCTGAAAATAAATAGATGTAAAATATTATGTTCATTAATGTCCATGATGTTGTCGTGTCTTATTTTCAGTTAGTGGTCCTGTTACAGAGTAACATGCTCAGAGTTCTTCTTCTGTGTTTTGCTGTGTTACCAGGTTTGTGTAATAGTTACATTATATTATCTTCATAAATTCAGTGTAAGTGTGTGCATACGTGTGTTTGTGTGTGTATGTGACTATATATATATATATAGATATATATATGTGTGTGTGTGTGTTTGTGTGTGTGTGTGTGTGTGTAATTGTTACAAATGTTATTTGAGTCATGTGTTACTGTAGGTCGTTTTACATGTCAAGCACAAGTAATATGAATACATTCACTATTAATATTTATGGTACATTGAATATATTCTAAATTATACGAATATTTCATATGCATATGAACTTAGATTTTTGCCAGTGGTAATTTTCTGAAAACTGGTGTATTGTTTGCAATGGCTCATTTTTTGCTGACAGTAATATTGTTACATTCCAGTGCTTGTTTAGAGACCCTGTCTCGGCATGAGGATTTAAATATTGTTAATGTTAACGTTACATCTATGCTGACGACAGACTGGTTGCCAGATTCACACTTCAGTCTCCTTAATTAATTCTCTCAGTTTAGATAAATGGCTACACATCAGGAGAAAATAGCAACAAGTCATGATTAATCATACTAAAATACACAGAATTATGCTACAACATTCTTAATAAAATATAGTTTACAAATATTAAGAAATTGATGTGTTACCTTGTCTGAATATTTAGCGGACTTATCTCCTCGATTCACGGAATTAGTACAGCCTCTGTACATTTAGGCAAAGTCTCCCTCGTGAATAATTTCCCAACCTCGTCTCACACTATTTATACACATCTATGAATTGTAGGTGGGAATCGGCATAATTTTTGAACACCCCCTTTCCCTACAATCATTCGAGTGTCACACGTAATCTGTCTATAGGGACCGACACTGCTTTTAACATTCATGGCACCCTCTAATTGCCCATAATCTGCTACAGCTTGATGTATGCAATTACATAACTTGGCTGCAATTGCCAACACAAGAAATGTATAATGAAAATGAATAAATAAAATGTATAAATGAAAACATCAAAGATCTCAATAACGATTGAAGATAAAATAATTAGTAAGAGACGCGTAATTTGTCTTTGAATCCATGATATCCCCTTGCTCAAGCGTTTATCATAGGTATAATATAATATAAGATCAAAAATAAAAATGTTCTCAATGAGAAATTTTACAATATACAATAATGAAAATTTAGTTGTACAGTTAGGAGTATTGCAATGCATTGGTCACAAAAAATTCGGTTCTGTCTATGAACACTATGATCGGCAATCATGCTTTGATTATGAACCGCACTCTCCTTCAATAAATCCTCACCCTAACAGTCCAACCATCTCAAATCATTCTCTCCTACTATAAATCCTCACCCTAGCAGCCCAACCATCTCAAATCATTCTCTCCTACTAAAATAAGTTTCTCACCAACTATAAAAGAAATATAAATCAATGTAAAGTAACATGTTCCAGAATGAAAAAGATACTTCAATTATCTATGACAATAATAGTCACTATGCAATTCGATATCAATCCGACCAGATTACTCAAATAAATACTCGGCAACAGCTTCTGCTGAGTACTACAGTTAATCAGCAACAATTACAAGCATTTCAAATATTTCATTTATCAATATCACTGAATACTAGAAATGTAATAACTATAAAATCACAAGTCAACAATACTGTGATCAAAATCAGACTTCCAATGAACAACACTATCAATTCAGGTTATATGAAAAAGTTCCAGATATTCAGTTTCTCTGTATCAACTAAATATTAGAGTTGCTACACCAACAAACAACTCAATTAACTAAAACCAGAGTTACAATGAACCATCTATCAAAATCACCTGTCAATGGTTAGAGTTATAACACCAACACAACTTACTCAGAGTTACACTTAATCTTCACTCCATCAAAATTTACATAAGACTTTTTCGTTTCTGAAAAGAAAACTTGCATATTAAAAGTTTCGGAATTTGACACATATTCAAAGAATCTGAATCCCTTTTCCTAAAAACGCTTCTAAACTCTTAAGATTAGGTTTGCATTAAAACTTTAACTTCATGTTTATATTTCTGTTTAGGTTGTATTCTGCTCATAATAAATTTATATTCGTGTGTGCGCGCCTAGATACATACAATACTTTTTAGTTATAATCTATATTTGCTAATATGTATTTGATACATTATATATATATAAGATATATAATAAAATCTATTGTATCTATATGTACATAATAAGTATTGTATTTACGGTATTACGTACACGTATGTTTCTAAACGTTATGACGTTTTTACAATGAATGAGTATTTCGTAATACATCTCGATGATTCAGGCAATGTTATTTTTGTTCTTTGTTGCAAGCATGCACGTCTTTCAGCTGGACGTCTTCGCTATATACCGACTCAACGATTTACGCATGCGTAGACGACACACTAAAGTTGCCATGGAGGTTTACGTTGGAGGAGAATGAGAAGGAGGTTGCGATCAAGTGGTTTTTCAACAAAACGAGTACGTCCTCTTGCTTATTTGCTGACCTTACGTCAAACACTCTCTTGTTTATTTGTGAGGTTTACGACTATCGTTCGCTTGCTTATATGTTGAGTTTACATCAAACGTACTCTTGTTTATCTGAGTAGTTTACGACCATCGTTCGTTTGCTTATTTCTTGAGTTTACATCAAAGTTCTCTTGTTTATTTTGTAGTTTACGACCATCGTTCGTTCGCTTGTTTCTTTAGTTTACATAAAACATTCTCTTGTTTATTTTGTAGTTTACGACCATCGTTCGTTTGCTTGTTTCTTTAGTTTACATCAAATTTTCTCTTGTTTATTTTGTAGTTTACGACATTTGTTCGCTTGCTTGTTTCTTTAGTTTACATCAAATTTTCTCTTGCTTATTTTGTAGTTTACGACATTTGTTCGCTTGCTTGTTTCTTTAGTTTGCATCAAACTATGTCTTGCTTATTTGTGTAGGCATTTATGATGAATGTTCGATTCCGTATTAATATAGTTTACGACAGGGATTATTGGAACTACCCAGAGTTGAAACATTGGTAAAATTTACATCAATCGGGTTATAATGTCGTGTATATTTTGACCTAAGTGGAACGCAATGAGACTTCATTTAAATCCATAAAGACAATTTTTAAAAGATATGTTTAAATCAAGTTAATAAAGAATTATAGCATTTAAATTTGCACATCGTTTACATTTTTGTACATTTAATATTTATACAGGTTCTCTCTGCCATGACCGGTTCTTGAATGACATCTGTCTGTTTCAGCTAAAGATGGCCGCCTCTTGGCAGTTAAGACTGAAAACGAGTTCATGAAAACCGAAGATATGCTTCAAAAAATCACATTCCTATCAAATGCAGAAATACACATTTCCAACCTGAAGCAATCACAATTTGGCATTTATTCAATAATGGCCATAATCAGGCGTAACGGTGTGGTAACAACGTACATGCAGACAGCAAGAGTTGCCTTGCCTGGTAAATTTGTTCAGTAATACTTTAAATACCATAATAACAATCATTACTTTATATAATATAATTAATTAACTACATAGGTTAATGGCACATACTTTTACGTCATTTTACATTCATAAAGATAGTCAGTGATATTTATTAATAATTATTAATGTGTTTATATGATATAAATGGCATTGTGACACCTACTACCTTAGTTATAGGTTATGAGTATGATTGTTGGTAAGCTTACATAATTAATTACAAGTGATGAGAATCTCAGTTTATGTTATTAATAATTTCCCCCAAAACACCACTCGTCTCTCTCACTAGTAGGATATGCGGGCGTTGTAAACGGTTTCTCTCTTCCACAACATTAAACACAAACATTTACTATCACGCAATATTTCTTTACCAAAGAAAGATAAATTCTTCTTTAATCTATATTTACTAAGCCCCCACCCGTCAACTATCTCTCCAACATATGGCTATCAATATGTAAGAATGTCAATTAAATATTAATAATAAATTTATTAAACCCACAATCAAACATACAACATATGAATAGAATCAAAAGAGCATTGACATTTACATCACTTCACAACAAGGTTCAATTAACGCTGGACAAACATTCAATTTATCGTAGCATAGTCATTAGCAGTCGATTAACATAGATAATCTAACCAAGTTCATGAATAACATTACGGAAATGAGAGTAGAGTTTCAGAGAAATAATTACAGTCAAAACACACAACCTTTACAAAGATGGCGATTGTCACCGGATATGTTCAAAATGACGCATTTGCAACAAGTCACCGTCTCTCTTATTCAGGCGATGGTACGAGGTGCCACTTAGAGGCACGTTACACAACTGTTCCAGAATCTTTCATGAGCTCACAAAGCAAACTATAAAGAATTATCTGAAATTTAACATGCATTGTCAAGAAAATCAGGAAGAATATTCTCGAATAATCTTCGTGAATTCTCGAGCCCAAAATCAGGCCATAAATCGCCGCCGTATATATGCAGTGAAAACATTGTTAATAATATTTCATACTTTAACAAAATGTAGTTTGTAAAGTAATACATACATAAAATTAAATGTACAGACATTTCTTTCGTCACTGTTAAATATAGACTTTTAAATTTAAGCAACATTTTGTTATTGAATAAAACATAAATTTCCATTGTTTCGCAAGTATATATTTAATTTTAGTCACATTTTGCAAAATTAGTTCTGAAATGGTCTTCATCTTTCAGTCTTCATATCGGAATGACTTTTTGCAGAGCCTGCAATTGCTCGTGATGCATCTCTCACCGTTGCACAATTACCGGTAGCCGTTTTCCAAAACTCTACTGGTCAGTTTCATTTTCAACTCGCTTTTGGAAACTTTTCCGACATTGGCAGGCCGCCAGTTTCTGCTGAATTGACGGTGAGTTACATACCGAGTGTCATTTATCTGACGTTGGCAGGCCATCTGTCTGCGTTGTTTTGACAGTGATAGAGTGCCCAGTTATCAGCACTACCAGGCTACCGCTTATTAAAGTAACCACATCAAACCAGCTCCAAATGAAATTGATTCTCTATTAAAATACATTAATGTACGCTTCTGTTGTAGATCACGAAATGTGTTTTAAAAGTTTCAGCATATTTTCAAAAGAAAGCATTGTATAGATTTGCTGTTTTATTTTGCTGAAAAGTAAGTGAATTCAAACAATGACAAGCGATAATTCCTTATGATTTATTTAATTCCTATAGTTAATTTATTCTAGTTAAACTAATCTTGCTCTATATAGATATATAATGCATTTTTTTACTATAATCACGAACCGTGAATCTATAAATACACATCACTTGTCTTTGGCATACCTATTTGTAAAAAGTTACATGCAACCTTTGTCTTCATCAAGAAAGTAACAATTATTGTTATATTTTTAAAAATTGTAAAAGTAAAAGTAAACATAAAAGTAATTACTTTTGCACATATTTAATGAAACAGTTTAAAATGTATACAAGTAGCGTTGTCTATTTGATTTGATACTTAAGTATTATAAATGCACTTCAAATGGAATAAATTATCTACTGATTTACTGAACTGGAAAGATGTGATATGTATTGTATATTTAACAAAATTATTAATTCTACACTTTCATGGTAATCAGTTCTCGACTTCAACAACTTCCCAAACTTAAAATGTTTGCCTAAAACTAGCTACCAAGTGTCAGTAGATTATCTTATGGCTATTCACTATTTTCACCACCGTACAGTATATACTTGGTGGTAAGCAAAAGTATATGACTTATGAACAGTAATTTCGGTAACACTGTCCTAGATATAGAAAAAAATAATCTATTAGCAGGACACTGAGAGCAAATATTGAATTCGAAAATTACGTATTTATTTTATCATATTGAAGCTCTACCTTTATTTACAGATCATTCTGTAGTAGGTCAAGGTTACTGTTGCTTTTGCACTTCCTATACTGTTGATTTAAGGTCATTAAGGCACGGTCTTGGTAAGCCACTTTCCAATATAAGACACGTGTTCTGCTTTCTCTCCAATTTCTGACCCTAAAGTGTTTCTTTTATGTGAATTCTGACTCTCTCTCTCTCTCTTTCTCTCTCTCTCTCTCTCTCTCTCTCTCTCTCTCTCTCTCTCTCTCTCTCTCTCTCTCTCTCTCTCTCTCTCTCTCTCTCTCTCTCTCTCTCTCTCTCTCTCTCTCTCTCTCTCTCTCTCCCTTCAACACAATAATACCGTCAATATCTAAGCTGGAGCATAAACTAAACTATGATGAATAATCACTATTTGCACATTTCTCATTGTTGTTGCT
The DNA here is from genome assembly GCA_028829895.1 of Sinotaia quadrata. NCBI lineage: Eukaryota > Metazoa > Mollusca > Gastropoda > Architaenioglossa > Viviparidae > Sinotaia > Sinotaia quadrata. The sequence goes on from CM054180.1 coordinate 114,134,373, forward strand.
GCAAAATCCTTAGTGTGTTCCAAAGTACTCTTTCAACTTGATTACTGCCATTCCAGTCATTCTGGTCTTCTGTTCTACCTTTTGAAAATATGGTTAGACCGAATGTTACTGTTTAGATTATTCACGAGGAGTCGGTTATATGACTCTACTTCATCACCGTTGTCACTGGCAACCTGCTCACAATCTAATGCAGCACAAAATCTATTGTCTTTGTTGAGATTCACTGTCTTTGTCTGAGCCCTCAGTTTACGTCTGATCTGAAACAGGTGTACACCCCTGCTAGTATTTGTGATCATCATCAGACAGACTCATTTTTAATATTTTAGTGGGGAGTATAAAACTAAATCTACCTGTACCTTTCTGTCTTTCGAGCTGAGACACAAAGACTCCATTGTCATCTTCAAGTGTGTGTCTCTCGTGACACATCATATCTTTATCAGCAACACTAGTGATGATAATTTTTTCTGTTTGGTTGACAATTGTTTTTTAATTGTGCTTTTATAAAATAATCTGTCTCTGTTTGGTTGACAATTGTTTTTTAACTGTGCTTTTATAAAATAATTTCTCTCTGCTTGGTTTACAATTGTTTTTTTAACTGTTCTTTTATAAATAATTTGTCTCTGTTTGGTTGACAATTGTTTTTTAACTGTGCTTTTATAAAATAATTTCTCTCTGTTTGGTTGACAATTGTTTTATAACTGTGCTTTTATAAAATAATTTGTCTCTGGTTGACAATTGTTTTTTAACTGTGCTTTTATAAAATAATTTGTCTCTGTTTGGTTGACATTTATTTTTAACTGTGCTTTTATAAAAATAATTTCTCTCTGTTTGGTTGACAATTGTTTTATAACTGTGCTTTTATAAAATAATTTGTCTCTGGTTGACAATTGTTTTTTAACTGTGATTTTATAAAATTATTTGTCTCTGTCTCTTAATGTAAATGCATGCTTTTTATCCATTGTTATTTTGCATTCTGTAATTTTATGTAGTTTTCGATTGAGCTAAGGATAAAACTTTGTTTCGTAATTTTATGAGTAATCGTTGTAAATTAGTGAAAGCTTTAAAAATTTGAATGCTTTATTTAGTACATTTTTCATAATTATTATTATGAGTGAAATCATTTTATTGCACACGTGTATAAATAAAAACGTCTTTTCTATCAGTAAAACATGAACATGTGTGCATACTTTGAGAATGATTATTTACTTAATACGCTGGCACACATAAAGTCATCAATAGCAAATCGTCCATTTTTACCATTGGAGTTAAGCGTTTCTTGATTTATTGTGGCGTGCAGACAACGCCATTATGAATGTAACTTATTTCAGGCACCTTCTCGCCTCACCCTGACAAGCACTCAGATGGTCAACAGTACATTTGTGTTCATTCTCCCCAACCCAGTGGAAGCGGGAGAATACAAGGTTAAACTGAGAATACCTGCCGTATCAGAAAGATGCTCAGGGATTGATTCCAGACTTACAAAGGAGTATGAGACATCTGTTAATGGCTTAAAGGCTGCACTAGTTGTGGTTCAAACGGCACAGATCGTGCAGGAAACAAAACTGCAACAACAACAAAACATGCTGAATAAACAACAATCCAATCTCCAGAACTTGCAAATTGGTCAAGAACAGCTAAGAGAGTTCCATCAGGACGAAGGTGAAAGTTTGTTCGCTTTGTATGCTTGGAATATGTTTTTTATGTTTTAAATTCATATTAATAGTTCTTTATATTTAGTAAAAATATGCGTACTCGTGTGGAGGTTTCAGGGGGATGGGAGGAACCAAGCTCTGGCTAGTTCTGTCCATCATAGTAACAGATCATCTTGGATATGTGGGAGTGCAACGGGTCTGGAGCGAACCACGACCCAATTATGTCCTTCATGGGAGTAAGCCATGCCTCCATGAAAACTTTCAGTTTCCTAGTTCTCTTGCTGTCACTTTAATTTAAACTCATGTAGTCGGACACATACGCACTTTCCCGCCTTTATTTCTTAGATATTAGTGTTTAAAGCGCAATCACACAGACACACGCACAGCTATAACCACACAGATTAGACACAGACTGACACACAACGACTGACATACACATAGACACATTAATAAAAGAAGAGACGTGCACATATGCACACATACAACATACATGTTTCACAATCATGCGTATACAGAGACATAAGTTGTTAGGATGATATGTGGCGGGAGGGGGGGGGGGTAATGAATCGACCGCTCTAGAGATTGAGAGACTGTCCGATAGAGATAACTGTAAACAGCATAAGTCTCATTCTAAAAATCATTATTGCCTTCAAAACACAGTCATTCTGATATATCTAGTAAACAGTGTAACCCGCTCTCTTAAAAATAATTATTGTTTATCTTCATTATTAAAGCACGACAACCCGCAAGTTGTCAAGACGTCAAACGATACGACACGATGAATGACGTCCACAAACTCTTTCCTCCCGGCAGCGCACCTATCCACGCCTACTGTGACCAGACAACGGACACTGGGGGATGGACCGTAAGAGACCTGAGTTTTGTGTGTTAAAAAATCTGTAATAATCATTCTCTTATAAAAATACGTTTGACTCAACCAATCATTTTGTTAAAGATGAAGTTTTGTTTAATAGACAAAATTGTTTTGAACAGGTTTGGAATTTATTTCTGATTTTATTGTTATTTGGTTTTCCTTGATACATTATGCAATATTATGGATAATATTTAGTATTTTTAAAAACTATTTCTGAATATGTGTAACTGATGTTTTTAAAGTCTTAATTGCATTAAATAATATTTGTGACCGTTTCAATTCTGAACAGGTTATCTCGCGGCGCATGGATGGTTCTCTATTCTTTCTTAGAACCTGGGCCCAATACGAAATTGGTTTTGGGGATTTATATGGAGAGTTCTGGTTAGGTAAGAGTTGTGGTTCCTACGTTATACAAGCTAGTAAGTGGTCAACGTATTTTTGATGTATAAATGACCTTTATGATAATGATAAGTTCGTTAATAAAAGGAATTCTTACATTTTAAAATTGTATGCATTTTCTATCATGCTGTTAGTAGGCACTCTGTTTCGAACAAACATACTTAACAAAAATGAAGCATGCTTTTTCATTTGACAACACAATTGATATACTACTTGCGGACTACCCAAGTTAAATTTGAAAGGTTCTTGCTGATTACTATTAGTACAGAACTACAGAACACAGTTGCATTACTGTAAAAGATAACTACAGCAATATAAATAATGTTATGTATTATGTGTTCATATGTGGAAGGACGTAAAAATGGAATTGTCCTACATATAGTGTAATGCTCAGTGTTGGATATTGAAATATATATTAGAGTTAATGTTCATGGAAATAAGTCTTTTGCAATAATTACATTTTAATCATGGAATATATAAAAATCGAACACGCATAAACGTTTAACTGCAGTCTTTTGCAAAAGCTTTTCTTCTTGAAATTTACTTCTGTTTCAATCGACATAAAAAGCACTGTGTCACAGTGCAAAGGGAATTTTATTTTTAATCAGTTTAAAACTTCGTATTATTTCAGTGAGACAATTCACAAGAAATACATACTTTGCGATAAACTTGTAGTTCACAATGTAATTAAAACAACTCTTATCTTCCAAATGAAAATGCAAAACGGAGAGTTAAATTATAATACCAAGAAGTTGTAAATAAGATTAGGTATATTTAAGATCTGAGTTACAGTAAATATTAATATAAGTTCTTTTAAGATCCCCGTTGAGTTTATTACAAAAATACATTAGTAGTAGTAGTAAGATTAGTAGTCGTAGTAATAGTAATAGTTGTAGTAGTAGTAGTAGAAGCAATACTACTAGTAGTAATAGTAGTAGTAGTAGTAGTAGTAATAGCAGTAGCAGTAGTAGTAGTAGTAGAAGCAGTCGTAGTAGCAGTAGTAGTAGTAGTAGTAGTAGTAGTAATAGCAGTAGAAGCAGTAGTAATAGTAGTAGTAATAGCGGTAATAGTAGTAATAGTAGTAGTAGTAGTAATAGCAGTAGAAGTAGTAGTAATAGTAGTAGTAGTAGTAATGGTGCATGTGGACGTAATACAACACTTAATTTATGTAAACATCAAGAATTTTAAATAATTATTTACAAAATACACAAGATATGTACACAAAATATGTAAAGAAATAAAAAATCAAGAAAAAATGAATAATTATGCAAAATGATAATATATAATAATTAGATCTATTTACTGATAGGAAACAAATGACATAAATTTATGAGTGCACACGTCACGTGGAATAGAAATGACAGAAAGGACAGAACGTTCCTGATGAAAAAGGAATGGCATGAGAGTCCTCTGATAAACGACCATTGTTTTTGAATCTCATCCAGCAATGAAGACAAGTGCATATAGAACAATCCTGACAAGCAAATGATAGCTGGCCGTGTGACGTAATTTTGCTTTTCCTAGATGAATGTTGCTAACAGGAGTGCACACGCTTGACACCAAACAGAATCCAATGGCTGGAATTAATCTGTAAAATTTAACAAAATATTTAACAAACAGAATAGCTGTTTTCTCGAGCTTTGCTGTGAGGAGAACACTGCAGATAAGTGGACTAATATTCTCAATTTTTAATCTCTCAAACTATTCAGCTGCAATGATTTTGAACTTTCAAATGTTTCATCACAATACACAATATGTGGACATAAAAGAGTACATTTATTATAGGCACTGTGAATTGTGATTAGCATTCTGAGTTGTGATTAGCACTGTGAACTGTAATTAGCTTCGATAATTTTGATTATCACTTTGAATGGCACTGTGATTTGTGATTAGCGTTGTGAATAGCAGTTGGTCGTCTCAGCTCTGGCGTGCTGTTCTTCAGGTATAGAGACATGTTGTACTAGGCAGAGAGCCCTATCAAATACGCATAATTAGATTTCTCAGTGAATTTATACAATTTAATATTTGTTGACTGGAAATTGTAAGGATTTAGGAAGTCTTCTTGAAGCAGCAAGTTATGAATTTTAATTATGTTATGAATCACGTGTAACACATTACTGATCATGTGAAACTTAACATAAGAAAACATTTATCTGCACTTTGAACAGTAGAAACACTTTCATGAGAGCAACTTGATTTGCCCGTTGTGTTTCACTACCATGCAAGTGGTGAAGCACAGGATATCGAGGTATGACACTGAATTGAAATTCTGCATACATGATAACAAAAAAAACTTGTCTCATTTCACAGGTGTGCAGGGATTGTATCAAAGAGTTCTTTGGATGGAGTATTTACCATTTTCATACTTAACTTGCATTCTATTTGCCAACTATGATTTTAAACAAGACAAATCAGTATATGCATGTCAAAGTATGCCGGATACACTGTACACGGAAGGTTATTGATTCTTTTAAAAGGCAACAACTTGACTACGGTGATGGCTGAAACGCTGACTACACATAACTGAATAGATTATTGTAATTTACATGATATTTTAAATGCGAACACACAACTCTGTCCAGGACATGTGACATAAATTATAAACTAGAGAATGGATTATATGTTTTGCTCAAGTCATTAGGATAATAATTTTCCCTTAAACGTCTTGCAATTGATGTTTCTTTAAATAATAGAGCCACTGGCATCAGAAGTATTTATGATGGCATGGTGGAGTAAATTTGCCTATCCCTATTTCTAAACTTAATTGTTATATAAATTGTTAAATGTCAAAGTGACCCGACCTTGGACACTGCTTATATTGGTATGTTTACGTGTCAGAGTTAGAATAAACAACTCAGGTGGAGAATATGCTAGAAATTGCTCAAGCAATCCAAACCAGTTCCAACTGGATGAGTAATTTTTCTGACTAATAGTCTTACACTTAACAAATTCAACCAATGAGATGGACGGAAAGTTACTTTGTTGAAGATAGCGTATATTCTAATCACTTCGATTTTACACAGGTAAATAATAAACTGAACAACATTTGCAAACTTATTTTTCAGAGCCAGTCATGCAAATCAACGGAATCCAAATTTTAAAATGTCTGTTAAACGAAAACTATAAATGTCTTGACATGTTAAGAACAGTTTAGTCTGATCGCTATAAATAGTAAACGTAGAAACTAGATAGTTAAAACTAAATTTACATAATTTCTAGTAGCACACAATCAGTTTCAAAGAAACAAAGTATGATTATATTTGATAATGTAATAAAGAAAACTATTGTATATCTAATTCATTCACTTTCATCTGACAAGACCGACAACTCCAAATTACCTAGATTGTTATAGTCTGATACGTAAAACTGATGTCTCATAACCTTCAATTCGTACATGTCTGGGATATATATAGATGTGATGGAGTAAATATGCCTCTCCCTTTTTAAAATGTTCTATAAATTGTTAAATGGGGCACTGCTTAAGATGATATTTTAAGTAGTTTAAATAGATTTCCTGAATAATAGTTGCACACTTGTTCATAACAAATTCATCCAATGGGGATGGGCCAAAAGTTATTTTCTTGAAGAATTTATATATTCTAAACATGTTGATTTTGAAATGACCAGAGTCCTAAAGGCGATCATTAGCTTATGATAAGTTAATGACTGATAATGAAGGAATGGACTTCGAAATACTTCATAGATGTTTTCTGTTGATCTGTAATTAGAAATAGAGATTGCTTTATGTAATGAAACCGTTTTTCATGTTCACTAATTTGCCTTCATTGTACATTATACTTGTGAATTTTGAATTTATATTTCTTATGCTGCGTGTATATCAGGCGAATGAATAAAGTTGCAGGATTTGTAAGTTGAGAATTCTGTGAGAGAGAAAGGAGTTTAGAGATGAAATATGCCTGAAATTTGGCTTTTGCAGAAATGAGTGCTACTTTTTTATTTTGTAATCTTGTATTTTCTTCAAATTACAATGACTACTGTACTCTACCAGATCACGTTAGTGTGTGTATCCAGCATTGTTGACAAACCTATCAGTAAACGTGTTGCTGTAAGCTGATTCCTGTGAATTCAGTTTCAGAGCCAATACTGTGAAAATTGAGTCTTGAATTTGATCTTGAGAATTTACAAAAGTTTCTTAAATATTCCCCGTGGTGTGCTGAATAGTGCACAAGAAAATTCTAGAACACATTTGCTTGATATGATTTAATAGCGCTTGTGAAGTTCGGGAAGATTGTCCACAGTGTGCTTCATGAGCACATCAAAGATACTGGAACAGTTGTGTAACGTGCTTAATCACCTAATAAAAAAAGAAAGTAACATGTTACAGTTTGCATGATTATGAACACATGCCAGTGACAGCTGCCATATTTGGAAAGGTTATATACATTGACTATAATTAATTATCTCTCTGAATCTCCAATCTCTTTTCTATGATGAATTTTATATATCTGAAATTGATTATATCTATATCTCTATATCTATATAGATCTGTCTGTCTGTCTGTCTCTCTATCTATTTATTAATTTGACTGTTATTGTCTATTCTAGGATAAAGTGAATGATTGTCTAGCGTTAATCGAACATTGTTGTAAAGTGATGTAAATGTCAATGCTCTTTGGATTATAATCCAGTGCCAATATTGCATTTGTTGTATATTTGATTGTTGATTTAATAAATTTATTGTTAAGTTTATTATACTTCTTGCACACATATTAAAGCCAAAGATTGGAGTAAATTTGAGTGGATATGCCTCGTTAAATATAAATAATTACATATTTTTATTACTCCTTTATTAAAAATATTATGAACCAGTAAAACGTCTATCTTATTATTATGTAAAGGGTAGAGGTTTACGACACCTTTATAATCCGCCAAGGGAGAGACCTCTTGGTCCTGTGGGAGAATTATTAATAAATATAAATTAAGATTTTCGATCACTTGTAATTAGTTATGTTTTATTAATTAAAAAATAATAACCATAACGAGTAAATGGTGCTCAGATGTGTCACATTAGTAATGAAATACTAATTGCATTAACAATTTGGATTTACAATGATTTCTCATCAGACTTGTTTCTTTCAGGACTAAAAAATATTTATGAACTAACAAAAAATAAAAACTACATGCTGCGTGTTGACATGATGGACTTTAACCTCTACGGGATCTACGCTTTGTACAACATCTTCTACATCAGCGACAGCTCTGATTCCTACCGCCTTACAGTTGGCGGATACAGCGGGATTGCTGGTCAGTATTTTCCTACTTTAAAAATAGACAAGACAGTATTTTACTACAGAGAAATCAATCATCGTTAAGCTTAAAACTTAATGACTGAATATTGGTTGAACTTTGAGCAGTGTTTATGCATTAAAAAAATATTTAGGATCGAATTCTTATTTCAAGGTGCGTATTCACATGACGTCAATAGCAGCATAACAAGATATAATATTTCTTTGTAATCTATATGAAAAATGTTTTGCTCACATACAGTTTTATGGAGTACAAGTGAAAAATATGTCTTAGTTAAATCAAACTGTGATTCTTCCTATTATTTTTACGAGAGTTCAAAGATTACTTTTAATCTTCATAGTACCCTCCATTTCAGGAATTAGAAAGGCTCAAAGCAGCGAAATAATCACACAGTCGAGCATGAGAATATAGTTCTTTCTTAAAAGAGATTATAAGAGTAAATATAGTAAAACTGCATATCGCCCGTATACAATTAAACACTTTTATGTCAGTATTATTAAAGTACTATATCACTACTACTGTTAGTAGCAGTACTTTTACTAATTATTATTATTGTTGCTGTTATATTTATAATAATTATAATTTATTATGATGATAGAAATGATGATTTTGTACGCATAAGTGTGTGTATGTTTGTTTAATGCATGCATCGTACGGGCACAAAATATTCAAAATACGTGCCCTTGCTTGGTGTAAATTTAAATGACTGTAACGGATAACGAATTTTAATATTTCTACATTTCTCATTTGTAAGTGATTATTAGTTCACGAAATGAGCGGGTTTTATGTGTTTTATGTTTTGATATTTAGTTATTTTTATATATGCATTTAAAATGGTTCTTTTAAAAGCTCGAATCTTTTCCTTGTGATATTTTCGAATGATTTTTTTTTTAATATTAGCAGTTTCGGTCTAACGACTTTATAAATTGATACTTCTATTTTTTAAAGAAAATATCTTTTACTATTTTTATTTCATTACAGGAGACAGCCTTTCATACAGCAGCAACAATGTTTTCAGTACTTATGACAAGTATATTAACTATTTCAGTTTTGTGTGCGTGACCTATTCACAGGCAGGATGGTGGTACAGTAGTTATAATTATTGCCACTATGCGCAGCCAATCGGGTGGTATAGGTCTTCCGAGGTAAACAGTCAGTACGGTCCTGTCTGGTTTACGTGGAAGAACAACTGGAATTCTAATAAACGCATGGAGATGAAAATTAAACCAAGGGCGTAATTGGAGTTATTGTTCCTTAATTATGTAATGGTTACGGAAACATACCCGCGAATTACGCAGCGTAATAATATACATCCAGATATAATTTTATTAGTTAATTAGTCATATCTGCATTTCATTAAAAATAAATATACACATTGTTATAATGGATATTCAAGAGAGAGAGAAAAAGTTAAATGTAATCTGCAACATTCATTCTGTTTTCCATTACTTATTTTGCCGATACTCAGAGTAGTTCTACCTTATTTATTTATAGAAAACAAAGAAATAAAAGTTTTCAAAAGAAGCATTCGGGAGTCAAAGATCAGTCGCCTCTACTATTGTTGGTGTGTGCGGTATGACAGTGACGTGGGAGTAGATGTTGTGTTGTCTATATAGATTTTGTTTATTTTTTATAAATTAATTATCCTTAATTTGTTTAATTTGTTTAATTTATTTTCTGGTTTCTTGTTCTTATACGCATGTGCTTTTAAGACTAATTTGGAGCATTTGTTTAAAGATTTCAAGATTCCAACATTGGAAAAATAAAATTGACTCTTGCTAGCAAGCAATAATAATTATCGATCATTGTATTTACTGTGTCGAATGTCCGGCAATAATCAAATATTTATATTCTAAGCACACATATCTATTGAAAATGAACCTCAATAGAAATGGATTTAAAGTTTTCACCAACTCTCAAATTCCCCAAAGATTATGCAGCCAAACAAACACAATGCTACCAACTCAAGCGAAACTTTTTAAGGGAGATAAACCACCTAACTGCTAGACAAATCTGGGGCAAAAAGGCCGTCGTCTAAAATTGGGCAGATAATTATAATAGGCCCGATTCTGTTTCCGAGGTTGACAATGGTGGTGGATGGAATCTGATCTATCCACAAAGTAACGAGTACACATCAAAAGAAATACCCTGTACACTTTGGAACAGTTAGAAGATAATAATCCACCACTCACTCATACAAACAAAAATCGTACAGAATACGAACGGATTCTAAAGTCCGAGTTTTATTTCTCATCTATTTGCCCCCACTCACAGCGCTGGAAATGTCCTTTCAATATATAACTAGAAAATTTGGATGCACAATTAATAAAACTAAAATTTATTTTGGAAGAATATAAAATAAATGTTATCATATACACACAATACATCTTGTAACATTGAATCAAAGATGTAAAAATATAGACACTGCATAAACATATAATAACAAACAAATTTCACTTATTCTGAGACTGTCAGTGCCTGGAGAGCAGAGTCGAATTAGTGGCAGTCAGGTAAAATCGAATAAGCAGACATCAATTTTCATTTTTAAAGTTGGTTGCTACCCAAGAGGAAGGATTCCTACAATATTACACTTTTCAAACGGGCAAAATCAGGAACATGTACATCATAATGAGAAAAGGAAAGATAACACTTTCAAAATTACATGATCTTGTTCACCATTATCTCTCGTGCATGATCTAAATATAGTTGTCTTTAATACTGTTACTGATGCTGTTTTTGCTTTTATTAAAAAACGTTTTCTATTATAATAATATAATATACTATTATTACTCTGTGACACAAAGCCACCCTAGTTATTGTTTGTGATTTTTATTATTATTAATCATCCATAACTAATTATTACAAGTGATGATAATCTTAATTTATGTTGTTAATAATTCTCCAGAAGACACCATATGTCTCTCTCACTTGGCAGATGCACAAGCGCCTGAAACGCTTTCACTCTTCCACAATATTAAAGACAACATTTACCAACACACAATATTTCCGTAGGTGGAAAACGTCTTACCAAAGGAGAAGATAAATTTGTCTGTAATCTATGTTTAGCGAGCCTACATCCATCCACTATCTGTCAAACATATGGTTATCAATATGTGTAAGAAGGTCAATACATTTATTAAATCAACAATTAAATGTGTTTATAACAAATGCAAGGTAAAGATTATTTGACATCAATATTTTCATAAAACCACATTCAAATAATTTCAATGCTTACTTAGCTTTTTTATATCCTAGCATATAATTCAGCAATCAGGATAGTGTCAATATAAATCACAGGGTCATTCTTATCATAGAAATGAAATGGAGAGATAAGCGATAATAGTTTGTACATAACATTAGCAATGCTGATGCCATAATAGTCTTTCGCCTACTTTCATGACAATGTCACAAATTTATTGTTCACAATAGAATTGTCAGTTCTTCATGAGCTCCTCTAGAATGCTGTAGAATGTTACAAGAGCGTTATTCTATCGAGACTAGTCTGGGCACTTTTTGTCGTATTAGTTCGTTCAGGCAGAAAAACAATGCAACAATTTCTACTAACATCCATATACCAGAAATTCTACTCTCTCTCTCTCTCTCTCTCTCTCTCTCTCTCTCTCTCTCTCTCTCTCTCTCTCTCTCTCTCTCTGGTAGAGACTTCATGAATCTAAAATGATCACAATGGTTTATTAATCAATACAACAGGAACCAGGAGGAAAATCCAAAATTCAAGATGTATTCATTAGCCCGATACACACATACAGCTTACTAAATACAATATAATAATTTATGAAGGTGATCACTAGAAAAAGTGTTAAACAAATTACATACAAATATCATAATTCACAATTGCAGAAGTAATAGCCTACTCCCATAATACATCTCTACAAAATAAACAAGTATATTATATCAATAGCAAAATGGATGGAATATTTCTAAGCACATAAACTTTATCTCGCTCCAATGACTGTCTCGTTCTTTATAAATCTTTACCATTGAATAATAATAAAAAATACTCATCTGCATAAGACCGGTTTGGAATACATCTGCAAGTTCTAGCACACTCTCTTCATGAGTTGCTATTGTAACTCTGGTACTTACCGGATGCACAGCACCTGAAGGCCACATTACAATGACATTAAACAAATAACATAATATTTACTTTTTAACATAGCTCAGACAGTGCTGCTCTGTCACACACCCATTCCTTTTGAGATATTAATTAGCGTAGTAACATCGGCTATGGTAGGAGTAAAATAAGCACGTCAGTGGATTTTTCACATACTGTGTAAAGTGACGTGCCCAATCATATCCCGAAAAAATCTCAAGGGCAGTGGATGTAATCAGTCAGCTTTAACCATCCACAAAGAAATGCGAACTCTACAAACATTGTTGTTTTAGAAAAATCCGTTCTTTCATGTAAGAATTTGCCGGATCTCTCATGTGACATGCATTTTTCACAGATCCGGATTCTGCTACCTACTTCTGTAAAACTGTGATGTATTAGAAGCTATAAAGTAATGTAATGATTATTTTTCTTGAAGTATTATTATTTAAAGGAATATTTATATTCACCAACAACGACAGAACTAAACTATTCCATCCTTAAATTTACGTCTGTTCAAGCTGTTGCTTCTTTTATTAAATGCAGCTTTAACAGAGCTAGAGTATTTAATGCAGTAATGAATGTTAATAATAAATGCATCACCTTACGCACAAATAAATCACAATGCTTTAAAAAGTGACCGGAGTTCTTATAAATGTAACTAAATGTCATCTAAATTTTATTATCCATAACATCCAAGGTGAACTACTCTCTGACCGCGTTATTGCCATCTTTTCCCGTCACAAATTCGATACAGAAATGAATTAATGCAGTGTTCTATCGGTTTCTGGCTTAGCAAAGCTGAGATGGCGGCACATGGAGCAGTTATGATAGCGAAAGTAACACTTTAGTATCTTTGCACGTTCCTCGTGTTAAAATGTGTGCACATACCAGTTCAGGTGGTCGGTTGTTTACTTGGTCAGGAATCTAAATGTTAATTTAATCGAAGTATTATAACTTGCCATTCTTGTAATTTGGCCAAGTGACGTAATAGCTTGTGGAATTACACGAAGACTGCGTTCTGGTTTTTAAGCGCTTAAATTAAAAAGAATAATTGACACAAGCGTTTGTGTCTGAATATATCAGTGACTTGCTTCTTTAAGTAAAATAATAAATTTATTATGAGGATGTTATTTCTACTAACACCACGAAAGTTGAGTGCACTTCTATGGCGTGTAAGCTGCTATTTATAAACATTAAACAACAACCACAACACAAACGGAAACACTACATTATTCTGGCCGACTTTATTTTAGAAAATAAATATCATTACGGGTGATGACAACGCCTCTTAGTTAATGGGTATTATTATAATTAATTAATTAAATATCCAAACCTAATTACAAGTGATGAGAATCTTAATGTATTTCATTAATGATCCTACAACAGACACCACTTGGTGGATGTGCGGGCTCTGTAAACGTTTTCTCTCTTCCACAAAATAAAACTATATTTACTGTCACACAATCTTTCCGCAGGTGAAAATTTTCTTACTAAAGGAGAAGACAAATACAACTTTAATCTATATATAGCGAGCCCCCATCCACCCACTTTCTTCTCCAACATAAGATTATCAATATGCGTAAGAAGGTAAATCAATTTATTAACTTGTCCTCCATATTTCCACGTGGGTATATTCGGATAAATTTTATGATTAGTGTCTTATGCATAAAATACAATTTAACAATAGATTGATTACAAATCACAGGATAGACTTATCAGAGAACGAAAATGGAGTTATTATAGATAAGTAATAATAGTTTTATGTAACCTGATTCAGTGCTGTCTTCATTGTTCTTTGTGCACTTTGCCACAATGTCAAAATTTATAGTTCAGTTCAATTTTGTCAACTCCATGTGTGTCACTCGCATGTGCAAAACACTGTTCCACTATTTAACCAGAGCACATTTCACTGTGTCAACTCCATACAGAACAATAAACGTAGCGATGTCCAACAATTTCTCTACACTAGAAATTGTTCGGGCAGTCAACAAACCTGCCACTACACAGAGTGTAGTGTATTTTTACATTTACACTCCCTTCCTGCCTTTACCAGGATCAGTTATAGCAGTTTACGAACAATAATCTAGGAGGTTCATGTAACACATGAAAGCATTGTCTCTGAAAAACATAATCAGGGGACAAGTGCTAAGTTTTCCAGTTTATCACTTATAAACTCCATTCTATTTTACCAACTTACAATTTCCTGCAACAGTACTTATTAGCCCAATACATGCACATGGCAAAATAAATACAGCTGTTCACTGATGTATGAAGCACTTCATCATAAGCTTTTGCGTAAATGTTTACAAGAAGATAATTAGGAGAATATTCTGTTTTAACTGCAGTTGTATTCAAGTAGACTAGTCCTGACAGTCCAGACAATCCACACAATCCACCACCATTAACGAACGAAATATCCATAATTCATGGTATTTAGAACACTCACTGCTGATACGGTTCTAGAAGAACTGATACACCGATACATTTCTACACACAATGAAAACAGACAAAATTCGAGTGTAAGGGTAAAGGTGTTTAATAAACAACTGGTCATTTCAAATCATTGCTTCATTTGACACACATTTTATTCACCATGTCCTAATTCAAAGAGGGCGATTACTCATATTAATGCTTTATTAAACGCTGTAGAATATGCACAACTGAAAATCGGAAATCAGTGAAGAACAGAAATTCTGAGTTTGAACAACACATGAAAAATAAGCACTCCCTGATCAATCACATTGAGAGAGAGACCAGGCATGCCTCATCACTTCAGACCATGCTCTGGTGTAATATTTAAGCACCATTTTCATGAAGCCATTTTTCATACGTCATTCTAGGGATCCGAGGCAGTCAACCTCGACTTTCTGTAGACAGCAGCTCTCCCGATATTAGTCTACTTCTTTGATACTTCTCGACCTTCACCCTCTAGGTAAATCAGTTAGTATTCCACTCTGAAATACGGACTCCAGTCATAAAACATAATTTGAATAAATATATACAAATAGGCAGCAACACACACACACACACACACACACACACACACACACACACACACACACACACACACACACACACAGACACACACACACAGACATATGTTACTTTTGCTGAATATAACCAGAATGTTACTCTCTTCGTTATCACGACAAAACAGCCAACAATGTGTTACGTTTTATGTGTCACTCGTCTGTGTGAAGAAATGAATATTGTTAGGTTAGGAGATCAATGGTGGTAATTAGGATTTTTTTATCAGGATTTTATTTCATGTGCACAGAGACATTAACTTTGGTTTTGACGTTGAACGAAGTGTATATAAATATAAACTGGGCTGCTACTGACCTCACAGCTGACTCGTTCACTCTGAAGGATATATCGAGTAAGTACACATGTTCATTTTGCGGTGTAATTTTCTGTCTGTAGAACAAAAATCGTATTATAAATTGAATGTTTTTGATAGAAAGAATGAAATATAAGGCGCCATCATCATGTTTGTTCTTTATATAAAATAAGCTGTTTTAATTAAGTATTGTCTACAACTGCCTCGTCGTTTAATCAATACTCCCATCCTTTAGTAATTGTTTTTCACCTAGATGTGTGAAAGTGTTGCATAAAGGCCAAATCTGGTTTCTTTCATGACAAAATCACATAATTACTGCTCGCTAATTTTCTCCATGAGCATTTCCTTTAAATACGTTATAACCATTTATAAACAACTCAGAACCATACATGCATGGGTATATATTATATTTTAAACTCTTTCTTATCAAGACATCTTAAAGCAAGGTGTTATCAAATGTTATGAAATTAAAAAATATTTAAGCCATTGTATTAATTAATGCCCTTGATGTTATCATGTGTCTTACTTCAGGTACGTAGCCCGTGTGACAGTTCACTATGTTCAGATTTATTCTGTGTTTTGCTGTGTTACCAGGTTTGTATAATGGTTTCATTAAATCACGTGCATGCCTTCATTTGTAAGTGTGTGTGTGTGTGTGTGTGCGTGCGTGTTACAACGGCGTGTCTGTGTCGCGTGAACCTGTGGGTTGTAGCATCAGTGAAACACATGAATATAACAACCTTAATACAGTTCCTAACAGCAATTTTCTCGAAAAACGTTTATTACTGTTTACTTGGCGCATATTTCGCTGGCTATATTCTAATGGTGCAATTTTAGAAGAAAAATTTACCAACAATTTCTCTTCGAAAGTAGACATTTAATTATTTTTTTAATCGGAAACAAATTACTTTTTATAATTTGTGGATCTGAAAAAGTCATCTCCTACACTGTTGTATTTAATTATTGCACTTTGATTTCTTTATAATATATAACGTAAGACTAAGAGAATTTTTAGTATGATTTAATATTTAATTTTACTTTACATGACAACATATGTCATAGACTTTGGTGTCTATATTATGACTTGTATTAGTATATAAAAGAAATGGTAAATTACATTGCATACAAATGTATTATTCTTTATTTGAGCACACTCTCCAGCTGATGAATCGCCTACTTATTAAAATTTTCATAAATTGAAACAAATATTAAATTTTTTAGAATCTGATTTTGTTTTAAAGAATAAGGAAAAATATTTAAGCGTATATTTCCATGTGTACGTATACGCACACATAATATTTCAGTGTGCACGCGTTACTATGCTTATTTTATATGTCTTCTGCAATAGCTAATATTACAACATGCTGAGGAGTGACGTTTTTAGATTCAAACGCTTGAAAACGATGAAGGGACATAATCAAATTTTCTCTGATCTTCATTCATTTGTCCAGAATGTTTACTAGAACACGCAGAAAAATTAAACAGACATATAACTTACATTTAGAAATATAACTAGATAGATTATATATGCATGTAATATGTAAACACCCATGAAAGTATCTAAATATTTCGACTTTCTCTTGCAACAAAGTATGAGTATTTGGCAATAAATCTCAACAACTCAAGTGACGTCATTTTTGTTCTTTATTTGCTGCAAGCAATCGCGTGTTTCCGCTGGACGTCTTTAATACCCAACGACACGACGATGTACACATGTGTAAATTCCACCCTGGTACTTTCATGGAACTTCTCGGTGGACGACAATGAGGAGGAGATGTCGATCAAATATTTTTTCAACAGAACGGGTACATTCCTTTGTTTATTGGTTTATTTTATGTCAACAGTTCCCACGTTTATGTGTGCAGTTTACAACCAGTTTTAATTGGAACTTGTCTAGTTTAAAGAAAACAAACAAACTCTTTAAACAACAATGCCCGTACAAAAACATATATAAACGAATTGAAAAGATGTTTTCTTTCTGACTTGTTCATGAGTGTTGTAAGATAGTTCCTTTAAATCACTGCACACATTTGTAGAAAGAAAATATAATCCATCCAATGAATAGAAGTGTAATGTTGAATTTTCCAATTTAGTATTTTTATATTTGATATTTGTATTGGTTCTCTCTTCCCTTGCGTGCTTCTTGAATGGTATGTGTCTTTTCTCAGTTCTCTTGGCACTTAAGACCGAAGACCAATTCATAAAGACTAGTGTGATGTACAATCAAATATCATTCGGACCACAAGCATGGATACAAGTTTCACAACTGAAGGAATGGCAGTTTGGTGTCTATTCAATAAGGGCCACAATCAAAAACAAAACTAACGGTTTGCCGTCAATCTACACGCAAACAGCAAGAGTTGCTTTGCCTGGTATATGTATTCAGTACTTCTTTAAATATCTTAATAACACTCAATAGTTCTTTAAATATCTTAATAACACTCAGTTGTTCTTTAAATATCTTAATAACACTCAGTACTTCTTTAAATATCTTAATAACACTCATTAGTTCTTTAAATATCTTAATAACACTTAGTACTTCTTTACATATCTTAATAACACTCAGTACTTCTTTAAATATCTTAATAACACTCAGTAGTTCTTGAGACTTGTACGCAAAATGAATTAATTTCAAACTTTAGCGGTACAGATTTGAATATCGGCTTCACATCCAAACTGATAGTTATTGACATATATTTATATATTAAATATATTATAATATCATATCTTTATTTATTTATATTTCAAATGCCATTTTAAACTGCCGAAGAATAGTGCAGCAATGTTCGATTTTTTTAGTTATCACAGCATCAAAATGTACACCTTACAGTGTGACACATTTTAACATCTTATAACATGCAACGTAGCAATAGTAATGATATGCCAACGGTAATTCCCATAGGCCTTAAGAAGATTGTGTAAAAGACAGTCTGTGACATACATCATTTAAAATAAACTTTGGTTTATTCTTTTTTAAAGTGTCGCTTCAAGAAAGAAACTGTAGAGACATAATGAATATGACATCTGAAATGTATATGTGTGTGTGTGTGTGTGTGTGTGTGTGTGTGTGTGTGTGTGTGTGTGTGTGTGTGTGTGTGTGTGTGTGTGTGTGTGTGTGTGAGAGAGAGAGAGAGAGAGAGAGAGAGAGTAAATTAAACGAACGGATGTGTGCTTGCATCCCTTTTTTCTCAACAAAATCTTGCTAATTGAATAAAACTCATATAAACTTCAATTATTTGCAACTCTATTTCTCTTTTAGTCTTATATCTAAGAAATTATAGCTCTGCATAAAGCATTTATACATTTCAATAATAGAAACAGTTTATTAGCTTTTAGTCTCATATCGGAATGGCATTTTGTAGAGCCTGCAGTTGCCGCAAGCGACTCCATCAGTTTTACAGAACTACCGACAGCTGTATTTCAGTACTCTACTGGTCAGTTCCATTTTCAACTCGCTTTTGGAAAGTTTTCCTACATAGGCAGCCCTGCAGTGTCTGCTAGGCTTACGGTGAGTCACGTGTCGTGTTGTCATTATTGCCTCTGACAGTGAGTTAAATATCGAGTTGGCAATATGGCCTGACGTGTACAGGCTATTTATATCTGTTCTGCGGATGGTGAGTAAAGGGTGAAGTTGTCAGTATTACCTCTGCTGGTGAGTCATGTTGTCAGTATTACCTCTGCTGGTGAGTTATGTTGTTAGTATTACCTCTGCTGGTGAGTCATGTTGTCAGTATTACCTCTGCTGGTGAGTCATGTTGTCAGTATTACCTCTGCTGGTGAGTTATGTTGTTAGTATTACCTTATCACTGCTTCTTTTCTTAATGTGATTGTATCAAACAAACGCCTAACAAAATTCATGTCCTGTTAATACATTAATATAGGATTCTTTTGTAGACCAAGAAACATATTTTTAAAAATAATTTTGCGAATTTGAAACAAAATTAAAAATCATCGTGTAGATTTGTTGGCATTATTCGGAAGAAAGAGTATTTTTTAAATATAGCAACCGAGAATATCTTAAGACATATAAAATCCATATCGTTCATTCAATTCAATTACACTAATATTACTTTATATTGACTGTATTCTCAAACTGTGCAATCTATAAATACACAGAGCGTGCTTTTTGGCATATCTGTTTCTGAAGAGCTAACTAATTATGCAACCGTTTCCTCCATCTATTATGTAGCAATTACTTTTTTCACATATTTATTTGAAAAATATTCTAATATATATAATGTTTTTTTTAATGAAAGTGTTAACTTTCTTTTCTGTGATAAACATATTTTGAATATTCTTCCCACAAATAAAAATATTTAATTATGCTTAGTTACCAAGCTCCATTAGATTGTCCTGTAATGATAAACGTTTTACAACTCTTTACAATACACAAATGATGACATGAATATGACTAAGACAAACAAGCAGTTATTGCTGTAACAATGTATGAGGCAAAATAAAAAATAAATAAATACTCCATTAGAAGAACACTTAGAGCAGATATAATATTGAACACTGTCCCAACAAGCCAGTTTTAGTTTCTGTTAATATTATGTCTTCGATTGCTAATGTAACTACATTTCTTAACATTGTTATTGTACATGCTTATCTCCTTAACTTTATAATTTATTTAGTTTCTTATTGCTACTAGTACAAATAAATTTCTGCATGCTTTTGAGTTTGAACACTTTAATCTATTTGTCTCCTTAATTATAATTATTTTATTTGTAATAGCATGGTTTTGCTTAAGAGGAAAGAAACTATAAGAAACATACCCTAATAGGATTTCGAGATGTAAAATATACTTTTATTCAGATTGTTTAACCATGTTTTATTATGTTAAGCCACACGCCTGGGAATAAAGCGTTGGGGTATTTTTATCAGCAAGAGACGAGCTTACTTCTAAAGAAGTTATTCACTGAACGCGCTAGTATCTGTACTAAATCATTGTCCAAATCATTGTCCAAATCGTTCTGAACGCGCTAGTATCAGTACTAAATCATTGTCCAAATCATTGTCCAAATCGTTCTGAACGCGCTAGTATCTGTACTAAATCATTGTCCAAATCATTGTCCAAATCGTTCTTAGATGACATACAATTACGTACATTTATTTTTTACTGGAACGCTTGAAATGTAAATTTACGTATTTTGGCGTGCAGAAATTATGAATACAATGTATTACAGACGCCTTCTAACCACACCCTGACAAGCACACAGATCGTCAACGGTACCTTTGTGTTCAGTCTCCCCAACCCAGTAGAAGGGGGACTATACAAAGGTAAACTGCGAATACCTGATGTATCACAAAGTTGCGCTGGAATGAATTCCACACTTACCAAGGAGTATGAATTATATGTTGATGGTTTTAAAGCTGCACTAGTTGTACTTCTGATGGCACAGAAAAGGCAAGAAACAAAACTGCAGGAACAGCACTCCATGCTGCAGGAGCAATACTCCAGTCTCAAGAACTTGCAGCAGCAGCTACAAAGGTTCCACAAGGACGAAGGTGAAGGTTGTGCTCGTTTGAAGTGTTTGTTATTTTAAAAACATTACATTGACACTAATAGTTCTTGTTTGTGCAGTAAAATGATAGGAGGAGGTCCCAGGGTTTGAACGGAAGACCTTGAACTTCTTGTAAACTTGGTCTTGCTAGTTCGTTCTCTCGTATTAAAAGTCCCGTCACAATGTGCTCTAGGGTGACACTGTAATGATGCATTAGATCAGGTATTTTATTAGTTAATGATATAAAAATCTAGATGCAGATGATGGATTACTGATTAAATATACATATCTGCATTGTTACGCCAATATGCTGGTAAGCCACCATCAGTTGGGGTCACGACCTTCACTCCACTCAGTAATAGACAGAGAAATAGAATTAAAATAGATATATAGACAGACAGGGAAAAAGGCGTAATATTTAGACTATTGCTACAATTCACAACAAACAAAAGCAGTTACCAGACACTAACAGATACGGAAGAAAGAACCAATAAAATATAATGAAAAGAAACGGTTTATTAATATTTAAAATAACAGAGCAAAAAAAGTACATTTTTTTTTCTTATTTTCTCACCACTGGTAATTACAAAAGACACTATACCGTGCGAGTTTTGTCACTAAAAAAAATGCCCTGATTTCACTGATGACGTCATAAACCTTTCGCTTTTTAAAAAAAAATATATTACTTTTTCTTAATTATTAAAAGCAAAGCAACCAAAAAATTGCCAGGACGTCAATCAATACGACGCGATGAATGGCGTGCACAGACTCTTTCTTCCTGGAAACATGTCTTTCTCCGCTTACTGTGACCAAGCAACGGATACCGGGGGATGGACCGTAAGTGACCCGAGTTTTTTGTGTTAAAAGTACACGTGTTATCATTGTTTTATAAAATATACGCGTGACTAAGTCAATCATTTTGTTAAAGATTATTTTTTAATGTAGTTAGTATCTGTTAAACAGGTTTTACATTTATACGTATTATTTTTACTGATTTTGTACTCTCGATAGGTTTTTGAATTTGTTTTGGATAATAATAATATATATTGTTTAAAACGTAATTTTTAATATTTGTTACCTAGGTGATTAATAATATATATTTTTTTCAAATCTAATTTTGAATATTTGTAACCCAATTTTTTAAACTCTAATTTCATTCAACAATATTTAACCGTTTTAAAACTGCATAGGTTATCTCACGGCGCTTGGATGGTTCTGTGGACTTTAACAAAACCTGGTTACAATACGAAAGTGGTTTTGGTGATTTACATGGAGAATTCTGGTTGGGTAAGAGTTATGGTTCCTACGTATCATTGCTGTATATAAAGGTCTCCAAGGTAACGAGAAGATCGTTACAATTTTAGATCTTTTATTTACTTGTTAAAATTGATGCGATTTACTCTCTAGTTGTTAACAGATACATTATTTCAGAAGAGTGGTCATAATAGAAATGAAGCAACATTTTTCTTTTGATTCCAAGAGTCATCATTACTGTGCCATTTAGCTGACTATCCTAATTAAATATGTAGATTGTGTAGGTCACTATAAGTAAAGAACACACAGTAGCATAACTGTAAAGGAAGAAAGACTAACGACAAGAGTGTAAATAATATTAATCTGTATTATGCAATTATATACGGAAGTAAGTAAAACGCATGTTAACTACAGTAAAATGCAAAGTAATTAAAATGCACGTTAACTCCTGTAAAACGCCCGTTAATTACTGTAAAATGAACGTTAGCTACTGTAAAATTCATATTAACTACTGTAAAGTGCACGTTAACTACTGTAAAACGCACGCTAACTACTAAAAATGCAAAGTAATTACAATGCAAATAACTACTGTTAAATGCATGCTAATTACTGTAAAATGCACATTAATTGCTGTAAAATGCATGTTAACTACTGCAAAATGCACGTTAAGTACTCTGAAACAAATGCTAACTATTGTAAAATGCACAGTAATTACAACGCACATTAACTACTATAAAACGCACGTTAACTACTGTAAAGTGCATGTTAACAACTGTAAAATGCAATGGAATATATTTTTTGCCTTTAAATACAGGAGAGTGAAACGTTCAGGAAATTAATCTTCGTGCAATAAACACATTTCATTCTTGGCTTATGCAAACTCGCATACATTTAACATTTCATTGCTGTCTTTGCAAGATTATTTCTAATATTGTAATTTATTTATTTGTTTCAGTCGGTATAAATATACTGAGCCTCAGCTTCAATGGAATTAGTTTCTGTTTTAAAATAAGTGTAAATACACTGATTATACCGACACAATTTACTGGAAAGTAATGATTTGTTTTAATCTTGTAATACACAATGTAACTGAAACAATGATAATAATAATAATTTTAAAAAAGCAGCGCTCCTTGGAAGTGCCCACATCCTCCGTAAAAAATAGGATCTCCCAGAATCTTGGTAAGATTCCGAGACCTTGGATCACAACCGACAGTCAAAAAGAAGTCGTGGAAAGAGGCATAATAATAATAAACTCTAGTATGAGCATTAGTTGTAAAGATAATAGTAATAGTAGAAGTAGGCACACTTTAATAATACAATAAATGTGTATAATCAAGAGTGTTTGCGTCTGTAACATTGTGCTGACATACTGAGTCAATTTTGAGGCAATGGGTCATTGTCTCATGCTGGTGGAAGAAAGTATGGTTGGTTTATCTAGAAAATGATGGGCTGCTTAAGTAATGAAAGACCTTGCAGAGAAAATAAATCCACCAGCTCACCCTTTAAGACAAGTTTAGCATTATGCAACAAAAGAAGTGATAGGGAAGGGATGGTAATAATAAAACAATAATAAATATAACAGTTGATTAGGTGATATATAAATAATAAACTGTACTGCATTTATATGCTGTTTTCATGTCGAATCTATGAGGCCTAGCCACTGAAAGTTAGATTTTAAATATTTATGTCTTTTCTTGCAATATCTTGAGAAAAGTTAGTCTGAACGCTTTTAAAAACATAAACAATAAACAATAGAAATTAATAGTTAAATGTATATTTTATTATAAACTTCCAGTTAACGACACAAAATAAGTTTTAAAAAGCGATGTTTGGTTGTGTTTACAATAATAATAATTAAAACCTTAACTTAAAGCTAGCATATTTCTAACACATGTTCTTGCTTAGGACAAATGCTGCTATACTGACATTCCAAATTAATCAAAATTTCGACAGTTTACACTGATTTGATTCGTGTTTTTATATCCCGTATCTGTCTGGGATATATACCCCCATACAAATTCCTTTAATAATTAAAATTTAAAAAGAATTCTTCAAGAATTTATGTTTGTTTCAGGACTGCAAAATATTTACCAGCTAACAAAATTTAAAAATTACACGCTGCGTGTTGACATGATGGACTCTAACTACAACGTGGCCTTTGCTTTGTACAACGTCTTTTACATCAACGACAAAAGTGATTTGTATCGACTTACACTCAGCGGATACAATGGGTCAGCAGGTTAGTATTTCACGCGTTAAAGAACGACAACTCAGTAATTTCCTACGGGATAGTTAAATCATCACTAAAACGCAGGCATTTAATTACTGGGAGAAAATTGAGAGAATTTAGATAATAATTTTGTTGTTGATAAGACTCTAAAGGTAATATCGTGGGATTCCCGATATCAAAAGTTCCCGTCACACTTTCTCATCCGAGTGAAAAGTGAGAAATGACAACATTGTAATGATTTTCATCTTTATTAAATTATTTTGATTACAAGTATTATAATTATTAGGGAATACTAAAGAGAATAACAAATATAAATCTAAAAGTAGGATTTGTTATTGCTTAATGTGTGTGTGTGTGTGTGTGTGTGTGTGTGTGTGTGTGTGTGTGTGTGTGTGTGTGTGTGTGTGTGTGTGATGTAGTACTCTTGTGTCAAGGATTAAAAGGGTTAAAGAAACATAAAAAGGATCGCCAAACCAAACATTAAAAGGATCACCAAACTCTTATGCAAAGTCTTCAAACTCCTTTTGCAAGTCACGCAACTTTGTAACAAGAGCGAAATCATATTTTTAAAATTAAAATTACGTATTCGTTAAGAGTTAATACATTCTGGTTGTCTTTATCTGGCAGACTCGCTTTTATTTTTCATTCAAATTCTTTATTTCTTAAAATTTTATATGTAGTTCTATACCTTGTATTAGAAGAAGAAAAAATGTCATAATAAATCTCCTGTATTCCTGCGAACATAAGTATCATATGAGGTTTCGATATTCTCATTTTAATGGAAAACCTAATTATATAATAGTTGGAGTTCTTAGCATTCACTTTACTTTCCATCTTTAAAAAATTCTTCCTCGCTCTAATTACGATAATGGAATCCTCTTTATTTTGTAATTCAGAATGCTCAGAGTTACCTGAACTATTTTCTTATAAAGTTATAATTTTAATATGTTAAATAACGCCAGGATTTTATGTTCCCTTTGACACTTCGTAGGTCCTCAGCACCATCAACACATCAAGGCAAACTACTTCTTCACAATCTCTACAGCTGTCTATTACTTTTAGGCAAACTACTTCTTCACAATCTCTACCACTGTCTATTACTTTTAAGGCAAACTACTTCTTCACAATCTCTATCGCTGTCTATTACTTTTAAGGCAAACTACTTCTTCACAATCTCTACAGTTGTCTATTACTTTTAAGGCAAACTACTTCTTCACAATCTCTACTGCTATTACTTTTAAGGCAAACTACTTCTTCACAATCTCTACCGCTGTCTATTACTTTTAAGGCAAACTACTTCTTCACAATCTCTACTGCTATTACTTTTAAGGCAAATTACTTCTTCACAATCTCCATTACTTTCTTATTCCTAACTGTGTTTCCCCACCATAATCATAACAACTCTGTACTGAGGGGAGATAAGAGATTAATAATTCGCCTAATTATTCCCTGTAACCCCCATATATATGACTTTAGAAATGCGAACGAGAAATCTCTCTCCAGTCTCGGTGCCATTTAAATGAACAATGAATATTGGTACCTGATTCCAATCATTTATGTTCAATCATGTACTGTCATGTAAAGTTTTGATCTTGCAACATCTCATGCCTTCTTAGAACATAAACAATCATTCGCCCCCCCCCCCACCTCAGGCCAATCGATATACCAACTTTTCATAGCAATGAATGTATTATTATTATAAATATTGTTGCTCCTGTTGAAATTGTTAGTAGCAGAATGAGTGTTTTCTTTATTTTAACCATTTTAAATTATTATTATCATGACAATTTTAGTACGTGCATGCATGTGCGTGTGCGTATGAGTGTTTGTGTGTTTGCTTGAGGAATGTATTCCCAGACAAACAGGTCGACCTGTAGTAATCTGGCAACTTTCGCTTCCTGGTGTCTAATTAACTAAGTATAAAATATTTGTACTATTTTGCATTTTCTACACTTGCTTCTCCTACGTTCGTAAAATGTGAATGGACTGGCCATGTGTGCCTGTGTTGCTTCTTTAACGCTTGAATCTTTATTTTTCAAATGATCAGTCTTAGATTTTCTTTTACTTTGTGACGTAGAGGAACGAATAGTAAAGCACAAGATACAAAAGACAATGCGTATATACAGTTTTATTTAAGAGAAAACCTATTCTTGCATTCGCTCCTTCTCATATTTTTTTTCTAATTTTATTGCACCGCAGGAGACAGTCTTTCAAACAGCAGCAACAGTGTATTCATGACGTACGACAAGAACGACAACTCAATCTCCGGAAACTGCGCAGTACGTGTAAAGGCTGGGTGGTGGTATAATAATCATTGCCACCTCGCACTGGCAACCGGACAGTACCCAACTCCTGGCACGAATGGTACTGATTACCTTGTCTGGTACCACTGGAGAGGGTGGCACTCTCTCAAACGTATGGAGATGAAAATTAGACCAAGGGCGTAATCAGAGTTGTCGAACTTATAACAGTTACAAAATGTTATCCATGCGTTAGGCATCACATTATTTGCTTTAGTAATTTAGTCATGTTTGCCTTCAATAATTAATGATGTGCATTAATCAATTGGAAAAAAATAATTACACCAGCCATTCTGTTTTCTTAGTGCTAATATTTTTAATGCACTTTGATATGCTACATTTCCATCTTGGTGTTGTAGAAACAGTGAATTAAAGTTGATACGTGAGGAATTATTTGGGTTCAAAGTGTCGAGAGTGTGCATGGTGAGCTGTGTGCAGTGTTTTGTTTATTTTTAAAAGGTTGTGTTTTTGTTTATTTCACTTTTTATTTGTTTCTCTTTTTTTTTACTTGTGATTCCAGCATATTCTTAAGCTCAAGCAAACGATCAATAATTGTCTCTCATGGTCTTTGCTTTATTGAATGTCCGATAACCTTCTCATAGATTGTATATGCACGTGTTTTCGAACACAGCCCTCACTTAAAACAAACGTGTAAAGAGCGCTTCGGTCCGGGGTCGATTTCGCACTGGAGATCGGTAGAGTTCAGATTACTACCCGTCCTCCATCACAAAGTGCACATCTTTTTTCGGAGAAGTGATTAGATTATCAACCGTCCTCATTCAAACAGTAGACAACTTTTTCAGAGAAAGTGCTTAGATTGATACTTATCCTAAATCAGAAAATATACATCTTTATTGGCAGAAAGTGTTTAGATTATTGCCCATCCTCAATAAAAAAATACACATCTTTTGAGGAAAAGCTATCGAACCTAAAGCCAGGCGATTAATAGTCCGAGGCTTTGTGTTTGTTCACACATAAGAGGTATGAATGGTAGAGAGGGAACCTCCAATGGACAAAAAAATTGACTTTGAAAATAGGTTAGGTTTGACCCTTCTCCTCTTGTCTCTCATAGTACTAGCTTGGCAACTGTACAGCAAGAACCACGACTGATAACGTAAGGGGGAAGGGGGAGATAAATTTCAAGATCCTGTTCCCTGGCTATGCAAGTCCAAATACCACCCGTGGATCTGCCTATGCTTTCTTAGTTCATTATGCATTCCCCCCCTCCCCCCAAAAAAAAAAACAAAAAAAAAACCCCGAAGTGAACTATCATATAAATTGTGCAACAGTTAGTAGGTAATAAATCTGTCACATGCACTCCTTTGTTACTGGTTATGATTATAATACATAATACTCACATAATACATCTCTACATAAAATGCAAGTATAATATATCAATAGCAAAATGCCCGAAATGTTTCAAAGTCCATTCTCTTTCAATCAGTCAAGTTACCTCACCATTAGGCTAACGGCTGCCTATCATGACCGGACTTCTTGCCACACCAAATTCAATGTGATTAGAAAATACAATTATTTTCACCAGGTAAACTTTGATTTCAGCCCATTGGCTTGTCTTGTTATTTGTAAATCTTAGCCATTAGACTATAAACGCTACTCATCCAAATAAGACTAGTTTAAATGACATCAGCAAATTCTAGCACATTCTTCACCTGAGGTGTTTACTCCAAACATGTCATTGTAAGCTTTTCCTAAGGTCGGGTCACATTGACACTTAACAATTTATAATTATTAAGTATAGAAATAGGGATAGGCAAATTTACTCCACCACAGATTGCATCAGCAATTTCTAGTATATTCTCTGTATGGGGTGTTTGCTCCAACTCTTGGGACTTATACAACTATCATCAGAAGCAGTTAGATCAGTTCACATTAACATCTACTCTATTAGGAGTAAATTTCAAAAAATTATTGGTGAACCTTCCACCATAATATTAAAAGAACTTCAAACACATTTTATGTCTTTTTAAGACTTACGAATAATTATTTCTACACGGTTTAGAAACAAGAGATTAATAGTTCAATATGCCTCAATACTCAGTGAGCATTAAACATCAGGCAACATAATAATATCTCTCATTTTAAGTTGGAACTTGACCAGTTATATCTCCACACTTAAAACAATATAAGCACACAGTTTATCATGAATAATCACTATAAGTTCCCTTTGTTATAAGTTATAGAAATGACCCTTTGTGTCTCTGTACTTAAGGAAATACAAACGCAAATCATATGCAAAAATCATTATCATCATTTCGTTTCTTCTTACATATATACATAAGGTAGCATCATATGGACAAATCTGGTTTAAATTTATTTCTTCTCTCTACAGTAGATACAAAATATTTATATAAAGATTTCGCAGCATTTACAAAGACTTATGCACTGGATCTTTACAATCCTGTTTCTACAGCCAACATTATGTGTGCTACGTCATTCCACTCTCATTGGGAGTCTCTGTGCATAATTAGTCTAACATTTACTACATAAGTGGTGTGCTGAATCCGTCGCCTACGTAGATAGTCTGTGACGCAATGCTCCCTAAGTTTATAGATTGCGTGAGCCTTGTTCCCAGGTCTACCGGCATGTTCAAATCCTTCTTCACCAGCTTCACTCTTCAAACAAGTCAAAACTAAGCATTTTAATCAAACATTTTGTTTGACCAAGCATAATTATTCTAAAATCAACTGATCGCAATTTAAAAAGCCTGACGATTGAAATGGGTCAATATAGGGTTGCTACAACCCCATAACAGGTGCATGTCACTACAGGACTTCATTCCGGCATTAGGGAGTTTTATCCTTAAGTCCTCCACTAATCCTTCATGCTGGGGAGAATAAAGGGTTGTCTCGAAATAGATATGCTGTTATGCATTTGGAAACAGTAGCTGTATAGTACTTTATAAAGTTAATATTATGTGCATACGTGTGTAATTTTGAAGATTTTAAAGTCAGTTGTGAAAGCATTTATAGATGTGTAATACAGAGTGGTTTCAGCAGGAATACAAGCTCTGATAATTGTAGATATACTGCAAAAATATAGTTTCCGATTCGATTTACTAATCTATTATTGTCCTGATAGTCCAGCATTTCAGAAATTTATAGCACTAGAAAGTGTCCATAATCGATAGTGTAAAGGGAAAGTACTCATGTATAAATGTAGAAACTTTACGCTAAGAGTTATGTACCTGTTTACGTATGTGTTACTTTATATCTTGCCAACCGAAATGAAACTGTTGATCAAACAATTAATATTTTCTCTTACTTGTAATTATTTAGAAATTAGTAGTTATATCATGGTGATATGAAATATTTATCAGATAATACATGATTTTTCATTTTAAGAGACCCACCAGTGGTTATTATAGCAAACGGAAGTACTGGCACAGTTGACAAGGACACATCACATGAGTATCTGTGTCAGGGGTGTGGCAAATTTCTGACAAACGATGGTCTGTACTAATGCGAGAAAAGTTATCAGCTTTTGATTATATAACTCAAAGGTAAATAAGCGTATGATGTCCTTTTTAAAAGAATTTAGTTCACAATGTTACCGTATTCAGGTAGTAAATCATTTACCTTGTATACTGTATAATATTCTCTACTTTCGTTTCTTTGTCGTTGTCCAGCAAAAGCTACTGGCCGCTATTTGTACTGAACGAATAAAATCACCTGGATTTAATTGATACATGAAAACAGGTGTTGTACAGTTTATATGAAGACAATGTGTGTTTATAGAACATTGTATTAATTAACCGCAACGTCTGATTTTCCTTTATGATTTTACCTGGAAAATCGAGGGGAAGTAATTCGAGATGAGTGAAAGTGCAGTAGAGTTACTTGAGGAGAGTCTAATACCAACATTTTGTCCTATTTCTTCTGTTCTTAATATATTTATGTTATAAATTTTATTTAATTATTTCTTTTCCTATTTAGGTGGAATTTTACATAAATTACGCATGAAATATAAGATTTAATCTGTATATACATTAATACGTTATTAGCCAAGTGATTTATTAGTTGATGTGTTTCCATCAATAATATACATGATAGCTTGTTTATCAGCTCTGCATGTCTGGTCTAGTTATACGACATTGTATCCATATTATTTTTTATCCATATTACTTTTTACTTTTGGGTTTAATATTAAATTTTAATTTTAAAAATAGTTAATGTCCAGTATTTCCCTACTGATTCTTGAGTTGCAACTACTGACAAGAGTGGCTCTAAAACCTATACTAATATCGGGTATATGTTTTATTGTCCGTGTGATATCAGTCAAAATAACCGTTTCACTTGCGATAAATGAAGCGTTTTCCTCTGGGTATATATACCCCTATATACCCCTACCCAGTCTTGCCAGTGCAAGGATCACGTGCATCATCAGATAAAATCTTAGTTCAAGGCCATGTATTTGTCGTCTCTGAGTTCAAGGAATATATATTTAATTAGTTCTGGAAACTTATATTGTAAAATTTGTCAGTGTACCTGTGTGGACTGGTAGTAGTTGCTCCAAGGGTGTGATTGATAGAAGATTAAGAATAAGCCTTATTTTTACTCCCTCCACCCCCGGAAAGAAATAAATCATGTTTGTATTTCTTCTGTTGGCTTTTAATGCACTTGCCAATGTTATCAGTTGTTCACTGTAAAACTTCGTTCTTGTACGTGTGTATATGTGTTGTATCTGTCCGTTATTGAGGGTGTGGTCATGTTTCTTTCATCTATAGTAATTTCGCCATTGGTTTTTGAGGATGATATTCTTATCGCAGAGTCGTTTGCGGGCATTAAAATCTCCACAGATAATGGTATTCAACTTGTCTAATGCTTTTAAACCGTCGTTAGTGACGTCATGCCAGTCTGACTGGGAAATATAAACATTGTGAATTATAATTTGTTGTAGCGTTTGTTGTTGAGATGTACGTCTTCTTATGCCGAAATTATTTCCAATGGTGTATTGGAATGTCAATGATGTAATGTCTTGTTATCAAATAGATGCATAACTAATTTTGAAATAAGTAATCGGTTGAAGAAATTATGATTGCACAGGCATTCTTTCCAGTAATTATTTCTTAATTAGTGTTGATTGTTAGTATGTAATTGCTGTATTGTTTAATTTGGATATTTTTTATTATAACGAAAAGAGCGTGTTCTTTCCGCGAGAACTGTGACGTAATATTAGGTATATTTTAACGTTACAGTTTTTTAAGTTTGATTTCCTTTCCAGAATTTTCTTGCAAGCCTAAAGAATGGCCACGGCCCAGGTTGAATTTGAAGAAAATATGCTCAGCTGCGAATGCTCAATTTGTCACGAAAACTTTGTGCAGCCCAAGATCCTTAGATGTGGTCACCTTTTGTGTCGAGCCTGTCTTGTGGACTGGCTGCAGTCCAAGCCCAATGCCCAGTGTCCACTATGTCGCTACGACATCATAGCTTTGCCAACGCGGGGAACAAAAACAGCCCAAGAGCTAGCCGACTCATTGCCTACAGATCTAGCAATGGCCGCCGTGGTGGACTGCAAAGCTGTCTTGAGCGGGGAACATGCGTGTTGTGTGCATGTGGATGCAGTCGCTCTGGTCATGTGCTTGCAATGCGGTGACATGCTGTGCCAGTCTTGCGCCGACGTTCACAAAAAGTTGTCCATGTCGCGGAACCATGTGCTGAAAGAAATGGCCACACTCACCCCAGAACGTCTGGCAGCAAGTCGCCCTGGACTGTGTCTCGTCCACTCGGACGAGCTTTGTAAGCTCTTCTGCTCCAACCATAACGTGCCCATCTGTCAGGTTTGCTTTGCTTCTAAGCACCGGACATGCACAGAAGTAACCGACCTTAAGGATAAGCTGGAAGAAGCGCGGGCCTCGCTAAATGACCTAGATTCTCAACTGAACGCGCTCGAGTCTCAGTTTGCAGAAAGGATCGTTAAGTGGGAGGACAACCTAGCTCAGTCGGAGAAGGTCATGAAACTCACACTTGTGGAGGTCGATTTGGCATGCAATCGATTACAGTGCTGTATAGAAGCGTGCCGAAAGCGTTTGAAAGGGCTCGTAGAGAACGCTGAAAAGAAAGTTAAGACTACCGTGCGGGAAATGAAGACCAGACTAGGATACAAGCGGGGGAAGTTATCGTCACATAGGCAGCTGATAAAACGTGTTCAGGATACGGTTCCCAGCTCTGCTATCTTCGAGATGACCTCCATACTCAGCACGCGTGTCAAGTACCTCATCCTCAACACCTCCGTGCCGAAAGACTCCGAGGCCTTTATCATGCCAAAGCTTATAATTGATGGAGAAATGGTGAACAAATTTGAGCAAGACATCGTAAGCCTTGGGAAGTTGGCTGTCCCTAATGAACTCCCTAAGGAAGATAGCATCGCAGCTGATAGCGCGCACGTACCGGTAAGGATTACCAATTTATATGCAGGCACTGTAAACAATTTCTCTCTTCCATAACATTAAAGACAAACATTTACCATCACACTATATTTTCATAGCGCTTGTATGTCCGCCAAATGTTAGAGACGAATAGTGTCTGCTGGACGATCATTAATCAAATAAATTAAGATTCTCGTCACTTGTAATTAGTTATGAAATATTAATTAATAATAATAATAATTTTCATTAACGAAGTGGCGTTGGCGTCATACATTTATACGTGTAATTTTTAGTTGTTGGTTAGTTGCAATAAAGCAATCATGTGTGCGTGTGTGTTATATTCAGAAGTCGATGACCTTTAACAACAAACGTGGAAAGTGCATTAAGCTGACCAATAAGCAGCAGTCAGCTGAAAAATTCCGGGATGGTGAATTCGGCATTGTGTTCTCCCGGGAACCTATGAACATCAACAGACTGTATGAGGTTTGGCGACTTTCGTCTTTATTATGAATGAAATAATAGGTTTACTGCATTGCGTATTTCTTACTTTATTATGAATTTAAATACTGTACTTACTACGTGACTCCTTCCTTACATTATGAATTTAAATAATGTAGTTATAAAATGACGTCATTGTTACTATATTATGCATTTAAATACTGTAGTTATTAAATGACGTCATTGTTACCATATTATTAATTTAAATACTGTAATTAATTGACGTCTTTGTTACTATATTATGAATTTTAATGTTATATTTACTGCATGGCGCCTTTCTTACATTATTTTGACCGAAAGGCTATACTTAACTGCAGTAAGTGTTTTAATTTATTTTTTTGCTTACGTCACGTTAATGTTTTCATTAGCGAATAAGGAGAGCTCACGTTTGTTTTATAACCATGACGTTTAGCGTTATTATAACACTCGATGTTTTCAACACAAACATCACATAACGTTCAGCAATACAACCACTTATACCAGGATATATAATTGGAAATTGCTACTTTAAATCAAAACTAATTAAAATATTCATTAGCAAAATAAAGTGGAGTTAAATAAATAAATATTTTCAGGTACAAGTTGACAAACGCGACTCCCCATTGAGTGGCTTGGTGCAGACAGGAGTGACAGGAGGGAACCCATACTCTTCCATTGCTGTGCCACAATTCTCCCAACAGCTTCCAAATTCCATCATAATTGGAAATACCAAAATTTGGCAGAGCGGAGAAATTGTAAGGAATGTTTAACTTTTAAAAATACATTAACAAACTCAATTTTAACATTATTACATAGAATCTGCACATCTATTGTTTACTTCAAATGGGTGTCATTATATTTTCATTAATTGAATTTTGTGCTATTTTTATTTATTATTTATGAGTTGAATGACTGATTAAACTGGTGAAATTTCCTGATTAATCCTTCCTTCTGAACTTCTTTCTTCCTTTGCCTTCCTTCCTTCCGAGCTTCTTCTTCTTTCTTTCCTTCCTTGCTTCCGAACTTCAAACTTTCTTCCTTCCTTCCGAACTTCCGAACTTTCTTCCTTCCTTCCGACTTCCTTCCGACAGAACTTCCTTCTGAACTTCCTTCCTTCACAACTTCCAAACTTCATTCCAAACGTTCAAACTAACAAAGTTTCAAACTTCGAAACTTAATTCAAAACTTCCAAAATTATAAACATGTGAACTTCAAAACTTCATCCCTTACTTCCTTCCAAACTTCTAAACTTCCAATGTCACTGTTAGAGTGAGATAATAATCGGTGACGCCAAATCTTGTCTGTTATTTCATTACAACTTTTAGGCATAGCAGTAGAAATTGTGACTACTTCCTTCATAAGCTTGTTACTGCCATGCGTAGCATCTGCAATATTTGTTGGAAATAATTTTGATTTTTTTCTACTATGTGCTGACCTGTCTTTTGAATATTTTGTTTTCGTACTGCATTACTGTGCTGCCATAAATAAAGTAGTACCATATTCTTCATATTTATTTGTCTTTAACACACAAAACTAGCATCTCAATGAATGCTTTCTTCCCGTTGGAAATGGTAATTGTGTTACTAGTGTACATCGTCAGGTGATATGTATTATTTATTAATTAGAACCTTCACTTTATTTAAATTGTCTCTTTTCCGTTCAGATCCAGCCTCGAACCGTTATCACACGAGCCGCTGGTCGAGTTGTCAAATCGAGCTTCACCGGCAGTTTTCTGGCGAACACGAAAGAAAAAAGTCGCATTGGCATTCTCGTAGATTCGGCACGACGTCTCCATGTGTATTTTGACGGCACTGACCAGGGAGTAGCCGCCCTTGACGTACCGATGCCTTGTTGGGCCGTCTTCGACCTCCATGGGTCGTGTACGAAAGTAGGTTAATCAATTGTTTATGTAGATTTTGAGGTGGAAATAAACTTGCACGATTTTTCTGTGGTATTATTTGATGAAATTCGTACGCTTACTTGTTAAAACAATATTTTGATACCAAATTAAACTATTTATTGTATTTTATGGTATGTTATTTGTATTATTCATTTATAACGTTTATACATTGATCGCCGATGCACTTAAATCTCAAGATCGTAAAATTAAAATTGTAAAACAATAATAGTTGAACAATACGCCCTTTCTCTCAGTTTCTGTATCTTTTTTGTGTTTTTTTTTTTTTTGTGTATTTGTTAGTAACTCTCACTTTAACACAAAACACACGCACACACAAACACATACTCACGTGTACATATTGTCACATACTTCACAGATACACTGATTACGAGATATTTATTACAGACCTAACTTTATATCGTACCCTGCTAGCTATCTAATTTGTTCAGTATATCAAATACTACTTTTTACAAGCCAAAAGCAGTTCGACTTTTCTTTGAACTTTCAGATTACATCTTTACCGATACGAATCATTCAGTGAACCATGCTTCCAATGAGCTGCAGCCATCCAGAACACGTGACATTACTGCAGCACTAATGGCACGGCGTGGTCCTTCAAGCACTTGCCTGCTGCGCTGGTCACCTTAGAAAGGTGTCCACTGTACTGTTCTTATTGGAGCGAGATGAGTCCAGAGTTATACTGACATTTACTTTGCGCATCCTTTAACATTCATGCAGTAATTTGCGCAGTGTTTTGCAGTCATATAATGAGTGCAGTACATGGCAGAAATTTGTACAGTAGTTAGCAGTAGTTCATGCACTATGATTAATATTCCTATCAAGTGTAATTTGTACAGTTACAGTTTTCCCATAACATTTTAAAATATTTGAAAATGCCAACAAAACGCCACGTTGGACTCTTTGGACTTTAACCCATCCTAGTTACAATCAGTCGTTTTGTGTTTCTGCAAGTCTTATAATTTGAAATGAGAAATGAGAGATAACATATTAATTGTATTGATCAGTTATGGCTTACGTGTACTTTTCATGCACTCAATGATTGGCTTTATTTAGGGTTCGATTATTCATTTTCTTCACAGTAATGTTAATTGTATTGTTGTCTTTATTTTTCCAATACAACAATAGTATCGGTTGCATTACTATAGTGATAGACGATACAAAGGACAGTGGTACTATGGTGTTTTACTAAACCAAATGTATATATTCATTGCTTTTATCTAACAAACCTATTAGATTTATTAATTTATATAAAGAAAGATTCTATTTTTAATTTATTGGAGCTCTACACGAGAAAAAGGAATGGGTTTGTGACTTGAATGACTGATTGATACAAATTTATTAACAATGTAAAATAAGGAAGATGGATTACATTTCATCCGAATATTTATCTGAAAATAAACTTATATTTGTTTAATTTTTGTTTTCATTTTGTTTCATTGATTTTGTGCATGCCTGACACACGTGTTCTAATACATTATATAATTATTTTTCATGTGTTATAAATCACACTCGCATATTTACATACATACCGTACAAACCTGCTTACGCACATACTTAGGAACGTAAATATTTTACTCCTTAGAAAACTAAAGCAAAGTGACACTTCTTTCGTGCACTGTGTCCTAGAGGTATGCTGAATTGATGAATGAGTGTTATAAGTGTGTATTACGTTAGTGCATTCTAACATTAGTATTTCATTACAAGCTTGCACATAAATTGTTCTTGTGTTTTGTGCATTATTATCTCGTGTACTTCCTGTAGACTTTCAAAGTTTTAAATTAGTCATTCATAAATTATTATCTAATGTACTCCCTGCAGTCTTTCAGTTCTTTATTATTAGTTTTAAATTAGTCATTCATAAATTATTATCTCGTGTACTCCCTGTACACTTTCAGTTCTTTATTATTAGTTTTAAATTAGTCATTCATAAATTATTATCTCGTGTACTCCCTGTAGTCTTTCAGTTCTTTATTATCAGTTTTAAATTAGTCATTCATAAATTTAGTCAAATCTACTTTTTTTAAAGTGGAACTTTCATTATGAATTATTTGGAATATGATTTGCATTCATACATATTTCCTTTCGAACTTTCAATAATAATTGGCATTTTGTAGTGTTCACCTTTTCCAGCTATTTATTCTTTACATAAATGTTACTCTAAATGTTGATAAAGAAACCTACAATATGAAGTTCATATCGTGATGTGGGTCAGACAGTCGTAACTTCGCTGTCTACAATTCATCGCGAAATTAAAGCATCGGTGTGCCGAGAGATTTTGCTTTGCTTAAATAACCAATAGTAGACACATGCAAACAACTCTACACACTCACAGAAACATGCATATTTCCTGCCAATCGTAGGTCTTCTAATACTAATTCAGTTCTCATAGCAACGTGTCGATGTATGTTGCATGTCACTGACGGTTGGGATTGTGTTTTATTTTATAGTAGTAGTAGTAGTAGTACTAGTAGTAGTAGTAGCGGTGGGGTGTATGTAAAATATTAGATTACTCTTGACTTCATCCTGCGATCGGGTGCTCTTATAGACCCAATCTGTAAAAATAATTTTTTTAGGAAAAACATATCCATATAATCAAATTAATGTAGTGCAAAGATAAAATATCTACGCATATTATGAAGTGTGTCTCAATTTTATTAACTCACTTTATGGCCAGTTGTACATGACGCCATTTTTATATGACTCTCGTAAGTTGGTCAGTACATTTAAGCTTATCGAAGAGATTAAATAGCACCCTATATCATGCCACATAGTCAGGTTTGTTTCCTTTTATCTCCATACATACCGATGTTTCTATATTCATCGAATGATACTTAGAGCTGACACCAACATTATTTTTTTAATTTAAATTGCGTCGAAAGAGCTACTTCATATGACACAAAATGCTGAAGGTATTTAAACAGGTAAGGTGGAGAGACATCATTCTTATTTGATGCATCGATCCTGCCTGTGGGATATTTCTGAGGAGATATTTTATTTTATTTTTCTTCTTATGATAGGTGAGTTTTAACCACGAATGAGTTGATCAATTTTTTGTTGTATCGTTTGGAACGTTAAATTTAAAAACAAATGCGTAATTGTATACTATTTTAATTGCGCTTTTACCAGAAAGAAGATAATTATAAAATTTAGAGAATGTATCCAATGATATACTTTGCGACAGTTAAAGTAAGGATTATTGGGGAAAAAAGATTTTTTCGCTTGATGTCTGCTTTCGATAATGAAATGGAATTCGTCAAAAGCAAAACAAGAAAACCTACTATAACAGAAAAGTATTAGTTTTGCCTACAGAATTCTTTATTTGTATATAATTTCTTTTCCTGGTTTAACTTCAAACAGATTGCAATAAAAACACAGGCAAAGAGACATCTTGACACTTCTAATAGATAGATAGATAGGTAGGTAGGTAGGTAGGTAGGTAGGTAGCTGGGTGGATGGATGGATGGATGGATGGATAGAGAGAGAGGGAGGGAGGGAGGGTTAGGTAGTTAGTATGTACGCACTAAAATGCATTCTCTCATCTCTAACAGATATGCTTATGAGGCACTAGGATTATACAGTAATGAATAAGATTTACTGAACGCATTGAAGCAATGCTAGTAACTATTTCACAAATAAATTTCTTCTAAAGAATGGCACAAACACCTAGCAAAACAAAGACTTTAGACTGCTCAAATTGCCAGGAAAGTTTCACGCACCAACCCAAAATTCTGCGATGCGGGCACCTTTTGTGCCGCAACTGCCTCATCAGTAAGCTGCAGTCAATGACTGACCCGCCGTGCGCAATGTGTCGAAGCATCATCGTCACTGCCCAGGAGCGAGGGGTCTAAGACTAGCGACGAAGTGGCGAACGAATTCCCTACTGACCTCGCCATGGTGACCGTTGTGCAGAGCGCAAAGCAACTTAAGTCTACCACTAAATAGCATTAACTTAATTAATGTCAGCTGCGTGATCAAGTGTAGAATTCAACATGTAAATGAAAAAAATGAATGAAAACAAAATTATACTACTGACGAAAATAAAAGAAATCACATAATTTTTTTCTAATTGATTTCTTTTTTTAGATTTATATATTGTGCGTTTTGTACCAGTGTTGGCAATATATATTTGTTGGTCCCTTCTTAGAGTAGCTATGGTGAGTAGAAATTCATGTCATTCACGCTGATGGATGTCTGTTTTTCCTATATCCTTAAAGAAAGGATTTTAGCAAATCTTACAGTCTAGAAGTTCACACCCTGTGTTATTAACATGTAACAGTAGCAGTGTTAAAATATTTACCTGTACATCTTGATTGTGTTTAATATAAAGACAAAACAATATTGCTCATGCATGAAGCCGCATTTAAAAGTTTTATAAAATTACAAGTGTTTTTATTCATAAATTTGCTACAACATAATAACATAGACTCTAGAACATAGTAAATTAGTCGCCATGACATAATGACCTAATCATCATAACGTAATAGCCTACTTGCCACAATGTAATAATCTACTGCTATCTCATTGTGGGACATAATTTAGTGTGATATGTAAGCAAGGACAAACGAAATGCTAACCATTGGCAGAATAATTTTACGTCAACCCCATCTGACGTCACACATTTACATCCTAGCCCACTAATGCATAAATGCAGTACTTTTAAATCAGAACATTGATACTAAATGGACGTTTTTCTTACAGAGTGTACCACAAACAGTCTATAAATATTCTTTCTCACTATCATAGGTGTAACCTATACCAATGTGTTTGTTAATTAGATTGCTCAATAGACGCTATAGCCATATGATGAATATAGATCAAACACAGAAATAGAAAAAAATATCTGAAATCTGTCTGTTAATGTTTTCAATTATTTAAATTGTTATTAAAGAAGAGTGTGCATTTTTACTTATTTATTATTTAAAAGTAGTTAATGAACTGCAGATTTTGAAAGTTAAAATTATGTTTAGAAAAATAAACGTTTTAAAAAAATTAAACAAAACTGGTAAAACTGATTTATCCATGATCAGATTTATTTTTGTATTAATTGCAATGTACAACATCGGGAAAAAATTAGATAATGAAAACGTACAGAGCGAAAGAAGAATTCATATTAGTGGTGTTATGCCTTATTCTTAATTTGTTTGTTTTTCTTTTAAAAAAGAGAAAGAAATGGAAATTAGCCACTTAGAAGAAATTGCATGTGAACATAGGCATACAAACTGCACTGTTCGTTAGAAAATGCATGTGAACAAGACATATAAACTGCACTGTTCGTTAGAAAATGCATGTGAACATAAGCATACAAACTGTACTGTTCGTTGGAAAATATATGTGAACGTATAA
Source organism: Sinotaia quadrata (assembly GCA_028829895.1). NCBI lineage: Eukaryota > Metazoa > Mollusca > Gastropoda > Architaenioglossa > Viviparidae > Sinotaia > Sinotaia quadrata. The sequence goes on from CM054180.1 coordinate 114,175,433, forward strand.
AATACCTTCATATATACGGATCACAAAAAATATGTCGGTCAAATTTCGAAAATCAGTGACTTGATGTCATTTAATTATCTTGTACCAATGAGATCTTTTACAACCATCTATTTTTAATGTCAACCTTAAGATATAACAGTAAAGATTGATAACAATATTTATTCATGTTTACCTTAAAGGCTATCCTCTGTATTAAACAGGATAGTTAAAGTGCAATGGGCAAATAGACAGAACAAATAATATTCGGGTATTTTTAACTTCACCACTCTGTGTCAAAGGCCTAACTAGTAAACTGGCAATGGATGTGGGTTTTCTCGTCTATTCCTGTTCCTCCCATACTCTTACACGTCTCAACATACTCATTATCTCGAGACCCATCGTTCAGGTCAACTGCTAGGCCCCTGTAGTGACTCGAAGTACAGCTGTGACACGCCCCAGCCAGCTCGTTGATCTGAAATGATACATAAAAAGTCCTCTGTTCTGTAACGTGGATGGATACACTTTCAATCATACGTGTTGTCCATTGTTACAGAAAAAGTGTTGGAGTATTGTGTTTGTTTGTAAACAACATAGCAGAAATTAGTGTTTTTTTTCTATTCTACCAAATAAATAATATTGTCAAAGTCCTAATACACTTTGTTAAAAAAAATTGAACTTTAGCCTTGCTTAAGATCGATCGCTTCAAATATGCTGATGACGTGATTATAAATAGACAAAGAGCAGCGAGATGGTTTGAGTGTGCTAACTAGGAGAATGGTTATGATTCAAATTTCTAATTTATCTATCAATCTCAACGTGTGTCGTGTTCGTTAGAAATCGTTTGTATTAGACTTTAATATATTAAAATAACATTTTTAAAAAGCATACTCACGAACATACACACACAAAACTTACATAAATACGTCCTTTATTTTTTAGAGCCACGAGATACTTAAGAACTGACAAGCTAACGCAGACACTCCCTCCTGGTGCCGGTCCTGATTTGCACTCAGGGCAAGTGTAGCTGTACAGACAATAAAAGTAACCTATACAGTTTGTGAACAGTGTAACTGTAGCTGTACAGACAATAAAAGTAATCTATACAATTTGTAAACAGTATAACTATAGCTGTACAGACAGTTTGTGAAGAGTGTAACTAATGCTGTACAGACAATACAAGTAACCTATACAGTGTGTGAACAATGTAACTGTAGCTGTAAGACAGTTTGTGAACAGTGTAACTGTAACTGCACAGAAAATGCAAGTAACCTATACAGTTTGTGAACAGTATAACTGTGTATCTGCACAGACAATAAAAGTAACATATACAATTTGTGAACAGTGTAACTGTAACTGCACAGTCAATAAAAGTGCCCTATAAAATTTATGAACAGTTTAATTGAAGAGGACATTTATAGCTTATAGACGTATACAGTTTAAACCTGGATATTTTGTATGTGTGAACGACTGTTGTCATAGAGAATTGTGAATGAGCACAAGGTGTAAAATTCTCGCAGTTGCATTAGAAGGCCTTTGACAACCTCTATAAACTGGCTCTGCTGCCAATGTCTGCGTATAAGAAATATAACCACGTCCGAGTTCTGATATTCTAAAATACGTAGTTCAATATATAAAATAATTGACATCTTAGCACTGCTGAAAATATAGAATATTTTCATACTGTGATGTAGACGCTGATTCTGCAAACTGAAATTAAACCAGAGAGAATAAAGCGTTCTTAAACAAATTTATGCGAGTAACTAAAGCATTCAAAATGTGAATTAATTATTCTACTTGTATGTTTGCATAATGGACTGTTGACGTTACGTTTATTTCAATGAAACTATAGATCTATAAGTAACTTAATGGCAACCTAGAGCGTGATGCCGTGCGTCCGTTGCACAAGTCGTAGAGGTTGTTGTAAGCAAAGGCGTTGTCAGTTTTCCCGGAGGCGTGGGCCCTTGCTGTTTGGACGTTTGGAGAGTTCAGTAGTTGACAAGCTAAGTTTTTCACTTCTTCCCCACAAGAGCCTGCATCTGTCATCAAAACACAATTAGCGTGTACTCTGGTAACACTAATCAGGCTCTTGGCAAACCACATTATGCATGTACCCTGTAACACTAATAAGCAGTCATCATGACCACATTATGTACGCAATCTGGTAACGCTAATTAGTAGTCATGACAATCATGTTATGCATATAATGTGGCATCAGTTGTCATGACAACTACACTGTGTATATATACTCTACTCATACCTACTGTCATGGCAATCACACTATGTACGTAATTCCGATACTTAAACCCATCGAGCTATGAAGTGCATGTCTTGTAATTGTGTGGCTTTCCTTTCTCCAGTAAAACAATTATGACAACCACAACACATAAAGAAATTACCAATAGCTGTGTAGTAGTAGCAGTAGTATTGGTATTATTAATAACGTTATAGTTATTATTATCTTCTTCACTAGAAGTAGCAGTATTGATTATGTTGATTCTGTTGGTGCCTATGTTGATGATAGCACAGGCTATGATGTTTCTTGTAATGAAAATTATTTGATAATACTGATGATGTTGATGGCAACGTTAATGCTCCTTCTGAAGGAATGATAATTATTAAATATTCAATTTCTTTTTTAAAAGATGAGTACCGTGGAGCAGATTATTATACTATTAACATATGTGACGTACATTGAATTTTAATTGAAGTTCGGTAAAACTGTTTAAATGTGTAATTTGTAATTCACCACTTGAAACCTTACTTCAAAAGTCCAGGATTGTGTTATTTGCTTTATGTTTTATAGTATGCTCTCTCTATTAAGAAATATTACTCTGCTTAAATATGTTTGCTCTTCCGTATATGAATTTCCAGGGTTAAAACACTTATTGCGAACACAAGGGTGACAAGACTAATGTAGAAAACTATAATTTGTAAAGCAGAAATGGTGAGATCGAATTTTCTGGTAAACGTAACATAGGGCGATTATTGCTACAGTATAACATTTCACTCAAGCATTTGTTGTAAATGTATCTTATCCTTACAGAATGCTTTTCCAAACTCCATGAACGTATTGTAATGGGAAATATGTATGAAACCATTCACTCTTACTTTCAATTTTTAATCTCTAACCCTTAAGCATTGACATTGTAATGTCTGCTTACCACATTGTGTGCTAGACCCTTTGATCAAGTAATTTCCCGCAATCCACAAGCGCTGAAAACAAAAACAAAAAGCACTCTAATATGCGCAAATACAGTTGATATTGCTAAGATTAATATATAACATGTAAAATGTATACTTCACTTCAAACAGTGTGTGGCGGAGTAAATTTGTCCTATCCCTCTTTCTAAACTTCATTAAATATTTCTTGTCAATGTTAACGTCATATAAACTTTCAAGTGGAATATTTTTCACCAGTATGCAATTGACATTCATTCAAGTATCGCCACTCACCTGAGACCCGGTATCAAGCTCATACCATGTGTAGCTACCAGCAACAGTTTTGGTTCCGGTGGCCTTGAAACAGGTCCCGGAGTTGTATATGCCCACTACAGTACTTCCGCTTGTTCCCGCTATGGACACATTCACACGAATATAAATAAAGATTCATTCACACACGGATGTACGTAAAGACAAATTAACACACACTTAAAGAATAAAGATTCATGAACTCGTACGTATCGAAGAAAAGACACCTCATCATATAGGTATAGAAGGAAATACGCAATGACACGTTTAGAAATAAAGACACATAACACATACGTGTGGAAGGAAAGACACTGACACAATTGCAAAGCAGTAAAGACACATGGATGAATATGCCCATGCACATATCGAAGCAGATGACGTGACACATACCAATAGTGCACACGTTCACATCCTTCACACATATTCATACACATACAAGTACAGGCAACACACACACACATACACACACACACACACACACACACACACACACACACACACACACACACACACGCTATCGATATCCATGCCCATACTATGCAGTCACATTTGCAAACACAAACGTTTCTACACCGCATAAATATATCCCAGACTATTAATATCACGTTCGAGTACACCATGAGTATTTATGGTTAATGACTTGAGTCCACATATGCACTAGATATATACGTTCAAGTGTATTTAATATGATTTTAATATCATTCTTACTATATTTTATTTGTAAATTCTACCTATAATTAATTATAAATTCTACTTTAAACTATAATTTCATTTCAACTGTCATTGAATTTGATTAACTCTGTAGACATCGTGATTGGTCGACAATCATTTCGTGAGAAACTGCTTGAAACCCGTGTTCTTTCAGATCAGGTAAACAGAGCGTTTTTGTTTTATATCAAGTTATTATTGCACAAAACTTTTGGGATTCTGTGAAAGTTGTGTATCACAGAACCTGTGATTCTACCAGTGTAATATAGAGCCGCCCTGTATGCTCTTTCAAGACAATGTAAAACTAGCGCCTTCATGTTATGTAAAATAAATATAATATTAAATGTGTTCTCTTTCCTGGCCTCTGTAAAGTATCTTTCACGCAAGCAATAAGTTAAACTTAGCTTAAAATATAAAGTTAATGTAGAAATACTTTCGACAACTGCACAACTAAGTATACGTTGTCGAAGTATAACTTCATTTGAATCACGCATAAAGAGAAAATTAAAGGGACGTCACTTACGCTGGTCACGTGCATTGATTCCAGTGCCACTGACGCACAAACAGTCTCCACTGTTCACAGTAACCCCAGCGAGGTCGGCGCACGCGTAAGACGCGCACAACGATAATAAAAGAGCTGGCAGCATTGCTTTCTCCTTGACGGCGAGGTCACTTTTTTTTTTTTCGCTGGCACTTTCCAGATGATGCAGAAAGCCTTTTATCTGGGATATTATGTCACTAAATGTGCAGGTACATATACCCTTCAACTTTCGGGAAGTGGCTTTTGATTGGGCAGCCGAGAGTATCCTTGACATTCTTTTTTGCGCATGCGTGTGGACTGACAATATTTGCCCTTGCTGTTGATTTTCATAGATTTATGTTGAAAGAGCCTCCCCTGTTAGATCATGTTTGATGTAAGAGTTGATAGACGTTTAGCGTGACATATGCTCTGTCTTTGTTTGACTTTGCATACGCGTTTCATAAGTAAAATACCATTTTACAATGACAATGGTCGTGCCGTGCTGGCAGAAATAGTTATTAGAAATTTGATATCTCTTTCCGTGCAATCTACGCGCTCTTAAATATATTGAAAGAAAGAAAAGAACAGATCAGTTTAATATAATTCAAACTGAGATGGATAACGAATATAAATGTATATTTCCTCTCTGTCGAAACGTTATTAATATTCGTATACAAAAACGCTTCGAAGGCTGCTGAATAGTATGATTCATCCCTCTATAAATTAATGAAAATAAATTAATAATTAAAATAATTATAAATGAATTTGTAAAAAAAAAATATCATGTAAAACCCAGTCTTTTATAATCCTTGTTTGAAAAGCACGCTAAATAAATAGTAGTTGTAGTAAAAGTACTAGTAATACGTTTAGTAATGGTTGTAGCAAATAGTAAATATTATGATAGTGAGAATCGTCATAAAGGCAGTCATTAGTTTTTGGAACGTTAACTAACTAATAAAGAAAGCTTGGACTTAGTATATTTTGTATGTTTGCTTTTGCTTTATGATTTGAATTAGAGAATGCTTGTGTAATTGAGCCATTATTATTTCTATGTTCATTAATTTGACTAAGTTGTACATTACACTTGTGAATTTTATTAATACTATATTTCTTATGCTGTGTGTGTATCATGCTAACACAATTGTTGCAGGATTTGTAAGCTAAGAATGTTTGTAAGAGAGAAAGGAGTTTTAGAGATGAAATCTGTCTGAAATTTGTGTGTGTGTGTGTGTGTGTGTGTGTGTGTGTGTGTGTGTGTGTGTGTGTGTGTGTGTTTCTGTGTGTGTTAATGTCTATGCAAGGATAAAGTGAATTATTGTCCAATGTTAATAGAACAATGCTATGAAGTGATGTAAATGACAATGCTCTTTTGATTATACTAATGTGTTGTATATTTCATGATTTTTTTAATAAATATAAGTTAAATGTATTGACCTTCTTACACATATTGATAGGCATATATTGGATAGATAGTAGGTGGATGGGGTCTCGCTAAATATAGATTAAAGACGGATTAATATACTCCTTTAATAAGAAGTTTTCTACCTACGGAAGAAATGAGTGATAGTAAATGTTAGTCTTTAATGTGGAAGAGAGAAAGCGTTTACAGTGCCCGCTTATCGGCAAAGTGAGAGAGACGAGTGGTGTGTTTGGGAGAATTATTAATAACATAAAGATTCTCATCACTTGTAATGGGTGATTAATATTAATAATCATCATAACCAACAGCTAGAGTGGCATAGGTGTCACACAATCAGACAGCAACACGTGACTGAGTGGTGACAATACGGGAGCATTGATTAACCATTCAGACACGGTCTGGTCCATTGAGGAACATAAACATCAGTTACATTGAGACTGGTAAGCGATGGAAGGCGGGACCAAAGAACCCACTCTGACATTGGGTAATTTGGTGAAGTAAATCTTCTTGTGATAAATTCGGTGTTAAATACTAACTAAAAGTAGTCTTGTAACTTTATGTAGAAATATAAATTCTCTTCAAATCTGGTTTTCAAACCTTATAATTTTGATTTGGAGCACTTGCAAATTTAATCTGAGGACCCGTGTTTAAGAGTAATGATAATGCTAATGACTTGAAGTGATCTCTTTGTTCGAAATAAAATAATAATCAATTGTAAACAGGATACAATAGTATGCTCTGTGCTCAGTAATCATATATATACATACGAATGAGACATATTTTATTAAAAGCAGTAAGATTACGTTTGGGGGTGGGGTAGAGTAAAGAAATGAGAAGAGAGAGAGAGAGAGAGAGAGAGAGAGAGAGATTTTATAAAACAAAGCAATGTTGTGAGACAACATGTCCTCATTACTTCCCTACGCTGTTCTTTGTTTCTCGTTTACCTCGGTCTTTCTTTACATGGTGTCTTAATTTATTCATTTTAGTTCATTGCAGGACATAACTTAATGTGCTTTGTATACAAGAGCAAAAGAAACGTTAACCATTGGTAGAATATTTTTACGTCAACACGCTCTGACGTCACGCATTTACATTCTCCTGACTCAGTGCATACATGTACTACTACAAAATCATAACACTGATGTTAAATTGGCGTTTTACTGACAAAAGTGTACCACCGGCAACTGTATAAACATTATTTTTCACTACCATAGGAGTTGCATATACGAATGTGTTCCATAATTAGCATGCTCAGTGGACCTTATAGCCATTTGATCTATACAGATATTACGCTGAAGTAGAAAATTACATAAATCCGTCTGTTATAGTTGTCAGTTTAAAAAAATATATTATTGAAGCAGAGGATGCTTTGTTGCTGATGTAGTGAGTGAAAATGCGGACATGGAAATTTTAAATTATTTTAAAAAGTAAACGTTTTAAATAATTAAACAAAACTGGTGAAAACTGATTTATCTATGATAAGATTTTATTTATTATTAATTGCAATGCACAACATCAGAAAACAAATGGGATACATAACATGTACAGAGTGGAATAAGAATTCATATTTCTTATTTTATTTTCTTTAAAAAAAAGAAGAAATGGAACTTGACCACTCAATAGAAAATATATGTGAACATAAGCATATAAACTACATCATTCGTTAGAAAATGTATGTGAATGAGAAAACATAAAGCACCATCAAATATTTCAAATCGGAAAGAATATTCGATATCATTTAGAAAAACAGTGATATTTTGTCATTTAATTATCTTTTATCAATGAGATTTCCCCAATACCGTTAATGTTACAACCTATTCATTTTCATCCTAACGACGTGACAGTGAAGATAACTAACATTATTTCTTATTGAGTACCTTAAAGGTTTTCTTCTGTATTAATCAGAATATTTATAGTGCAATGAACAAACAGGCAGGACAAATAATATTCTGGTATTTTAACATCATCACTTGTTGTCAAAGGCCTAACTATTTATAGTGCAATGAACAAACAGGCAGGACAAATAATATTCTGGTATTTTAACATCATCACTTGTTGTCAAAGGCCTAACTATTAAAGTGACAATGGATGTGGTTTTTCTCGTCTATTCCTGTTCCTCCCCGGCTCTTACACGTCTGAATGTACTCGGCATCTCGAGACCCATCGTCTAGGTCAACTGCTAGGCCACTGTAGTGACTCGAAGTACAGCTGTGACACGCCCCAGCCAGCTCGTTGATCTGAAATGATACTTTAAATATCTAGTTTCTGTTCTGCAAAGTGGGTAAATACATCTAAAAATCAAACGTGTTGTCCATTGTGACAGAAAGTGTATTGGTGTATTGTGTCTGTTGGTGAACAAAAGAGTAGAAATAATTTTTTTTTTTTCTATTCTATAAATAATATTGTCGAAGTCCTAATTCCCTTTATAAAGTAATTGAAATTTAGCTTGCTTAAGATCAATCGCTTCAAATATGCTGATGGTGTGGTTATAAATAGACAAAGAATAGCGAGATGGACTGAGATTAATAAGAAAGGTAATGATTCAGAATTTCTCATTTATCTACGTTTAACAATCTAGAGATGTGTCTAGTTCGTTAGTAAAAGTTTGCATCAGAATTTAAAATAGAAAACTAAAAGAATAAAAGCAACCTCAATTAACATAAATTCATGCACGTACACAGACGCACACACCTGCACGTTCATATACACACAACTTACGTAAATGGGTCCTTTATTTTTTAGAGCCACGAGATAATTCAGAACTGACAAGCTAACGCAGACACTCCCTCCTGGTGCCGGCTGTCCTGATTTGCACTCGGGGCAACTGTAGCTATACAGACAATAAAAGTAACCTATACAGTTTGTGAACAGTTGTAACTGAACAGACAATAAAAGTAACCTATACAGTTTGTAAACAGTGTAACTGTATCTGCACATTTAATAAATGTAACATATACAGTTTGTGAACAGTGTAGCTGTAGCTGCACCGACAATACAAACTATACAATTGGTGAACAGTGTAACTGAAGCTGCACGGACAATGAAAGTAACCTATACAGTCTGTGAACAGTGTAACTGTATCTGCACATACAATAAATGCAACCTATGTGAACATTGGAACTGAAGCAGTACAGACAATGAAAGTAACCTATACAGTTTGTGAACATTGTAACTGTATCTGCATTTACAATAAAAGTAACCTATACAGTTTGTGAACAGAGCAACTATAGATGCACAGATAATAAAGTAACATATTCAGTTTGTGAACAGTATAGCTGAAGAATACATTTATAACTTAAAGACGTATATAGTTTAATCTTAGATATTTTGTATGTGTAAACGACTGTGGTCATAGAGAATTGCGAATGAACACAAGTTGTAATATTCTCGCAGTTGCATTAAAAAGCATTCTTGACAACCTCTATAAACTGGCTCTGCTGCCAGTGTCTGCATATAAGTAATATAACCACGTCCAAGGCTTGACATTCTAAAATATGTAGTACAATATATAAAATAAGTAAAATCTTAGACTGCTGAAAATATAAAATCTGTTCATACTATAATGTATAAACTAATTCTGCTGAGTGAAAGTAAACCAGACAGACGCAACCTTGCTTAAACAAATTTATGCGAGTAACTAATGCTTTCAAAATGTGTATTTATTATTTCTACTTGTATGTTTGCTTGATGGTCTGTTGATATTACGTTCAATTCAATGAAACTATAGATCTATAAATAACTTAATGGCAACCTAGAGCGTGATGCCTTGCGTCCGTTGCACAAGTCGTAGAGGTTGTTGTAAGCAAAGGCGTTGTCAGTTTTCCCGGAGGCGTGGGCCCTCGCTGTTTGGACGTTAGGAGAGTTCAGTAGTTGACAAGCTAAGTTTTTCACTTCTGCTCCACAAGCACCAGCATCTGTCATCAAAACACAATGTGTGTCAGGCATCAAAACACTAGTCAGTCGTCTTGGCAAACACATTATTCATGTAAACTGGTAGCACTAATCAGTAGTATTGGCAACCACACTTTGAATGTACTCTGGTAACACTAAAAAGCTGTCATGATGACCACACTATGTACATAATCTGGTAACGTTAATTAGTTGTCATAACAGCCCTATATCTATATGTACTCAAGTAATACATAACCGTCATGGAAACTCATATGCACGTAACATGATCTCACTAATCCCGATATTTAACCCCTATCGAGCTATGAAATACATTTTTTGTAATTGTGTGCCTTTCCTTTTTTCAAGGGGAATAATTATGTATGACAACAACAGCACAAACGTCATTACTAATATATGTGTGGTAGTATCGGTTCTAGTAGCAGTAGTACTGTTGTTATTAGGAACATTATTGTTATTATTAATATATTCATCATTAGCAGTAGACGTATTGATGATGTTGATGCTGCTGATAGCAGCGGCAACGATATTTTTTGTAATAATAAAAATAAGGTGGTGATAATACTGATGATGATGATGGCAACGTTAGCGTTCCTTCTGCTGAAGGAAATATAATAATAATAATAATAATAATAATAATAATAATAATAATAATTATTATTATTATTATTATTATTATTATTGTTGTTATTATTATTATTATTATTATTATTATTATTATTATATATTCAAATATATTTTTTAAAAGATGAGTACCCGTGAAGCAGATTATTATACTATTGACATATGTGATATGTACACTTGGGTTTTAATTAAAGTACGGAAACTCTGTTTAATTGTGTAATTTCTAATTCACCACTTGAAAACTTACTTCAAAACTCCAGAATTATTTTATCTTTGTCATTCTTTGTAGTACATGTGATACCTATGCCACTTTCGTTAATGGTTACAATTGTTACAATTATGTAACCATCCATAACTAATTACTAGTGATGACAATCTTACTTTATTTTATTAATAATTATTTAATTAATAATTAAGAAAACACAACTCGTCTCTCTCTCACTTGGTTAATATGCAGGCGCTTTAAAGTTTTTCTCTCTTCCACAACATTAAAGACAAACATTCACTGTCACACACTATTTCTGTAGGTGAAATACATCTTGCCAAAGGAGAAGATGAATCCGTATTTAATCTATATTTAGCAAACCCCCATCATTCCACTTTCTTTTCCAACATACGGTTATGAATACGTGTAAGAAAGTCAATAAACGTAACAATAAAATTATTAAATCACCATTCAATATTACCACAATCCACATTAGAATAATGTCTATACTTATGCAGTCTAAAATCCTATTGGAATAATGTCTATACCTATGGTGTCTAATATCCTATTGGAATAATTTCTATACCTATGCAGTCTAAAATCCTATTGGAATAATTTCTATACCTAGGCAGTCTAAAATCCTATTGGAATAATTTCTATACCTATGCAGTCTAAAATCCTATTGGAATAATTTCTATACCTATGCAGTCTAAAATCCTATTGGAATAATTTCTATACCTATGCAGTCTAATATCCTATTGGAATAATTTCTATATTTACCACACAAGTCAGAAGTTTAGTGTCAATATAAATCACAGGGTAATTCTTATCAGAGAACAGAAATGGAGTTATAGAGATTATAGTGATACCTCTGCTTAAATATGTTTGCTCTACTGTACATGCATTTCTATGTTCAAAAGACATATTGTCAACAGAGGGCGACAAGATTAATGTGGAAAACGACAATCTCTAAAGTAGAAATGTTGCAAGTGAATGGTTTTGTCAATGTTATGACTAACATAAGGTGATTATTGCTACAACATAACATTTCATGCGAGCATTTGTTGTATGTTGTAACGTATCCTAACTAAATGCTTTATTTAGCTACATGAAAATAATGTAATAGAAAATAGGTATGAAACCATTCACTGTTACTTTCAATTCTTTAATCTCTAACCCTTATGCATTGACATTGTACGGTCTACTTACCACATTGTGTGCTCGAGCCTTTGATCAAGTAATCTCCCGCAATCCACACGCGCTGAAAACAAAAAGAAAAAAGGCACACTAATATGTGCACATACATATAATAATGCTAAGATTAATATATCAAATGTACTTCACTTCAAACAGTTTGTGGCCGAGTAAACTTACCTATCCCTATTTCTAAACTTAATAATTATATATTTGTTCCCATGGTAAACTTTACCCAATCTTGGGCACTGCTTATGCTGATATTCTTGCAAGTGCCAGAGTTGGAGTAAACAACTCAGGTGGTGAATATGCTAGAACTTGCTCATGTAATCTAAATTGGTCTTAGGTTGATGAGTATTTTTTCCAATGGTTAAGATATACAATGAACGAGACAAGCCAATGGGCTAAGATCGAAGTTGATTCAATGAAAAGAATTCTATTGTCTAATCACTTTAAATTTGGTGTACCCCAAGTCAAGTCATGAAACGGAAATCATTATATTAATGATTGTTTTAAAGGGAATGGATTTCAGTTTTAGTTTTTCAAGTCCAAGGATTGTTTTGCTCAAGTTTTACTTTTTTTTTTAGTTCATGAAGATAATTTCTGTTAGTTAATATTCAAAATCATACTGAGAAGATGGAGAGAGTAATTAAGCATGTTGATCTGCTTGAGAGATATAATACAGTGAGGGAGAGTGAGGTTTGTCTTGAGAGATGTAATACAGTGAGGGAGAGTCAGATTTGTCTTGAGAGTATGGTGGCTCATGCAGCATACTAAAGCATGCTACAAGTGCACCTGATGAATTGACAGTCTTATTGTGAACAATAAACACCTGAACAATGTTACAAACACACACAAAAGACTGTTGCAGCTTACGTCATTTGAAAGGTTATGTATAAACTATTGTCCTTTATCTCTCTATATCTCCATTTCTATTCTATGATAAGAAAACCCTTTTCTTTATGTTGATACCAACCAGATTGCTAAATTATTTATAAAAACATAAGAATTGAAATTATGTGAATGCGGTTTCATGGAAATATTAATTTTAATTAATCTTATCATTGTATCTGTAACATGTAAATATGATTGTTGATTTAGTAAATTTATTAACCTTTTGTATATATTGAAAACATATGTTAAAAGGATAATAGGTGGATGGGTGCTTGCTAAATATATATTAACGAAAGAGCCATCTTTTTCTATGGAAATATTGTGACAGTAAATGTTTTCTTTCATGTTGTGTAAGAGAGAAAACGTTTACTGCATTCGCATATCCAGTAAGTGAGAGAGATGAGGGCTGTCTTCTAGAGAATTAATAATAACATAAATTAAGATTCTCATAATTTGCAATTATTTATGGAGAAAGATAGATACATAGATAGATAGATAGATAGATAGATAGATAGATAGATAGATAGATAGATAGATAGATAGATAGATAGATAGATAGATAGATAGATAGATAGATAGATAGATAGATAGATGTTCGACATCTTGTAAACTACTTTAAACTAACATTTGCTCGTACCTTTAAAACTATGTCAAACATAAACTTTCACGTGGAATATTTTTCACCAGTATGCAACTGACACTCATTCAAGTATCACCACTCACCTGAGACCCGGTATCAAGCTCATACCATGTGTAGCTACCAGCAACAGTTTTGGTTCCGGTGGCCTTGAAACAGGTCCCGGAGTTGTATTTGGCCACCACTGTGGTACCGCTTGTTCCCGCTATAAACACATTAACACACGAAAATGCGAAATATACATGAACAAGGGATTAATGTGGCGTGTATGTGTGTGTGTGTGTGTGTGTGTGTGTGTGTGTGTTGTGTGTGTGTGTGTGTGTTGTGTGTGTGTGTGTGTGTGTGTGTGTGTGTGTGTGTGTGTGTGTGTGTGTGTGTGTGTGTGTGTGTGTGTGTGTGTGTGTTTGGGTATACAATAGGAAGCGTTGTTACCGGACGGCAGAGATGGTCGGAAGTTGTTACGAAAGATTTTATCATTCACATTTTATTTGTAAATTCAACCTGTAAGTATACATTCAACTTCAAACGTAAGTTTTATTACAGCAATCATTGAAGTTAATTAAATTCGGTATACATCGTTATTGCTCGGTAAGCATTTCGGGAGAAATTGCATTCATCGGCACTTGTACTCTTTTAAGTCAATGTGACAAGATCCAGTGCGCTCCTTCAATCACTTTAATATAAAATCTGTACGTTCTATCAAGACAGAGTAACAGAACATCTGTCCTTTATTTCAAGTTATTATAGAACAAAACATGCGGCTCTGTCAGTGTGACAAAACCTGTGATTCTACCATGTCAGTGTAATAGAATGGTTTAAATCTATCAGGTTAGTGCTACATAGAACTGTCTCTTCTTTCAAGACAATGTAAACATAGAGGCTGCATGTTCTTTAAATAAACGTAGCACAAAATGTAACAATAGAGCCCGTGCATTCCTTATAATAAATTTAACATTAAATCTGCGTGCTTTATTCTGGCCTCTGTAAGTCTTTTTCAAGCAAACTTTTAGTTAAACTTAACAGCTAAAAATGTAAAGCTACGGTAGAAATACTACAGACACCTGCCCAATTAGGCGCATGCTACTGTTACAGCTGTGTTCATTGTCGAAGTGCAACTTTATTTGAAGCACGCGTACATTAAAGAGAAAATTCAAGGGACGTCACTTACGCTGGTCACGTGCATTGACTCCAGTGCCACTGACGCACAAACAGTCTCCACTGTTCACAGTCACTCCAGCGAGGTCGGCGAACACGGCGGACGCGCACAACGATATTAAAAGAGCTGGCAGCATTGTTTTCTCTCTGAATACGAGGTCACTACAGGTACAGGTAGATATAGCCCTTTGACGTTCAGGAAGTGGCTTTTGATTGGGTAAAAGTGTGCAGCCTTGACATTCTGTGTTGAGCATGCTTGTTGACTGACAACATTTGCCCTTAATGTTTATTTTCCTAGCATTTTGTTGAAAGAAACATGTTAGATCGTGTTCGGCGTAAGAGATGTTTAAATCTGATGGGCCGTTACGGAGAATTGTATTCTTTCTTTCTCTGCCTTTGCATACACTTTTAAGATCAAAATTACAGTTTACAATGACAAAGTTTGCAACGTGCTGGCAGAAATAGTTCTTAGAATTCTTAGAACTCTCTCCATGCCTCCTACACTTCCAATTATACTGAAGTAAAACAAAAAAGAACAGATCGCCGTAATGTAATTCAAAATTAGATGGATTACGAATATACAGTTATGCTTCTTTAGGGACGAAACGGTATCAACATTCGTATGCAACAACGAATTTCAGACTACTGACAGTATAATTCATCCCTCTATAAATTAAAGAATTTTAAAAAGCCATTTAAAACCCTGTCTTCGTTCTTTGTTTGAAAACCATGTTAAATAAACAGTAGTTCTAAAAGTAGTAGTAGTACCAGGTGTAGTGATAATTTTAGCAGTAGTAAAAATAATTAAATCATTGTGAAAGTGGATTAATGTCGCATAGTAAGTAATTAATAGCCTCTAAAATTTATTGCACAAGATAAACATGATAAACATGGAACTGTATAAATCACAAAATAAATGGCAATAACAAACCCACAAAAAGCACTTTAAGAATGTCAACAATCATTTAAATTTTTATTTAAGATAAATTCTGAGAGCATGTTTACTTCATCCACCACGAAGTTATGTCCACAATAACATCAGATTTACCACTTAACATGAACAACAGTTTGTTGCTAATAGTGTGTGTGTGTGCTCACATACATATATTTGTGTATTTGATTCTTGTGTGTGTGTGTGTGCTCACATACATATATTTGTGTATTTGATTCTTGTGTGTGTGTGTGTGTGTGTGTGTGTGCTCACATACATATATTTGTGTATTTGATTCTTTTGTGTGTGTGTGTGTGTGTTGTGTGTATGTGTGTGTGAGTGTGTGTGTGCTCACATACATATATTTGTGTATTTGATTCTTGTGTGTGTGTGTGTGTGTGTGTGTGTGTGTGTGTGTGTGTGTGTGAGTGTGTGTGTGTGCATTTTATCTATCATTCTGACATGTTGACAAGGGAAGGCCGTGGGCTTCTTGCTGTATGTTTCTTTTTTACTGTCCGTGTTGAAAGTCAGACCGAGATGTACTGATGAAAGTGTGACAGCATACCGGTATTGCTTAATATGTCGTCATAACTATATTTTCCTTATCTCCCTAAAAGAATTATTTATCTATTATACAAGAAATTACCACCTGGTCGATACATGGATTACACTATAATGTGTTTTTTTCACCCCGGAGAATCATAATAGATAATGTGTACCCATATATGTGAATTAAAGTTTTATACTGTAGGAAGTTCTGGGGAAAATAATAGGAAAATAAACTCCCAAATATTTTAGTAGAATCTTTCAATTCTTAGGTAATGCACGTCAACTGGTATCGTGTTTGACACACGTAAACAAGCATTAAAGGAACGCGGAAGAAATGTGCTTGATGTGGCACTAAAGACAGTTAAGAGCACAAGAGGCAGTAGATTGACAACGACCACTTTTAACGACAGTCAGAAATAATAGGGCTCCACATTAACCTCAACGTTAACCATTTGCACCAAATCGCCGTACGGAAACAATGGACTGGACTAGGAAACAGGGTGCTCGCGTGAAGAACGGAAAACGGTAAAGCCAGTTCTCATCAATGAAGCACAGTAAGTGTTGAGGGGGTGAAGTCATGCCACCTGACAGAAATGTAATCGCAAATATGTCTTTAGTCACTAATCATGCAGGTCTAGACGGAGAAGTCATGTTAAAAAAGAGAAAGTCCACTCCATTATGAAACTGGTGGTTTTAGATAGTCAAAGAATTGACTAAGAACACAAAGAACAAAGGAATTTGAGTTGCTGTATTTTGCGTTGCGAGACAGACATTATTGAAAAGAAAAATGTATTATGCACTAGAAGTGTGGATGATATTATATTTTAAATGTATTATGTACTAGAAGTGTGGATGATATTATATTATAATGTATTATGTACTAGAAGTGTGTATGATGTTATATTTAAAATGTATTATGGAATTATTTTCCTCCAACGTTGATGTATAATTTGACTCACTGGAAACAGTCCAAAGTTTCACATGACATTAAGAATATTTTATGACTTACTTAGACGTTAAAACTTAAATAATTATTTACAAGGTTTACCAATTCTAGTTTTCCGAGTCCGAGGATTGTTTTGGTCACGTAATGCAATTCAAGTTTCTATTTCAGGGATTGTGTAGTGTAATGTAAGCGTTGTCAAGGAATAGCCATTGATTTAAATTTGTTTCTTAAATAAAACATTCTGCTTGATTTTGGGGGTGCATTTCAAAGTTTAAATAATGGATGGATGAATTTCGTGATGTATATATATATTATTCATAATTGCATTTATTGTTGCATCCAAATATGTTCATAACGCTCGAATGCAAAGTAAATTAAGAACAACTTTAAAGTGCAAGCACTCGCCCTCCCTGCCTTCACTATGTCTCCTCGTCTTTCTCTCTTTTTCTCTTTACTAACAGTCTGTCTGTCTCTCTGACCCTTTCTCGCTCGCTCGCTCTGTCTCAAACTAGCATATGCACGCAGTGACATAAATTCAGGCACACAAATGTCCTTAAAGCTTACCGAGTAAATGTCAACGTATTCATTGTTTACGCATACTTAACTCCTGTGTGCATTTGAATTGCTAATTGCGGACGTACGTCACGAAAATTCTTGTTAGATAATGAGATCCGGTCACAAGAGCATAAAAGTGATGTTCTCGGTTTAATCATGAACAGACTGGTCAAAAATAATCACAGGAAAATCTTTTTCTAACTTTGTAATATTTGCTGAGATTATGTTTGCTGTATTGTGTAAATAATTAAACGAATAACAAATTTTAAAATGGTACATTAAAATTTGTTAGCAGTCACGTGTACGAATGCTTAGTGACATGCGAGTGACACATTTACTGGCACACGACACACAAGCACAACACTCTACTTAAAACTTCCACACCATCACACTACAAAGATTTGATTCTTGAATCTCTCTCTCTCCCTCTCTCTCTCTCTCTCTCTCTCTCTCTCTCTCTCTCTCTCTCTCTCTCACACACACACACACACACACACACACACGTGGGGACTCGCAACACGCAAATGGTGGCAATTATGCACAAATTTTCGTACGACATACACACTGACACGTTATACCCATAACCGCCCACATTCGAAAACACTCTGATATATAGCACCTACATATTTATATATAACACCCATGCACGTATTCTGATTGCCTTTCACTGTTTCACAAATAAAATGGGGTGGGGGGGGCATTTTAAATTAGCCAACTATAAGTCGATTTAGTATGAGCGGCAAAAACTCTTGATTAATGCCCTTCCACTTTTATGTGAGAAACATTGCTCCTGCAATGAAAGTGTATAGCAGCTTGAGAAAGAACACATATTTGTCATACAAACTATATGTGCGTATCAGACCCCAATCTATATGTGTGTATGAGACCCCAGTCTATACGTACGTAGGCCTATCAGTCCCCATTCTATACGTACGTATCAGTTCCCAGTCTATTATGTACGTATCAGTCCACAGTACGCTCTATTAATGCTATTGTCGACACTGAAATCAACTTCACTACAAGCACTGCAATTGGTAGGATCTATTTTTATCACAAATATTATGTGCATTTAGAAATGTTGCAAGTTGAGTAAACATTAGACTGAAATAAAATGCAATATTATAACGAAAATTGTACATTTTTTATAATGGTAAAGTGATTATATTTCTATTATGCGCACACACACATAGATAGATTATAACAACAATAATCCCAGCCATTATGGTCTATGATTGATATGAAAAACATTTACATAATATCTTCTAAATTTTATAACCATATCTTGTAATTTGTGCATGTAAGCTAGTTCTTATTATTCCGTACACTCCCTTATTTAAGTGACTTTGCTGTTTCTACTGATGCTGTTTGTTTGGACATACGTCACTCGGAGACGTGTGAGGCGTCACAAATGAGGTCATCATTCAAAGCTTAGTAAGTGCGTGGGATTGTTTTGATCAGAGTTTTGGAGTCTGCCCAAAACTTTTAGAATTCCGACTCCAGCTGCAATTCATGACTGATATTATATTGCACAAAAAAAAAATGTATACTTATATAAAGTTATGTTTATGAGTTAGGTCCAGTGTAAATAAATGAAGATATGATTTTCAAATATTTCATTCGTAAACTATTTTTCAAACGTACAATAATTTAATATAGAAGAACCTTAAAATATATTTAAATGACAATGTTTACCTAAATTGGATGTTTTTAGTAAAGATTCTTTCTAATAGGTCCGGCTTCTTTATGCTCTCAGTTCGGATTCGATTTTCGAGGACAGCAAACAAACGTTCTACCTTGAAGCGGTGGTAACTTTCCTACTTACAATGTACGAAATTAATAACAAGCAACTATTTTTGGAAGTTATTCTATTTTTTTTTTAAAGAATTTGTTTACCCCCTGCATGGATCAAACGTGGATCTGCATTAATCTTGTCTCGTGAAATTTGGAATCTGGGTCGGGATATTTTTACCCATTTCTGATTTCAACTCCACAGCCCTGGTTTTGATTTAGGGAAAATAACATTTGGAGGTGACCCCTTAATCGTCGACAATTATAATAGCTGGCAAGAAACGGCCACCGGTACTAAAGAAAATAATCTAACAAGTCCTGAAGAAACAAGCAGAGCAATGCACAGTCCATACCATCAAACACAAAAAAATAGAATACACAGTACAACCACCTCCACTAAAACTTCAGGAAAGGGAGAAATGCCCCAAGGAAATCAAAGAAACAGACATACACACACGCGCACGTGTCAGCACGCACACACACTCACCAATGCACTTCCCTTCTTTCCAAAAAGCATATTCTATTTTGTAGAGAGGACTGGTCCTATTACAAGAAGTGCTTAGACTTGCACGTCTTCTACTGATTTCACTGCATTTCTGACATTTAACGAACAAAGCTTTACCTGAAACAATCCTATTTATTTCACAAAACATGCACATGACTATTTTAGCAATGGGAAGTTGTCATAAATCCTATCAAACTGATCTTGCAAAACCTACAAATCGAAGGTAAAACCTGTTAATGACAAAAAGACCAAACTTTTGTGAGTGCGCGAATGGGCGATACCGTCAACTAACAGCTATTTACACATCACAACTGTATAATATACAAATAACACAAAACATCCATGCAGAACGCACATACCTATTTACAATTAACAACTCATAATACACAAGAAAATCTATGAAAAAGGTGTTACATGTTATTGTGACTCTCTCAATCGGTTACTAAGAGCCAGATTCCTTCGAAACAATTTGTCAAGAGGTCCACATACATACACTTCTACCTAAAGGACCAAACACGTCACTCCCTTATTAGTGCATTATTGCTTTACAAATAACTCTCCAATAATAAAACATGAAAAGCTTAAGAAATAAATGCAGGTGTGTACCCTCTCCACAGTGTGGGTGCGAATAGGTTATGAACACAGTTGTCTCCCTCTCTCTTCCCACCTCTGTTACTGGTCGAATTAACCTAAAATGTTTTCCCGTTACTTTGATTAATAGAAGATTGCACATACTTTTCCTTTTCACCTATTTTTTTTTCCCGGTATTCACGTGAAAGGAAAGCAATGATTAGCTCCAAATTATATCTGCCTCATCTACAGCAAGAGTGTATTTTATTTGCACTTGTCAGACGTACACTAGAAAAATTATCATTTTATGTGATAATTGATTATAAGGCCTGTGTAGCAAGAGTGTAATTACTTTTGCACGTGTCCGATATGCACTGTAGCGCGAGTGTCACTATTTTTTGCACTTGACTGGCCTGCGCTGTAACTAGTGTCACTGTTTTTGTATGTGTCTGGCATGTGCTGTACTGATAACAATTTCTAAAGATAAATGACGCTGGCTAGAGAGCGTCATCATAGCGATTCTCTGTTGATGAGCAAAGACCTAGTAGTGTGTGTGTGTGTGTGTGTGTGTGTGTGTGTGTGTGTGTGTGTGTGTTTGAACTTTTAGTGATCAAACAAGACACAAGTCCTCAGTAGGAGTTTTAAATATTTTGTTCATTAATTAGTATTTGCTAGTATTAGTCTGTATTTTCCTTTGTTCATTATTTTCATTTGAACACATTATTTTTTAACCAATTAATACTTTGTCAGCAGAAGCGTGTTTTTGATGGCAGAATCGTGTTTCAAAGAGATTACTCTTTTACTATGAATCTGTCTTTATCTTTTTTTGTTAAGAAACATAATTAACCTAAGATAATAACATATTCAATTCTCTCTCGCGTGCGCCTTCTTTTTTCTATTTCTTTCTTCTAAGATTCCACTTCTACCTGTCCCTCTCTCTCTCTCTCTTTCTCTCTCTCTTTCTCTCTCTCTCTCTCTTTCTCTCTCTCTCTCTCTCTCTCTCTCTCTCTCTCTCTCTCTCTCTCTCTCTCTCTCTCTGGTCTTTCTCTGTACCTCTCTGGATCTCGTTATATATATATATATATATCTTTGTGTCTCTGTTTCTCTGTCTGCCTCACCCTTACAATGCCACAAGTACTACAGTTTTAGAGAATTACTTTAGAGATAGATATTTAGATCCCATCAATGACTCCCTTCCTCTGTCTGTCTCTCTCGTACGCACAGAAACTCACATACATACTGACGTGCAAATATGTACGCAGATAAGTACGCACAAACACCTGCACACATGCATTTGCACTTGCAGATGTAAGATTACACAATCTCTCACTCTGAGAAAGAGTAAAAAGAGAGTGATGCATATTCAGTTACAAACATACACTCATACAAACACACATGCATACACGACACAAACGAATACTCGTATACATATATAAATAACGCGCGCGCATCCCAACATTCGTACACCAAATAATGTCATTTCTCTGTAATTTTATTTACACCCAATAAACAAAAATCCTCAGTTTTGCAAGAAAAATATATTCAACGTGCCAACATTTGCTTTCCAGCGATAAATGTAAATAATTTATAGTGTGTAACGCTTTGGACAAGAATATAGAAAAGAAAATACTTTCGAAACGCTTTGTTTGGTTTTAACGTCACATTTCATGTTGCCTAGTTTCATAGGGGTGCGCTACATACACAATTTATTCTATATCAACGTGTGAACTCTTGTCTTTTTGCCCATGACATTATGTTTTTTTACGTACAAGTGTACAATGCAGATGAGCAGTGGCTGTAACATCAAAATGCCCATCATGCCCAAGGCATTTGGAAAAAAATATTTAATTATTGGAACGTATTGATCCATAATTCGATTTAATGAAGATACAACTTAGCAATAAAACACCAACGCCACTAGCTTTTAATATGTTTGAAAAATAATGTTTGGAACTTCTTTTTCCCAAAATAAATATTTCAACACGCCAACGTTGGGAAAGAGGGGAGGGGGGAGAACGTAGCTTATTTCAGAACAGAGCAAGTTTTCGCTCGTACAACGTCATCTCCTTTTATGAATATTCATTTATTAAACTGACAGTGAATTTGACCGGGCTCTTCTATTGCCAAACCTCCCATGATGTTACACGTTAGCTTAAACTCCACATTTCGAGGACCATCGACCAGGTCGACTGCCAGGCCCGCATAGTGACGGGAACCACAGATGTGACACGCCCCAGCCAGCTCGTTGATCTGGAACGACAACAGCATCTTGTCATTTTCTTGTGATTGTTGTCGACATGTAATGTGGGTGCGCATTATGTTTTATTTTCATCTGATGTGTTGTAAATTTTTAAATACATACACAGTGAATCACAAGCGTGCATACAAATCCAAATCTATTTAAATTTTGTCATAAACAATACTTTTATTCTTTAATTTAATTAAAATCAATATGTTGTGTTTTCTAGCACACACACACACACACACACACACACACACACACACACACACACAACAGTGCTTTGCTAGCACTGCTACCCATCTGACGTCTATATTTAGTATTTCTCCAAGATCGCGTGATTCGTGTATTCTTACGCTGTCGAACGAAATGGCCGGAATTTTCTCACCATTTTAATAGAAACATATATTTAAAAGTGGGGGTCATTTGATTGTTTGCTTTCAATTGGTTACAGGCTTTAATATAAAATGGACCGATAAGGGTTTTAAGAAAACAATACTTACACTTTAAGCAAGCGTGTTTCCTGGTATCAGAGACTGAACAACAGACTAAGCTTGGCTACTAGCAAAAGTATTTGCTTGGAATTATGCTGCGTGCAACGTTTTCTAACACGGAATTTTGATGCCACATGTACAACTTTGTTGTCAACACGGAATTGTGATGCCACATGTGCAACTTTGTTCTCACTAAATACTATTACAAGGATGTGCTTGATTGCAGAGTCGATTTCAACTTAGTCGCGATCGTTTGTTTATTTGTTTTACTTTCTGAGAGAAGAATAACTTGAAAAAGCAACAGGAAAAAGATAACTTACCTTGATCGGTCCTTTATCCTTTAGGATTATGAGATACCTCAGTAGAGACAGGCCTAGACACGTAGTGCCACCTGGCGCTGGTTCCGGACATTCAGAGCACTGAAAACTGCACGTGCAATACAATAAATATGGGGTCCGTTTCCAAGACTTTCCACTCCAAACTGTATAATATACCTCGACATATACCATATATTTGTCTGGTTTATTCGTTTGAAAATGTGTTTAGAACTGTGTATATGTGTTTTAGACCTGAGTAAATGTGTTTTTGAAATGTGTATATGTGTTTTTGAACTGTGTATGTGTTGTAGAACTGTGTATATGTGTTGTAGAACTATGTAAATGTGTCTTAAAACTGTGCATATGTGTTTTAGAACTGTATAAGAAGAGAGTAATGGATTGAAAGGACACTGCATTAGCATTGTATCTGACTGGCATTGACTAATTATTTACTTACTCAGTGTATTCCGTGTTCTAATTTATTCCGCAAATTGTTTGATTATTTTCAATCTCCCCATTATCTCATCACATACTTTAGTCTCTAGTTATCATAATATTTCGAGTGTCTGATGAGGTCATATGACACTTCTTGCAATTTTACGCAGATACCATATTGTCATAAAGCAGATGAATAATATTAGCCAGGGTTTTTGTTCTCACGTATCTTATATGTTCTCACGTGTCAGAATATTTATAAATCTCGCCCGGATCCCATAACTAAATATTAAAAAAAGAAATATAGATAGAACTTAAAAATTTCGATGTAAAAAATTAGTAGAAAACAAAATCTAAATGTAGATGCAAAAGGCAGTTAAACAAGGGCTTGTGCAGACATATGACGTATCTATTACATCACCAGTAAGACAGGACGGATGTTTTTTTCTGGGTCAAGAGAAGTAATGTCGTGAGCATTGACCAGTCCATTAAAAAGTAAACACGCATAGTAAGAACTTTCTTGATCGTAAAGGGGCACTGAATGAAAGATGGATGGGGGTGGTTGTTTAGCGTACGCAAGTTAACAGGGGAAGGAAGTCGGAAGTATTGTTAATCCTAAGTGTGAATGAGAGCTTGGACACAGTCCTGCCCATAGGTCAAACAGAGTAACCCAAGCCATGTGCTTTTCCCACAACAACGACACATGCCAGGTGTGTAGCGCAAGCCCAGATGTCGACGTAGTGTAAATCTGAAAAGTTCTGTGTGAATGATAAGCCAAAAGGCTTGAGACAAAAGAGCGTATGAGATTTTTTAAGGGAATCCATAAGCTATTGTTACATATTACTTCATCCTTGGTTTTCGCTGAACGGAAGGTACCTGTTGATTTTGCAATACTTTTGATTAATAATTTTGTGTAGAAAGTAATTATGAATAATTGCTATGTATAATTAATGTTTATTTTATTAATCTTTTCATCTGTCTTGTGTCAATTCTTATCATCTCCATTTTGTGTTTAAAAAAATCATTTAATCATAGTCATTGCGTCTGCCATCGTGTTCTTCTTCGTGTCAATCCCGTGTGTGTTTACTCGTCTGTTTGTCTGTCCATCCGTCCATTCGTGTGTCTGTCTTTGTCATTATATGTAAGGAATCGTTCCTCTGGGGGCCGTAGCGAGTTAACAGAGTGATTGACTTCAAACTGTTGTGTATTTCATGTCGTCCATCGTGCGGGGTACCAACATCACGAAGCACTTCTTATCTCCCTTTATTTTAAGACATTAATTCCCTTGGGATGCATGTATAAAAACAAATTGCAAATTGTGTGCAGTCAAAGTAGATCTTTTTGATGGAAAACTTAAGTTTACGTCATGTATATTGCTTCATACAAAAGTACTCCAAAACACCATGTAATCCTTGCCTCACACTCGTAGAAGTGTAACACAAAATTCGGAAAGAAATAATTTTAAAAAACCAGCTCTGCGATTTACGTAGTTAAAAATAAGGTCACAGTTACGAATGGAATGTAAGGTCATTGGTATTTTCTGTGTGACTGTGTATGTTTGTGCGTGCGTGCGGACTTTATTTGATTATTGTTTTGTCGATAGCAGTTGTTTTATCTTAGTTTTAAAAGTCACAAATAAAAAGCCTAATCCTAGAATACCTGGAGCGCTTCGCTTTCCCCTTGTAACAAAGGTCCTTCAGGTTACTATAGGCATCGGCGCCGTCCTTTTCTCCATAGGCGTGTTCTCGAGCGGCCCGTACGTTTCTGGAGTACAGCAGTTCACACGCCAGAGATTTTTGTTCGGATCCGCAAGGACCTGAGTCTGTCATAAAAGAAAAGTGAACTGTTTTTAGCGTGTGATCACATCGACTTACAAACAACAACAAATAGTGCTAGTTATATTTTTTCTAGCAATTCAGTTGTGTAGTTGTCATGAACATTCGTCCGTCTTGAAACACACATAAAATAAATTCTTCATGATTTATTTTATTATCAATTCAGTAAAATAAATGTCAAAAAATGACGGGTTACATTCATCGGTGCTGTTAAATGTACAAAAGCGATTGGGATGAGTTCCAACAAGCTGCTGGATCGTGTTTATCTACCGTGGAGGGGAGTGATAAGGGGAGTGAGGAGGCGAGAGTTTTTTCCGAGATTGTAGAAATTTCCGAAACAAATGTTGTGAGAATGTAGGTGTGACGAAATGATGAGTCACAAAACAAAGTTATAAAAGCACAGCTGCTGTAACGCGCACCTGAACTGTTCTGGATGGTGGAGTTGATAGACTTAACTTTCAAAACTAATGCACGACATCAGGGGCGGTAATCTCTCCATCTTGATCTCGATCTCCATCCCTCTCTCTGACTATATATGTGTGTGTAAGTATGTAAAAACTTATCTTAAAATCAAATTTCAATGACGTGCACACTTGCACCAGTTTGCCGCGGTGCGCAGTAATGCATTTGTCGTTGTGTTTTGTGTGTAATTATATACAGAGTTAAACTGGGTGTTTCTGATTGTTTATGTGTGTGTGTGTGTGTGTATGTGTGTGTGTGTGTGTGTGTGTATTTATGGCGTGTCTTTGAATGTATATTTTGTATGTATACAGCTGATGTGTGCCTGGATGTGTGAGTTTGTATGTGTGTTCAGTACTACTCACCACATCTTGTCTTCCACACTTTGGTCAGAGAACCCCCTGAAACCCAAGAGGGCTAAAGAAAAAAAGGAGGACAACGTAATACAAAACAATTATACATATCTTAGACAGTGATGCAGTTTACATGTTATTTAATTTTAAATAGGACATTTTTCTTGCTAGTATGTCTGAGACTATTACAACTGTCTTGACCATTCTTTGATAGCACAAATAGAAACCATTACATCATTGAACTATACATTAATACTTAATGATCAAGCAGACAGTCTGATAATGTTAGGCTGATTTAACTCACAGAGGACGTGTTTCGAGGCATGACTCACCTGAGGGTTGGTATCAAGTTCATACCATGTGTATCCGGAAACTGTAACTGTGTTTCCAGTGGCCTTGAAACAAGTGCCAGAGTTGTAGGTCGCTACGACAACGCCAACACTTGCTCCCGCTTGAAACACACAATGTCATACCTACAGTTATAGCTACAAACATACAATCAATTGATTAATCACACTCACATAATTACACACACACGCACACACACATACATATATACAAAGAAGCACATAGAGATTGCATAAAGGTGTACAGAACATACAATATATTTACAGGGGTTCATAAAATTATGTGTCATTTAATCCATTCAAACGCATACACACACACACACACACAATTACATACAAGCAGCCCACATATAAAGCAAACAAATGAATATGCAATCTGCTTACTTGACCTTGAGAAATTATTTTAGGGACTTCTCCGAAATAAACACATCTTGAGAAATTATTTATGTACTTCTCCGAAATAAACACACCTTGAGAAATTATTTTATGTACTTCGAAGAAATAAACACACCTTGAGAAATTATTTTATGCACAAAATTAGAAATTATGCACAAAAATTCATACCTGCAATCGACCTCTTCCGTAAAATAAGCGAGCCTAATTGAAAGTACACACAACATTTGTGCCCTATAATTGAGTGTGTCCGTTCAGTCACTATTCAGAGTGTCCTTGTTACGTCATGTGAAACACTGACTGTTCCTACTTACTTCCAGTGTTACGTATACAGCCATTGCTGGAGAAAAGAAGACAGCCTACCCACAGATGTTCATTTATCATTTACTTACGTTGATCCGTGGCGCCAACACCAAGTCCACTGACGCACAGACAATCTCCAATGGTCACCGACACACCCGCCATATCACTGTGGACAGCGGCTATGCACAAAGAAATCAGTGCATTCAGCAACGTCTTCATTCTGTTGACGACAATAGAAATCAGACTCAGCCAAGCTAATGGCCGACATACCTATATATTTATGTCGTGTGACGACTTCTTCAAGTCCACTTATTTGATTGGATGAAAGTTACATGATCTTTTTTCTGTGCGGAGTTTCAGATTGTCCGTTAGTGTGTTTGAAGGTGTATGTGTGTGTGAGTGTGTATTCGAGTGTTAGTAGAAATTGCGTTGGTGTGCGTGAGAGTGAGTGAGAGAGCTGTGTGTGTGTGTGTGCGTGTGTGTGTGTGTTGAGTTAGTGAGAGACAGAGAGGTGTGTGTTTGAGTAAGAGAGATAGAGTTGTATGTGTATGAGTGAGATAGAGTGTGTGTGTGTGTGTGTGTTTGAGAGAGAAGTAAGTTGTCTGCGCGTGTGTTTTGGGTACTTTTCTCTGACATCCTACACTCAAAGTTAAATGCAATGTTGTTAAATGCAATATCACATTTTACCAAATTTTCAATGAAACGTAAAGAGCAACAAATTGACAGGAAGAGTATATGTGCAATAATGCTACTAATATACACTGCTCCCTAGTAAGTTTCTCCTGGCAGCTATCTTAAGTCGTCATTGCGGGGAATCACCAAGGCTCTTGCAGGGAGGCATACACCCTTCATGTAATTAGCTAATGCTACTTCATAATATAACTGCATGAGAAATGCATTTTAACTCTCTCTCCCTCTCTTTCTCGCTCGCACACTCATATACGCATATAATTACTCTTTCTCACATATCTAAGTACGTACACACACACACACACACACACACACACACACACACACACACACACATTTACTTATACACACATACATACATACAGATAATCAAACATTCCTGAGCGTGCTTCACCCACGTTGTGTTGTCAGTGAACCGAGACATACCATGGCCCTGTTTACTTGAAATCGAGACACCCAGAATGCTCTTCTCCAAAATGGCTGAGACATTCAAATTACGCCCATCTCCAACATGATGTGGAAAGCTAGGCACTGACCAATCCTTTTCTTCATCAGTGCATGTTCGAAAGTTTGATTCACATATAAAAATTACGCACACACAAAAATACACATACACACGCTCCACAAAAATATTTACAAATCAATGCATCGCATATATGGTTTGCTGTTCTATTGTTAAGGGGTGTGCACATGTGACATTATTCTTTATGCTGATATAAAAAGAAATCCTATTTCAATTTTCAATGGGTATGGCGCCCAGTATAGAGGTCTTGAGGTAAGAGTTTTAAGATATCTGTATATTTAAAAAATGTATTCAAAATCCCACGCAATTTCATTTTTTGGAATATATTTATTTTGGTTTTAATTTTACATATATATGTTATATATGTTTCAATTCAGCACTAAAATGTTCTTAAGAAGGTATGAAAGTCCAAACCAGAAAGATAATATAATTATTTTATTTAGTCAATAATCATTTGCAAGTTCTAGCTATTGATGTTGCAAAGCCGTTTGTGCTCACCAGTCGATCATTATGTTGTTGTGGTTATTATTATTATTATTATTATTAACTTTCAACCTCTCAACCGCTTTTATAAAGTTGAAAACATTGTGAATATTAAAAGAGAGTATAATGCGGCATACTTTGCAAATCTCTAGCGATATAATATTGCCATTCTACATAAATCTTTGAAACAATATTTGTTCGCAAATAGTATTTTAAATTCAATAGCATCTGAAATTTCCATAGAATAAAAGTTCTTGAAATAACCTACTTTCGGAGGGTTTTGCGCTCATTTCTTTTTCTCTTTCTTTCTTTCTTTCTTTCTTTCTTTCTTTCTGTCCCACTTTGACATTATCTTGTTACAGTCTAGCTGTGTGATACAGACAAATCCTCTCCTGTTTTTCTTAAATCTACAGAAGGTATTCAGTACTTAAAGCATTTCTCTTAATCTTTCATGATTCCTCTAGAAAAGATCATTTTATATTTTGTAAGGAATAAAAATAAAGAATTTTGTAAAGGATTAAGAAAATATTCAAAGTCATATTCACCAGGATTGTGTCCTGTTGATCAATGGAAAAATACGACTTGGTTGTTCATTACGTCACAGTCGTTTTATCGTCGTCATTGCATCTGGGTTCTTTAAAACGTTCGATCAGAGTTACTTCTGAATTTGAAACAAAAGGAAATGAGCAAAATAATCACGTAGAATGATTTCGAAATAATTTATGCGTCTGTATCAGTGTAGGAAGAATCGGTACTATTCACGTTTTCTTTTAACACCTAGAGAGAAATTGATTTTGAGTTTGAAAATATTAATTACCAAGCATTGAAATTGATTACGAGTTTGAAAATGTTAATTACCAAGCATTGAAATTGATTACGAGTTTGAAAATGTTAATTACCAAGCATTGAAATTGATTATGAGTTTGAAAATGTTAATTACCAAGTATTGAAATTGATTACGAGTTAGAAGAATGTTAATTACCAAGCAATGAAACAGACTACGATTTTGAAGAATGTTAATTACCACGCATTGAAACAGAGTTTGAAAATGTTAATTACCACGCATTAAAACAGACTACGAGGTTGAAAATGTTAATTACCAACCATTGAAATTGACTACGAGTTTGAAGAATGTTAATTACCAGGCAATAACATTGACTAAATGTTTGAGATTGTTAATTACAAACCAATTAAATTGACAAAGATTTGAGGTTTTTTTCAATGCATTCAAACTGAGTATGAGTTTGAGAATGTAAATCATCAAGTATTGCAATTGACCTGGAGTTTGAGAATGTGAAGTACTAAGTATTGAAATTAGATTTTGAGAATGTGAATTACCAATTATTGAAATTGACTACAAGTTTGAAAATGTTCATCAGCAAGCATTGAAACTAACTAGGAGGATTTTTTTTTGAGAATATGACTATTAGCACTCTCGTTCAAATTATCATCATGCAAATGAGAAATGCAAGACAAATACATTTTCCCACCATTAACACAATTACATTTCGAATATTCCTTTTAATTTTAATTTTACACAGCTTTCATAGTGTCAGCAATGATGTTCTTGCTTGATAAGTGCCCACATTTGCTTCGGTTCAAATGCTATCATGTTTGCAATGAGATTGTTGGGGAGGGTGGGGCGCCTGGAGATATTAGGTGGGTGGGCAATTGTTTGGCTTGCCTCCATGGCCCGTGTTGTGACAGGATAATGACATGTTTATTACTTAGTCAATACTCATTACTGTACAAATTGCACAAGCGGCGTGTTCCCACAAACAAATGCATTCACAAAACTAATGTGAAAATGCAGTGGTGTGACGTAATTCTCTTCATGAGTGTCACACATTGATGGAGGAGGGCTTCTAGATTGTAGAAAATGCTGAAGTTCATTCAGTACCTATAACCAGTTTCTACTTATGAATTCAAGCGTTTTGTACGTAAAATTGTCATATCTAATAATTATCAGCTACAACGAATGAGAAAAAGTACGATGTGAAAGACAGATGTACCCGTTTTAATTCAACGTCTAGACGATTAATTGAATGTAAAACCTAAACAGGAATGTACACGTTTTCTTTAGCATTATTAAAATTGCCCCGTCAAAAGATATGTTATTAATTTGTGTCACGACAGAATTTACATGTTGAAACAATGCATATAAAATTGCCCCGTCAATGAATATGTTATTAATTTTGCTAGTGTCACGTGACAGAGTTTACATGTTCAAGCAATGCATATAAAATGTTATACTCTAGATCACTATAATCGCATTTTAGCATTCGAATAGTTAAACAAACCGATGCTATTTATTTTGTCTACTGAATTATCTTTCTGTTATGTTTATATTACATTACAATCAGTATAATTCTAGCGTTATTATTATATGTTGACATGTATATTTCGTTAATAGCTCGCAATATCATGTTAGAAGACATCTGAAATTATCATTTTTAAAATCTCATCTGTTGATGCTCATTACCTTCAACTTGCGAAAAGGTTTCCTGTTAAATAATACGCTATGATTTAATACACTTTTAGTAATTTAAAATGAATATAATTATCTTAATTTATTTTATTAATGATCCTCCAACAGATACCACTCGTCTCTCACTTAGCGGATATGTGGGCCCTGTAAACGTTTTCTCTCTTCCATAACACTAAGATAAACATTCACGGTCACACAATCTTTATGTAGGTGGAAAACTTCTTAGAAATGCACCTTAAAATATCCAACTTTTCATTCAGGGCAATACAAAACACCTAATACAGTTCTTTAAATGACAGTTTGCAATGGAAACTGTTTCAAACAATTAGTATTTATTAAATAAATTACTAACTCGATTTAAGCTTTGTGTTAGAAATCGTGAGTATTTCATCAAATCAGGACGCCTCATATCTGTATAAATTTGCCTTTGAAATCAAATTGTCATCAAAAGGATATATGCTTTTCTATCAGATGAACGATTGTCTGACAATTAGATAATTTAGGTCGAATGCTCGAAATTAATAAATAAAAGGCAAGCATCCATTAGATGTGTAACTTTATCTGCTGAGTCCTCTGTTGTCACTTAAAGTCACATTAAAGGTTTAAAATGCCAGTCTTATTTCAGTAATTTAACTAGCCTGCAACTGTATGCTGTAGGTAGGATTATAGCAAAAGTTCCAGTTAGGTGATTTAATAAATAAATATGTAAAGTTATATGAATAAACTTAAAAGTTCACACACAAACACACACACACACACACACACACACACACACACACACACACACACACACAATTATTTTATGTGCAACTCATACTAATGTGCAAAATTTTTATGCACATGCTCTCAAGTCTTTTATTAACTGCATAAGCAATAGAAAAAATAATAACAGCTCGTACAAAATATTATTTTCAAGACTTTTGTATACCATTAAGTTCAACTAGCTTGTAATTTCCTAATGCTTTGCGCCATGTCCTGGTGACACAATTCTTCTTTCCCGATTCAGATTAGAAAAAATAGAGAATTTACAGGTATAAAAATAAAAATCTATACGTAATATAGTTCAGGGTAAATGATGAAAACATTCCCCAAACAACTCTCATCCTAGCAAACTAAATTTCTAATAATGTAATGTCCCAAACAAATATCAAATCTAAGTTTAGTCTCACGCTACAACTGTAGTCCCTTCATATGAACTCATACGTTTATCGGCCTAACCCCCGGATGGCATCATTTTCTCATTGTAAAATTGAAGGTCAAATAAATTTCAGTACTGATCTCAAATAAAACCCTGTTTAGGATCAGATACATAACTGTGTCTTATGATCTGAGAAGTAGCATCTCATTAGGCGGATACTACGGGAAGCTATCTGAACCCATTCCACAAGCTTTCATAACTGCCGAAAGTCAGCACCATCTAGACAACACCATCTTAAACTTACTGACAGTACATTCATAAACGTACAGGCAACACCTTTATAAACTTACAAAAACCTCCTTCTTCATAAACTAACAGACAGAACCTTCATAAACTACTGACAACACCTTCATAAACTACCTGACAACACCTTCATAAACTAACAGACAATACCTTCATAAACTAATCAGCACCTTCATAAACTAACAGACAACACCTTCATAAACTAATCAACACCTTCATAAACTAGCAGGTACCTTCATTAATTAACAACGACACCTTCATAAACTAGCAATAACCTTCATAAATTAACAGACAATACCTTCATAAATAACAGACGACACCTTCGTAAACTCACAGACAACACCTTCATAAACATACAGGCAACACCAAAAGCTTACAGCCAACGCCTTCGTAAACTTACAGACATTTCCCCCCACTGACACTTAGCGAAATCAATAAATAGTCACTGGCATAACTTGCTTAAGCCTAGTAAGTGTCGGCCTCATCTTATTTATTTTACTCACTCAAAATGTATTCACTCACCCGAGCATTTAAACATGCCTACTATTCTGCAGCAATGTGCTCCCTACAACGCTACATATAATAGTATGTTCTGATTGCACTCTGCACCCTACATATAGCGGTATGTTCTGATTGCACTCTGCACCCTACATATAGCGGTATGTTCTGTTTCCACTCTGCACCCTACATATAGCGGTATGTTCTGATTGCACTCTGCACCCTACATATAGCGGTATGTTCTGTTTCCACTCTGCATCCTACATATAGCGGTATGTTCTGTTTCCACTCTGCACCCTACATATAGCGGTATGTTCTGATTCCACTCTGCATCCTACATATAGCGGTGTGTTCTGATTGCAACTCTGCACCCTACAACGCTTCAACTAACGGCATATGCTGAATACAGTTTGCCTACTGATTCCAAAACAGAACGCGCATTCAAAAGTCCACTTCAGTAGGTGTGTTCTTTGTTTGTATTTTACTAGTAATCGCTACCAGACCACAAGCTATGTGGCGATATCACGATATCACAATATCACTTCTTTAATTTTAGAAACTGCTAATTATCCCATCGTTCCAGACATATAAAGCTAATTGCATTAACTTGCGGTGTTAAAAGCTAATCGTATTGGTAGATGATACTCGATGTAAGTATTACTTATACAACATATCTTGTATCGTTTCTGTCACACGTCTAATATGGTTACCGTGGAGAGCAATATCATAATAGCCTAACTGTGCCTGATGTTAATCTGTTCCAAACAGTGGTGTTCATGTTTGACGCTGTAAACCTTTCTCGTTTAATTGTTTCCTCCTCGTGATTATCGTTTGTTTGAATGCGATCGTTCTATCTCTCACGTTCGTCTATTAACGGGCGGTAACTCTGCTCACATTGAATCGAAGTGCAAGGACGAAACAAGATAATTGCTAAAATGCATCATAGTTAGCGGCTAACAAAGACAACATCCACGACAGAATTGACAAACCCAACAAAAGGGGTGATGATCGGTTTATTTTATCGACATTTTCTAATTATTCTTCACTCCCCAGCGCGATGCCTTTTCTAGCGATTAGGGAGAGTTAGTGACGTTGATTGGTTTAATGTAAACATTCCAGTACGGAAAACAGAGCTAGGAACTGAAATGGAGATGTTGATTAGAATCGTAGTAAATTGAAGGCCGAACAAAGGATTTCATTATGCTTTTCACAGGACATTACAGGAGCACCGAGATGATTTTTGACGGCTTGAACTGAGAGCCTCACCGACACTTTAAAGATTGTTCTTTATTTACATACCTTTCTTTTACATTGCTTCAAACAGTAAATTAGAGACTTGAATGTATTATACTGTCATGTGTCATCGTCATGAATTTCTGTA
This sequence comes from Sinotaia quadrata, assembly GCA_028829895.1. NCBI lineage: Eukaryota > Metazoa > Mollusca > Gastropoda > Architaenioglossa > Viviparidae > Sinotaia > Sinotaia quadrata. The sequence goes on from CM054180.1 coordinate 114,210,669, forward strand.
ACACAGCAAATAGGTGTTTGAATATAAAATATGTAACAAGGTATATATAAGTTCACGCAAGAGTCTTGTGACAGTAACCTTAAGTGAAGAGATATTAAAGTAATGAGATGCCTTTAAACAATACAAATATAATCAGCATACAAAGGTGTGTTGTGTACTATTACGATTAACGAAAATAATAAAAAAAAGAAATGTGTCACATGTTAATTACTGTAAAGGGCCACGCATCTTGCGTTCAGGTATACAAAATAAACCCATTAGAAATCAATTAAATTTAAATTACATTTAAACTCGGTCTAATTGAATAGAATCTTTTTGAATAATATACTTTCGAAATCAATTGAAACTGAACTGACTTCATTGTAGCGCATCTTACGTGTACTGAACTAACCTCCCCTTAGCGTACCAGACATACATTGAACCAACATCACCTTAGCGTACTATACATATACTGAACAAACCTCGCCATAACGTACCAGACATACACTGAACCAACCTCACCTTAGCGTCCTGATCGTACCTTCCATTTACTTAACCTAACCTCGCTTTAACCTACCATCCAACTACTGAACGAAACTCGTCTTAACGTACCATACATATACTTAACTAACCTCACTTTAACGTACCTTCCATCTACTGAAGCTAACCTCGTCATAGCGTACATTACATTTACTAACCTAACCTCGCTTTAGCGTACCATACATAATTATATTTACTGACTTAATCTCGCCTTAGTATACTATACATACACTGAACCACGATATAAAATGCTGCATTATGAAAACTGAATCGACTAAAATTGTAAATTCTGAGAGACACTAAAAGCATATATTCACAGAAACAATGATTAGTTTAGAAAATATGTGGAAAATATATGACACCGTTACAAACTAAAGACTTACAGATACAAGAGGAAAATGAAAAATATCAAACAAACAAGAAAAAAAGGAGACCGAAGATCTCAAGTGTCAAGTGAAATGCAAAGAAGCGATTCATTTTATTTTTACTGTGGAATCTGACCCCATTCCTGTTCTCCAGGTGTTGTGCCTGATTCTGTTGAGTCAATAATTGTTACAAACATAAGCCTGCATTAGAAAAAATAAACCAAAGTGCATATACTGAAATATGCTAAGCAACTATGGTACAAAACGTGGTCAATTTATTAATTTACTTTAATGAAACATACATTTGGTAAAACGTAAATAAGTGTGTTGGCATCTTGCAAGTGTTGAAAAACAGTTAGCACCAAAGGACAACATAGGCATCTTCACTCCAGAAATACAGTCTAGTAACATGACTCAAAATTAATCAGCACAAGAGTCACCATATATCCAAATCGCCTTACTAACAGGAATAAAATTAATATTTTAGTTAGAAAAACTTAAACATTATATCAAAGTGTTACAAAGATATTTTAGCATACTGAAAGTCAGTGATTCGTGACTCGTTTTAAATACTGTAAAATAACAGCAACGGGTTATTGCCTAAAGAGGTAGGATGAAAGCAGCTAAACAGCTAAACGCCCCATTCGGTGAAATATGTAATAATGCATATTCATGTCATACACAGTTTAGATGATATGCATTTTGAACTCTTTTAACCAGAAGTGACGTCATTGGTTCAGTCCACCTATCAATGAATTGCAAATTCAATTAGCTTGGTTTATGTTTTAAATCGTGTGACGTTTGTCATTCGGTAGAAAGATTGTGGAAATTATAATTGCAAATAAAATTCACCAGTATGAGAAAACAAAGAGGCTTATCGTCACTCGCCAATCCTCGAATCCTTATCTAGTGACAGAATTGCGTCCCTTTCATTGACCTTCCTCTTGCTTCGGGTGTATACATAGACAAATGAGAAAAAAACATAAAACCAATGCAGGAAGGTAGCTCAACCAGCCAGGTGAATCGAGCGTGATATTTTTATTTTACACACAAAAGCAGCGCCGCCCACGGATTGTGATCAATCAGCCAATAACATTAACCCATAATTGTAAAAATAATTACACGCGCAGTTATGCCACTCTCCAATCGTGTCTGGTGTGCTGTGCCATTGAAAAATTTAAATATTTAATCTATAGCTGCATTGATCAAAGCGCGACTATCTGTGCACTGAGAGAAGACTGTCTGCGGTGCCATTAAAAGTATAAATATATAATCTATAGCTGCAATTATCAAACGTCACTCTATATGCAGAGAGAAGATGTGTGTGTGACGTTGAAAAGTATAAACATACAATCCGTAGCTGCATTGATTAAAGTGCCACTGTTTGTGCCGTGAGAGACTATTGGCAAAGATGCAATGATTGCTGAGATTCTAACGCTCTCTGTACAGCAAGGAATGATAAACTGTCCGCAACACTTTTGAACTGATTACAAATAATTAATTATACGCAAAAAAACAAAAATGGACTTTAACTTGTTTCTCTGCGTGCTGTCGTTCTTTCTGGTTGCGTCTGGTGGGGCAATAACAAGTAAGGAGATACTTTTATCAGCTTTTGTCTTTTTTCTTTGGTCTTGAATTCATTGCTACTATTTTAACATTTTCGTCGAGGTATTCTGCTCCATTTGTACATTCGGGTACATGAATCACTCCCTATTTCGGGTAAGGTTATGTCGCTTGACTGCTTTTGTACTTGCTTAACGCTCCTTTGATGCTGATTTTATTTTCGTTTATTCATTTATGGTAATGCGCATGTCATTATGTACATTATATCATACTGTGGACTGACTACCTCTGTACGAGGTCGATTTGATATATCTCTACTCTCATTAAATATGTAAAGCGGGTTACCTTTCGTAAAGATTGTAAAGCTTGTTGGATGAGTCAGTGTAGCTTTAATTCGATTGGTTTCCTTTAAATGTTCGCTTTCCTTAGTAGAAGTAGTAGTTGCTTTTAATCACAACAGAAAAGTTCTTCTGAGAGGGAACCGATACGTATTAATTAATACGTAATGGATTATTTGCTTAACACATTAAAATAAGATATATTTTATCAACTGATTAAAAAAAAAGTATGATATTTTGCAAATGGATTTTAAGAAAATAATTAATTCGCAATAAAAATGAATGGGACAACAAAAATTGATATGTCTATAGTTGTGCTTTTGTCCTAGAGAATATGAACGCTCTCTCTCTCTCGCTCACACACACACACACACACACACACACACACACACACACACACATATTCACTTCTGCATTTTGTTTTAGCAAATAAATGAAATTACATAAATAACTTTAATCTACATGAACAAAAAGTAAAGGAACAAAATGTCAATAAATAAATAAATAAGTGTGATTCAATCAATTCTGAATAATTTTATTCTTTTATAAGTTAACTTAGGGAGTACACACACATTTTCAACGAAGATTGTCTATTCCCCTTAATACAGTTTGTTGCAATGTTCATCATAGTAAATTTGTTATGTTCATTTGTTCTTGATAAAGATGTTGCAATGTTCATCATAGTAAAGTTGTTATGTTCATTTGTTCTTGATAAAGATGTTGCAATGTTCATCATAGTAAAGTTGTTATGTTCATTTGTTCTTGATAAAGATGTTGCAATGTTCATCATAGTAAATTTGTTATGTTCATTTGTTCTTGATAAAGATGTTGCAATGTTCATCATAGTAAAGTTGTTATGTTCATTTGTTCTTGATAAAGATGTTGCAATGTTCATCATAGTAAAGTTGTTATGTTCATTTGTTCTTGATAAAGATGTTGCAATGTTCATCATAGTAAATTTGTTATGTTCATTTGTTCTTGATAAAGATTTTGCAATGTTCATCATTGTAACATAAATATTTTTTCTTCTTAGTAATTTTTTCCTTTTCTTCTTAGTATCATTTTTTGCAATGTTTATCTTAGTAAATTTGGTATATTAATTTCTTAATAAAAATTTTAAATCTTAATTTTAAAAAGTTCATGAAAGTAACATAAATATGTTTATTTCTTCTTAGTAAGTTTGTTACAATAATTATCTCAGTATCAAAGGTATATTCTTTTCTCCTTTGTAAATTTGTGCACGTTTCTTAAAGTAGTATATCTTATGCAATATTTCAAGATGCCCACAAATAAAGACTGACTGTGGTGAAGAAAAGTTCTGACTAAACAGTCAAATACTTGTAGAAACAAAAACACAAAGACGCAAATAAGATTTCAGGTGAATCAGTGATTATTTCGAAATAAAATGTGAATTTTCTCTTACATATATAAATACGTCTGCTTCGGCACTATCGAATTTATTGTGGAACTGTGAAACACAATGATCCAAATAGGAAAAAAATCACTAGTACGAACTATCTATTTAAACGTGTTTAAACACTAACAAACAGAGTAATATTGCATGCTGTCAAATAGGAAAAAATCACTAGTAAGAACTATCTATTTAAACGTGTTTAAACACCAACACAAAGAGTAATATTGCATTTTGTAAAATAGGAAAAAATCACTAGTAAGAACTATCTATTTAAACGTGTTTAAACACTAACACAAAGATTGCATGCTATCAAACGAAAAATGTGTGCAACATCATATTGAAAGTTAAAGTTTTGCTAACGTTGTCACCTCCAACAAGGTTTGTATTTATGCCTGGTTAGAGACGTTGACAGTAATGGGTGGCCTGGGTAAAGTGTAGGCCAGTGATACCTTTACTAATTTTCTAGAAAACCCAAAACAGGTAAACCGCTCAATAATGAAGTCCACCACCGGCCTCCTCACAAAGGGAGCTACAAAAGAAGAGTTTCGCAATATTTTCATCTCTTTGTATAAATTAATTAATGTCAGTATACAAAGGTATTTATATATTTAACAGTTGCAAAAGCAAACCATTAGACAGATAGATAGATAGATAGATAGATAGATAGATAGATAGATAGATAGATAGATAGATAGATAGATAGATAGATAGATAGATAGATAGATAGATAGATAGATAGATAGATAGATAGATAGATAGATAGATAGATAGATAGATAGATAGATTAGATTAGATTAGATTAGATTAGATTAGATTAGATTAGGTAGAGTGAGTGATTAAAGAAAGTTCTTTCACTCTGGTACTATCGAAACAGAAAATTAAGCCTGCCAGAGATCCCGCCTTTATATCCTACTTTAATTATACTCTCCTATTAAACCAGCTCTTTTAGCAGGCGATATTTTTTTTTTAGCGCATATAAGTTCTTAACAGATTCTTCTGTATTTCGGAAAATCTTATCTTTAGTCCTTAAAGTCCATGATAGAATATTTATTGAATGATTTTGTTCCTCCTTTCTTTTTCTAGATACGATATTCGTCATTCGGCCTGAATATTACGTCATCAATAACATCAGCGATCGCGAAACAACATATTCCGGTTTTACCGTCATCGACTGCGCACGGGCTTGCTTGACGTCCAACAGCTGTGCAGCTATCAGTCACAACGTCAGCACATGCTGGTTGCACGTGCGACAAGACGGACGCAGTATGACAGTGCCAGACACCGGGAGGGTGTATGAACGTTGTGATAACAATAAAACTAGTGTGGAGTCATTAGGTGTGAGCCCATCCATTAACTATGTGGTGCCGAATTAACGTAGTTCTAAAATTAGAAGAGACACAAAAGGAAATATGAAAAGCAGTTGTTCCATTGTAAGTTTTTAATGTTAAGATTTTTAATGGTAACATGCAGTAAAGAGCTCCAAATATATTTGGGCGACACAAATTATTTTTTACAGTGTCCGAATATAGATGACATTTCAGTGTATATCGACGGGGGGAGGGGGGATAGGGTGAAAGTGGGGCAGGATGTTTGAGAATCGCAGCATTAGCTGGTTACGGGGTGGGGATGGGGAAGATTTCTCTTATGTAAGTAAAACATTCAGCATGTTTGATTGATTAACAGATTGACAGACTTTTTTTAGCTTAACGTCCAAAACCAACGTTTGTTGATTTCGCGGAGGCGAGTCAGCCACGTGCGTGAGCGTTTGTATGTGTGTTTGTGCGCGCGCGCGTGTGAGTTGAGAGAATTATGAGATACTTTTTCAATAATTTTTTTTTAGCATTCTTTCTTCGGAGTTTGATATATTTGTTATGTGATGTGCTAATTCGAAGAAATACTAATACTAAAATGTTGTGTGTGTGTATATATATATATTACAATTTGTTTTATTACATATTATTGCATTATGAAACAATAGCGCTTATTCGAATTGTTGACGTACATAAGGTATCTGGAAGCCCGGCACACTCAGCTAGGTTATAAATAGTTTTAATTTGAGACTACTTAGAATGTATTAACTGTTCAGATAATCAGCCTGGCGCATTACAAATGGACGGATTTATTTTATTCCTTTTATGTGTAAAGTGTATACGATAATATTTAACTTACTTTTGTTTGTGCATTATATTCACTTTCCTCGTAGCATTGTTCTTTGAAGAAGAAAATAAACTTTACCAGTAATCAACATCTTTGATTTCATTTACTAAATGTGCAAATGCATTATTGGAAATTGTATATTTCGTTGTGGAATATATAGAGTCGATGTTTGTGAATTCATATATATATATATATGTCGTTTACACGCATAACTCAGTTCTTTGTGTGCTTCATCATCACCATCATCATCATCATCACCACCACCAACACCAACACCAACACCATCACCGTCGTCGTCGTAGTAATCATTATCCTCATCTCTGTCGTCGTCATAGTTGCTGTTGTCGTTGTTGTCGATGTTGCTTAGTTATGTCATAATTTTCATATATAGTTACTTAGTTGTCATAGAAAACAATGCTATAACACGTTTCTCAATTTCATACATTTATTAATAGATGTGGATTTGTTGATGGGCAATTTCGATTATACAATGAGTGATAGAAAATTATGAAATTGCCACTATTCATCTTAATCATATAATCATAATGCTATTATTGTCTTTCCGTCATAATCATCATACCCATCACACCACAAACCACGCATCAGAGTCATCGTCATCATTATCGCATCTCCAACGATCTCATACTTACGACCATTATCTCCTTCATTCTCACCACCAAATCTAGCAACATATCATAACGACCACTTCAGTCTCCATCCTTATCACGACAACACACCATCAAACCTAGCAACATATCATAACGACCACTTCCATCACTATCTACATCGTTATCATCACAACACATCACCAAACCTAGCAACATATTATAACGACCACTTCAGTCTCCATCCTTATCACCACAACACACCATTAATACCATAATCATCACAGTCTCCGTCGTCATTATTGTTTAAGATTATTATTAAAATATTCCAAATACTGTTAATAAAACGTATGCTTTTGTCATAGTTCCAAAACAAGGGAACAAATCCTTGCACTGCTAAAAATTTTCATTGCACATATCAATTTTGATTTTGACTCATTTTCTCATTTCTTTCTTAGCACATTGTTCGTGTTTAACGAGGTAAACAATAATAACACTTTCAGGAAGGTTAAAATCAATTCAGTACGAAAGGCAGTGCTCAATTTGCCAAAAGACAATGGATATAACTAGCTATTTATAGAGTGACGGCTTATTTCATAAACATTTAGTTATTTTACAAACATTTAGTTATTTCATAAACATTTAGTTATTTTATAAATAACTGCGTAAAATAACTCATTATCTTATTTCCCAAGATTTCTCAAGAAACACGATATATGAACTTCCTGTCAGGAAAGTAACTACACTTTAATATTTGTCAAGAAAGTAACTACACTTTAATATTTGTCAGGAAAGTAACTACACTTTGATATTTGTCAGGAAAGTAACTACACTTTAATATTTGTCAGGAAAGTAACTACACTTTGATATTTGTCAGGAAAGTAACTACACTTTAATATTTGTCAGGAAAGTAACTACACTTTGATATTTGTCAGGAAAGTAACTACACTTTAATATTTGTCAGGAAAGTAACTACACTTTAATATTTGTCAGGAAAGTAACTACACTTTAATATTTGTCAGGAAAGTAACTACACTTAAATATTTGTCAGGAAAGTAACTACACTTTAATATTTGTCAGGAAAGTAACTACACTTTAATATTTGTCAGGAAAGTAACTACACTTTAATATTTGTCAGGAAAGTAACTACACTTTAATATTTGTCAGGAAAGTAACTACACTTTAATATTTGTCAGGAAAGTAACTACACTTTAATATTTGTCAGGAAAGTAACTACACTTTAATATTTGTCAGGAAAGTAACTACACTTTAATATTTGTCAGGAAAGTAACTACACTTTAATATTTGTCAGGAAAGTAACTACACTTTAATATTTGTCAGGAAAGTAACTACACTTTAATATTTGTCAGGAAAGTAACTACACTTTAATACTTGTCAAGAAAGTAACTACACTTTAATATTTGTCAGGAAAGTAACTACACTTTAATATTTGTCAAGAAAGTAACTACACTTTAATATTTGTCAGGAAAGTAACTACACTTTAATATTTGTCAGGAAAGTAACTACACTTTAATATTTGTCAGGAAAGTAACTACACTTTAATATTTGTCAGGAAAGTAACTACACTTTAATATTTGTCAGGAAAGTAACTACACTTTAATATTTGTCAGGAAAGTAACTACACTTTAATATTTGTCAGGAAAGTAACTACACTTTAATATTTGTCAGGAAAGTAACTACACTTTAATATTTGTCAGGAAAGTAACTACACTTTAATATTTGTCAGGAAAGTAACTACACTTTAATATTTGTCAAGAAAGTAACTACACTTTAATATTTGTCAAGAAAGTAACTACACTTTAATATTTGTCAGGAAAGTAACTACACTTTAATATTTGTCAGGAAAGTAACTACACTTTAATATGTATTTAAGATTACTATGTAATGATAATATTAACTATTGTTTTTATACCTGTGCATATTTGTGACACTTCTAAATGTTTTCCTTGAACTTCGTTGATTTATAAGTCGATTTGAAAGAGCACAAACAGAAAACAAAATTCTAGCCAACAAAAGAAAGAAAACCCCACTACATTTTCACAGCAAAAAAAAAAGTATGCTTGATTTAATAAGAGTGTTCGAACGTACACCTTTGTCTTCCTGCTCTAGAAACATTGCCTGTAAATTAAAACGAAATAATGGCGCCGATGGCGTACGGATTAAAACTGACAATGGATGTGATTTTTCTCGTCAATCCCTTTCCCTCCCATCGCGTTGCACTTTGTGACGTACTCGGAGCCTCGTGCTCCGGAGTCGAGGTCAACAGCTAAACCCGCGTAATGACGTGATGTACACATGTGGCACCCTCCCGCCAACTCGTTGATCTGTAGGGTAAGAAAATGAAAATGATGACGTCATATACTGACAAAAGTACATTGCGTGCTGACGTATAAACATGTGGACCAGCACGTCACCGCAGACTAGTGTAATATAAATAGGTGCACATATATCATCTACCCTGTTCCTTGATATAATGTCGACCAATTGCGTTCTGAACGGCCTCCGTACACAACTTTCTAAAGGTCAGAGACAAGCATAAGAGGAATCAGTGAAGTCAACATGATGCTTCTGTCTGAAATTCTTGGTTGTTGCCTGTTTCCATATCTTACTGATGCGATTGCAATAGTAACTTAACGACGTAACTGTGCATTAAAGTGTATTTGGCTACTGACACTTCGAGGACACAGCTTCACCTTAGCAGCTGTCATTACTGTAATGGTAAAAATAACTGGCCACAACCATTCTTGTAGATTACTAGGTTTCGATCTTCATAGAACTGCCTCAAATTTACATTTATGCTTTGGCTTGTCTGGATTATTTGCTTGGTTAATTGGATTTTTCTTTTACTACGGTGGTTTGTTTGACAAATCGAGTAGTCGTTGCAGTTCGGGTGTATTTGGTGATTCTATCGAGTTGGGTATGGTCGTTTACACTTTGTCTGATGTGGCTGATTTGGTGGCTTACAATGTGTCTGGTGTCGCTGTCTTGATGGTTTATCATTTGTCTGGTGTGACTGTCTTGATGGTTTACACTTTGTCTGGTGTGGCTGTCTTGATTGCTTACAATTTGTCTGGTGTGACTGGCTTGATGGTTTATACTTTGTCTGGTGTGGTTGTCTTTTGGCTTATACTTTGTCTGGTGTGGCTGTCTTGATGGCTTACAATTTGTCTGATGTGGCTGTCTTGTTTATACTTTGTCTGGTGTGACTGTCTTGATGGTTTGTACTTTGGTGGTGTAACTGGGCTGTATGCTTAACTGTTTTCTTTTGCTTAACTGGTTTGCCTATTTTGTCGGATATATTTAGCTCGCCGATTGTGTGTGAGGTTTGTGTTGGGGACGTTTCTGGTGTGTTTTTTTATTAAGGTTTATTTGTTTACCTTTTTTGTTGGATTTATAAGTATTATTCAGTTTACCCAATGCATTTCACATGCATGTTATGTTCCGCTTGTCTTACTAATTTGCTTGTCTGGTTTGTTTTGTATGTGTCTGGTTTATTTGGTATGTCTGTTGTGTATGGTTTATCTGTTTTTTGCTGCTGTTGTTTTCATTTTCATTTTTCGTACGTGCGTGTGTATTGGTTCAAAGATCTACAAAAGCAAAGATGTGAATAAGATTTTCTTACTGTTATTGGTTCAGAGGTCTACAATAGCAGAGTGGTAAATACTGAAGTTCTTATCTTTATTGGTCCATTTAGATGCAATAGCAGACATGTAAATAAATACTGATGCCCTTTCCTATATTGGTAAATTTATCTGCAATAGCAGAGAGGTAAATATAGATGTTCTTACTTTTATTTGTTTAGAGGTCTACAATACCAAAGTAGTAAATGCAGATGTTCTTACCTTTATTGGCCAAATTTATCTGCAATAGCCCATAGAGGTAAATACAAATGTTCTTACCTTTATTGATCCATTTCTCTGCAGTAGTAGTGTGGTAAATACAAATGTTATTACCTTTATTGGTTCAGAGGTCTACAATAGCAGAGAGGTAAATGCTTGTGTTCTTACCTTTACTGTCCAGAGGTCTACAATAGTAGAGAGGTAAATACTTGTGTTCTTACCTATACTGTCCAGAGGTCTACAATAGTAGAGAGGTAAATACTTGTGTTCTTACCTATACTGTCCAGAGGTCTACAATAGCAGAAAGATAAATACATTAGTTCTTATCTTTACTGGTCCAGAAGTCTGCAATAGCAGAGAGATAAATGCAGATGTTCTTACCGTTACTACTCCAGAGGTCTGCAGAGACACGAGGTACTTCAGAAGAACGGTACTGAGACAAACTGTGCCCCCAGGCGCTCCAGTAGGACATTCAGTGCAATTATAGCTGCAGAAAGTGCACAAGCAATAGCAAGAAATGTTTGTATCTTATACAAGATTTTAAAGCAATTTTTAATTGTAACAAGGTTAAAATAATTCGTATTTTTATTCATTGTAACATAAAGTATCTTAAAGTGATTATTTTCTTTATTAAATTTACTTTAAACAAACCTTTAAACAGTTTATTTTAAATATATATAAATATAGATATTACTAGAAATAGACATTAAAGCAGCTGTTACTTTAAACAAACATGGAAACATCTATCTCTTTATTCAGATAATAAGCATGCACAAATATGTGTTGATATTACACATTTCTCAACATTTTTAGTTCTTGGTTTAAATGGTATACTTTTAGGTCTTAATATACAGTGCCTGAAGCTTGATCTGTTTGTGTATTCTAGTATGTCTAGAAAAAACTACAATGCTCACATAGTTGCAAATATTTTTTCTCGGTTATTTGTCGCTCTGTTTTAAAATAAACATTAATACTTATTTCCTTTCCCTTAATGTACTTTGCAACTCTTTACATCTTCTGAATTATTGTAGAGCGCAGTTCTTGAGATGAAAATAAATACTACATCAAACAAGAAATATAACTTCATGAAGCAAATTATCTGCCCTTTATACAACAACAGATGATTTTCTTAGTGAAACAATAAGCAATCCGTAAATTTATGGAATATTCTGTGTATGTTTATTAACGTCTTTTCTTTTCCTGTTTGATATTTATGAAGCATTATAATATTTCGAAAAAAAATACGGCGCTATTTAGCGATTGTTAGTTGTAATCATTTGAGTGGTGTATGATTACTTTGTTTAAAACTATCAGTATGTAGTACAAAAACAGTTAAGGTTTCCTTTCTGTAACATCATAACCGAAGCAACACAAGAACGTAAATTGTTACTAGACATTTTGCCTTAAGTATGCAACACTATACGTTTTGGATATTTTATTTATGTGAGTAAGCACTCCTATAATTTTACTTTATGTGACGTAAGCAGCACTATATATTTTAGACATTTTGCTTTATGTGACGTATGCACCACTATACATTTGAGATATTTTAATTTATTTGACGAAAGCACCAATATATTTCAGACATTTTAATTTATTTGACGAAAGCACCAATATCTATTTAAGATATTTTAATTTATGTGACGTAAGCACTAATATACATTTCAGACATTTTAATTTATGTGACGAAAGCACTAATATACATTTCAGACATTTTAATTTATGTGACGAAAGCACTAATATACATTTCAGACATTTTAATTTATGTGACATAAGCACCTCTATATATATTTAATTTATGTGTGATTGTAGTTCCTGAAAAACAATATGCTATTATGAAATTCATATACATTAAGCCGTTTGAGGTTGACGACGTATGTATATTCATTTGCTATTAGTATTCGGAAAGTGACATTTATCGTCCCCATACTTAGAACGCGAAGCTGGGTGGCCTGCGCACATGTCGTAGAGGTTGTTGTAGGCGTAAGCGTTGTCCTTCATGCCTGAGGCGTGGGCTTTAGCAGCGACCACATTTGGAGAATTTAGAAGCTGGCATGCCAGTGACTTCTGCAGATCATTACAGGGCAAAGCATCTATACAAAGAAAGCAGCTTTAGAAAGCTGTGTGGCATGCGTATAGAACACACTATTCCCTGTTATTATATTTCCATTCAAAGAAATGTGTGTCACAAAATTCATACAGAATTAAAAAATATTCCAGGGAAAGGTAGGTTTTGTATGCGACAGTCAAAAAGGATGTTACATTTTTTCTCATGAATATATTACTTATAAATTTTTTATTTTTTACGATTACAAATTCTTATGAGATCAAGTGTTGTTATGAACAAACCATTATATAACACAAGAAAATGAATTTTAAACAAATTTCGATCCAACTTTAAAAAATAGCGCAGTCCTGAAGAGTACATTTCGATATGCATACTTTTATTTTCTGCACAGCTAAATGATCTCACTGAACTGCTAGGTTATCAGACTCACCGCACTGTCCAGAAGTTCCTTTAGTCAAGAATTCTTCCGCAATCCAAAGTAGCTGAAATATGAAATACGTTTTACTAAGTCGTCACAACCGTAATTGAAATATATATTAGAGTTGGACGAATGAACTGTTCGAGATTTGTTACAAATCGGCAAACTAAGACTACTGTCCGTCTGAAATAATTTAGAACAAAAGATGCGATAATGCACGACTCAAAACGCAATAGATATACAAAGTATTAGCAAACAATCTTATAACAAAATTTATACAGATTGAATGTATCGGTAATAAATATTTTTACAAACTTTATAGTGATATCTGGCAATCGTAAGCGAGTACGGTTGATAAGAGTCGGTTTTCAAACGTCTATACTCTTGAAACATTAATAACTTGCAGTTGGACGATCATTATAGAGAGGTATAGTGTTATGTAAGATGTCTTTCCAGGTTGGTTAGCTGACACGGGACAGATGCTTGAAATGTTGTTGTTTATGAGATAATAGTATGGTAGCCAAATCAAGTAGTGCACAGTTGGAATCGCAGCATATACATCTGAATCAGATTAGCCAAAACGCGAGTTGAACTTCAGTGTGGTACAGGAAGTTTTCCAGGAAAAGAGAACTTGACATCAAGTATAATATTTTATTTTTTATTTTTTAATTTGTCTACTCTTCCACCCAGTTTAGCTTGAGACAATAAGTAGTGAATCAGAGGTTTTACAATGTAAGGTAGAAACACATGGAATTGACATGAACAATAATAAACTTGTGACTTTAATGTGAAAAACACACAAAAAAGGACAATTGTGGTTTCATCTTAATGAGGTTACAAAGTGGAACATGCTTATAATAAAAATAAATAACCAAGTCATAATGATTTTCACCAATTCTCAAAAAGACAAAATTAGTAACAACATTTTTCCTAGTTGTACGCTTTTCCTACTTCCTAGTTGTACGCTTGAAAAGAAAGTATTTTCTTTGACAAAGAATATTTTATGTTTTACTTACGGTATTAGGAAGTTCAATCCGGATTTTCCTTTTCTACTTAGTATTGTCTATGTAAGCAACTATTTAAAATGTTGGATAATACCTAAGGGACTAATAATAGTCCTGAGCTATAGTTAATCATATAGGAAACCCTTCGTTCCTGTTTAGCAAAGCATGAAAAGAAAGCAATGGTTTTAAATCATAGATAGATAGACAGACAGACAGACAGATAGATAGATAGATAGATAGATAGATAGATAGATAGATAGATAGATAGATAGATAGATAGATAGATAGATAGATAGATAGATAGATATATAGATAGATAGATAGATAGATAGATAGATAGATAGATAGATAGATAGATAGATAGATAGATAGATAGATAGATAGATAGATAGATAGATAGATAGATAGATAGATAGATAGATAGATAGATAGATTTAGGGATGAAGGGAGAGAGAGAGAGAGCTTTTCTTAGGACCGTATTGCGTACGAGTGATACGTGTTAACGGAATGTGGCAATAGAAGCGACTGGTTCACGTGTGTTACATTCTCTCACAATCTGCAATACTACAAGAAAAGTGGGGACATGTTTCAAACCAACGTACCAAAGAGCCGTCGTTGATTTGTTGCCAAGCATCGCCTCCCATCATGTGTTTTACCCCGGACGCTTGGAAACATTTTCCAGAATTGTAGACTCCAACAACCGCAGATGCATGATAATTTCCCGCTGTATAAACATAATACAGTATATTAGAAACAAAATAAAATCTTTAAAGCGGAAATACACGTTATAAAACTTAGAACTTGCGACTTATACTTGAAAAAAAAATGTATTTCATGAAAATCTTTGCTACATTGCAGTTTTATCGGAATTTAACAGATTTTGCATAAACACACGTTTGATGCTGACAAATAAATGGTTATACCATTATCCATCCATCCATCCTTCCGTTATTCTGTCTATCTATCAATCTCTCTATGTACCTATTTGCCTTTCGGTTAATTATATTTTGTGCAATTGTGTGTGTGAACGAGAGATATCATTATAATTTAAATAACTATAAGTTAATTACCGTACTGAGAGAGAGTGCTAACCCTCCAAAATCTAATTTAACTAACTATAAGTTAATTACCCTACTGAGAGAGAGTGCTAACCCTCCAAAATCTAATTTAAATAACTATAAGTTAATTACCCTACTGAGAGAGAGTGCTAACCCTCCAAAATCTAATTTAAATAACTATAAGTTAATTACCCTACTGAGAGAGAGTGCTAACCCTCCAAAATCGCATATACAAAGAAAGCAGTCACAGACTGTCTTGGCATAGTCACATGTAACTTGCATATTATATATGAGTTTCAAACTACAAACAAATCCTGTCCTGTGATGTACTCATATTTACTCCGACACAGATGTAATTATGCATTGCATTGACAACTGTATTTTCAGTCCTACCGATGACTAAAGCTAAGTCTTATCTAAAATTCAAAGAGTGTTGTGAATCTGGTGTACATCCGAAATGTTATTTCACCAACAAAAAAAGTGGACTTACGATGGCTTCTAGCTTTGATCCCTGTACCGTTAACACACACACAAGTCTCGGAGTGCAAACTGTCGGTAGCTAATGTAGAGTGCACACCAGCCACATACCACAAAGTTACAGTTAAGGCAATCATGGCTTTCAATGCCAGATAAGAAGTGAACAGCCGAAGCAGGAAGTATGGCGATATTTATTCAAGTAAGGCGTGTCAGTTTGAGCGGAGGTCATGAACAGGTCACGTGCCTACTACCGAGTTCGTAGAGCGAGATTTAAATAGCTACAATGTGCAATACGATTAAAACCCTGCAGCATTAAAGACAAGCATAGAAACATATTCTCAAAACTCCACTCCAAATATCTGTACCATTTTTGACCAGAGTATATGGTATTATACTGTACAATTTAGACGTATGTGTTTGATATTTGAAAGCATATGTGTAATGTTGATAAATATATTCAAATCAAGCCTCAAGTGAAAGTGCATTTTGCACTGCATATGTGAAGTAAAGACAATATATACATGTCTAGCCACATGTAAAATAATGCATTGCTTGTAAATGGAAAGTTACAATAGTTGAAAGTGTGTGTTTAATTAGGACATAAGGATATAAGGCAAACTATGCACCATTGTTAGCTTTGAAAGTGTGCGTACAGTGAGGATAAACACGCATATATACATACATATACATATGCATATATTGTTCAACTTGTCCAGCTAGAATACCAATATGTTTCCTTACTGCACACTAACTTTCACATACAAAACTCATATCGTACATTGTTTTATCCACTTAATTAGACAGACAGACAGATTCACACACACACACACACACACACACACACACACACACACACACACACATTTGTAACAGTAGTGATCCAGTCTGTTAGGACACTTAGAACAGTAGTGATACATGTTGTGAGGACATTTAGAACAGTAGTGATCCAGGCTGTGAGGACATTTAGAACAGTAGTGATACAGGTTGTGAGGACATTTAGAACAGTAGTGATCCAGTCTGTGGGGACATTTAGAACAGTAGTGATCCAGGCTGTGAGGACATTTAGAACAGTAGTGATCTAGATTGAGGACGTTCATAACAGTAGTAATTCAGGCTGTGAGGACATTTAGAACAGTAGTGATCCAGGTAGCGAGGTCATTTAGAACATAGTGATCCAAGTTGTGAGGACATTTGAGATAGATGCAGAAAACATTCGGAACTGTAATGGTGCATACTAAAAGAACGTTTGGAACAAAAGTGATAGAGTCTATGATGACATTTCGAGAGATAAGTGTGTATATCGGAAAAATAGTTTCAGCATGAGAAAAAAGTGTGCATCGATTGTTTGGGTGGCTTACATAAAGACGTAAGTTGCATACGATTTCAAAAGGTTCGACAAAAAAAGCTGTTAGTGTTTGATAGTGGGGAAGGGGGTGTATATGTATTTTGAGAAATTTATATTTTTTATAATAGCCATTGTTGTCACAGCATTAGTGTCCAGGTGTTGCTTTATAAACTGAATCGTGTGCTGTCAATAGACACGCGACAGAGCAGAACGTACAACAAACGGCAAACATGTCTAACGAAACGAATCGACAGTGTACACGTGGTTATGTACGTGACGTAAGAAATAAAAATATATTTTCGATATGTCTCGAGATTCTTTAAATGTCTCAGAGAACATCTAAAATATTTACAATTGCTTTTCTCAACGAAGGCGTGCGAAACAAACACCCTTCGTCTTCTGCTTTACTTGAAGAGTGGCGTTTATTTTTATCTTAGTGAGTTGGCATGTTCCAGTGCAAATGTTATATACCATCTTTGCAAGAATGGCAGGGAATAGCAGGCATAATCGCGTAAGAAAGACCCTCATATTACTTTCTGACATGGTATGGTGGACAGCAAGATAGGAGAATTTATTTCATATAGTGAAGGAAAATATTTGAAATGCAATTCACTTATCTGTATAAATCAAGATAGATAGATAGATAGATAGATAGATAGATAGATAGATAGACAGACAGACAGACAGATAGATAGATAGATAGATAGATAGATAGATAGATAGATAGATAGATAGATAGATAGATAGATAGATAGATAGATAGATAGATAGATAGATAGATAGATAGATAGATAGATAGATAGATAGATAGATAGATAGATAGATAGATAGATAGATAGATAGATAGATAGATAGATAGATAGATAGATAGATAGATAGATAGATAGATAGATATTCTACAGATACTTCTTCCCCTACTAATAAACATAGTTGACAATGTCAGTTGAGCGTCTTTGAAAATAATGAACGTCACTTCTTAAACTATAGTGAAATGGTGCCAGGACATGAAGAGATAAACTAATTTCCTGTCTTTCTCGCCATTTCTCGCTTTGTACTTTCTTCAAAAACTATTTGTAGGAGGTCTATGCATATATAGCCTTTTAGTATGGTACTAGCCTGTTATGGTACTTCCCAGAAAATTCCACACTTTAATATGTGTATACTTACCACCAAAATTCTTTTAATATGCAACAGAACTATACAGTTTATGAATGTCCCTTGTTTATATCAAATGATTTACTTAACAGTTTTGCTGATCAGTAAAATGTAGTCATTTTCTCTTAGGCTGTCCTTGTATAAGTCACGTGTGCTGTAGCCTTTCCTAATGTAATATTTGTATGCTGCTTGTCCTAATAATTTTTATTGTACCACTTACTTGCTATGTATAAATTGACAGTGTGCAAGCTGCTTTGTCACGTGAATTTATTATAGCGCTTTACGGACTACATGGTGTAACAAGTGATTACACAAATTAAAAGCACAAAACATTTACAGTTTAGAAGGTAAATGTTTTATACCAATTTCTTTGCTAGAGATTTTTCTACTAAAAACACTCATGTACATATGTATACTAAAATTTGACTAATATTTAATACTGCATGCTACCATCTCAATTACCATGCTCTAACATTACTGGCTACTGGTTAAATCTACATCCTACACCAAACTTTCAGTCAGCAACACTGCTAGCAAAAACGTGTGCTCGACAATATTACAGCTGCTCAAAATCATCCTTCTGAGCAAAGACGACGCTATTCAAGTTATATTTGTAGAGTGAAAACTTAAAGACTCTCGTACCTACTTAATTTTATTATAAAATTTTAGACTTTCATTGCAGTAATAAGTGCATACACTATGCTTGTCTACTGTGCCAGATGTAACGTTGCTCTGTCTTTTTGTTTAAAGCAGCCAATAGTATCCACCTACCCTCTTGTTAATTATTAAATATCACTTCTTCGGTCATCAGACCCTGCTGTTTATTCTATCTGCTATCTACACCTGAATAGATATAAATGAGTTTGAATGAGGATTATCCTAAATGTGTCTATTCAGCTGTCTGATGTGCGATCAAATCAAGACATTTGTTAATGTATGTGGGCCTAGATTGTGAGTGTGAGAGTAGTGAGGGTGACACATGTCACGAACATCTGTTAGTCTCAGTCACCTATCTATGCATCACGTATTCACGCATCCATGCAATTTGAGCGCGTTTGTGTGTGTGTGCGTGCGTGCGTATGAGTGTGTTGTGAATCTTTTTCATTGGTGCAGAACTGTTTTGCTCGTGTCCGAATTTAGTTGTCTAATAATACAGCTTTTATTTTATACTATTTGTATCTTTCACGTCAGAACATTAAAATGAAACAATCCCTAAGCAATTATTTTCTTCAAGGGGAAAAACTCTTGATAGTACAGTAAAATGCAGACGTATTCCAATCACTCCATCTCCTCATCAGTAATGTTACTACGTTTCATCATTTATACCTTTACGTAAGTGGTTATGTATTAAATTTAATCATTAAAGGACGTGAGTTGACTAAACACTTGATGGTGAAAGTATTTTCTTAATGTTCCTATTTCAAAGTCCTACTTCACACGAACATAAAGTATAAAGACTTAAACAGCACGTTTAGTATGTTTTACCTATTGTTGGAAACTCTTAAAATAAAATCATTATCGCTGATGGAGTAGAATGTCATCCTCATGAAGCTATTAACACGTTAGACAGCTACCAAGAAAGACTTCATAGACACAAAATCGTATATACTTAAATATCATATAAGACTTGTGCAATATATTTTCAGATGTTCTATAAAACTGACTTACTGCTTGTATAGTTCTATCCCTCTATCGTGTCACGTGAAGGAGTTCTAAAACACGGCATTGCTATTCTCCTTGCTATCCTGTTGTTAAATTATTTAAGAAATGGTCATATCAGACTGATTGAGAAATTTTAGTAATAATTGTATGTATAGTTTTGCCAGGTATCACACGTCCCTGAGTTAAATGGACACAACAAAAAGGAGCCATACAATGTTTTCTATATTTGATAACCAAACAACACAGGTATCTGAGTTAAAAGGACGCAGCAACAGAAGCTATTCAATGTTGTCTACATTTAATAAACAAATAACACCGTATGTTGTGCAATGTTACCGCCAGAATGTTTCGATGCTGTAAAGATCATTGCTTCATCATTGCCTCAACATTGCTTCATCATTGCCTCAACATTGCTTCATCATTGCTTCATCATTACTGGACAAAAAACAATTTACTGCCTAAATAACTCGTTAAACGGAACGACTTCATTTGTGGACCTTAGCCGATTGACAGTAATTTAGTTATTAATTCTATTGTAGGTATACATGTGTTTGTGTTTGTGTTTCAAAGCACATACCCATGTTTCATTATTTTTTCCCTTTCCCCAAAACTTACTTCATATCATTCCTGCACTCCGATGATTTTTTTTTTATTGAATTTGAATGTTCTCAAGAACAACCTTTTTCTTTTCTTTCTTTCCTCTTTTCAAGCTGTCAGTCTTTCAAATGTGACATACTTAAAAGTAATCCATATTCTCGCGACGTCAGCACATGGCACGCCCACAGCAATCGTTGAATTTATCAGTTTACGAGTACGACTGTATAATTCATGTTTGTTTGTGTGATTGTGTGCGCGTTTGTACACCTTGTGGTCTATGTCAATGTCGAGTTCTACTTATTTTTACCGTAGTTTAATGCAGTGACCTTTCTGTGAGATTGATAATTGGCGCATTCCTCGCGGAGGGGGCGGGGGAGGCGGGAGGAGCAGTATGAGAATACGCTGAATCTTCTGTCAAGTTTGAAGCGTTTTGCCCGTACATTCTGTAATTCACTTTGAACTATGAATATTTCTTCTAATGTATATTTTACAATTTCAGTAAATAGTTAATATAAATACGTATCTGCAATCCATTAATCCGTTCATAATCATCAATATCTATTTTTTAATTATTCTTATTCGCTGCGCCCTCCCCCCCAAAAAAAAGAAAAACACACACACAAAAAAAAAGAAGAAGAAGAAAAAAGAAACAAAAAAGCTCCTTACAAATTGACAAGAGACTTTTGCAATGATCACAGGTTCATATTTAAAATCTTAAACTTAAAAACATCTTAATTAGTCAGGCTATGCGGAGACGTGACATAATAAGGTCACGATTACATAATGAACTCTGTTTGAATATGCAACTTTTGTTTCTTAAACTGGACACTGTCCATGGACGAAACGCGTGCCGAATGATTTTGACGCACAGTAGGATAGAGGTCGCACCAAGCACATTTTCAGAGCTTGCAGTCCATAAGAAAACTCAATACTACGTATTACCTGTATTAATGATCTTTGAGGCTTACTTGAATAAATGAAGGTATTAAAGATATTTTTCTTGAATTTGACATTATACGAAGATCTAAGGTCCATAGGAAAGATTAGACACAGACACTAAATGAACAGCTCACGTGTGTGCGTACTTTGTGTGTGTTTGTGTGGGTGGGTGGGTGGGTGGGCGTGCACGCGTGCACGCGAGAACTTGAGATACAAAAGTACTCATTGCTGATTGAAAGAAAAGAGAAAAATAACAGTTTCCGAAGTCGGTAAATTGCGTTCAGGAAATTCTACAGTTTAAAGACAAGAAGATGCGAAGTATGTTCGACTATGAACTTAGTAAATTTAGTAAATTAAATAATAAAATATTACGTTGTAATTATGGTATCTTTCTCTGGCTGAATTTAATAGGGAAATATATATATACACCAGGGAGGTCCCTAATTAATTATAATGAAAATTGTCATTGAAAATTATAATGATTCTTACTGAATTTGAAACGTAATAATTTACAAATATCCTGAAAAATATATCACTGTAAGGACCATTCAGTGTTAAACTAATGATATTATATCCCATGACATTATGGACCCTACATCTACCCTAATGACAGTATAGCTCATTACTATAAGACATTATGGACCCTACATCTAACATAATGATAGCATAGTTCATTACTATAGGACATTATTGAGCCGACATCTAACCTAATGATAGCATAGCTCATTACTATAGGACATTATGGATCCTACATGTAACCTAATGATAGCATAGCCCATTACTATAGGACATTATGGACCCTACATGTAAACAAATGATAGTATAGCTCATTATTATTGGGCACTTTTCTACTACTACCATATTTATTGTATACCTCTTCCCCTCACTCGGTACCATGCAATGAAGTGTGCATATTTGTATATTATATAAATATAATTACACACCGAACTTGTTTGTATAAATTGAATAATGATACTTAGCAAGCCAATTACATGAATGTTTCCCAGGCCATCGATGACGTGAGTTGTAACGCCTACTTTAAAACTAAGTCCTTGACCTGAAGCTATGCTAAATGTTTACAGTTCTTTAATTGTACTGCGTTGATGTTTGTGCTGTAAAACTATGTCATGCAATTGCAGCAGAGAGATCGTTTGGCGGAAGAAATGAAGCGTAACGAAAGATAGGTGTAGATGACGGTGGCATGTCAAACTTTTATAGCCTTGAATTAGACATGCGCAAGCTGTAAGCTTTGTAATCATCACACGGGTTAAAGCTGTAAGCCTTTTAATCGTGCGCAAACAAATCAGCCAAAAATAGTGCTCTCTACGGATTAACAGAATGAATGTTGCGCATCGTTTTACACCGTGGTGATGACGAAGAAAAAATAAAATAAACAAGACGAACAATGATGACAATTCTTTCGGCTGCTTGAAAACACCTTTATTTCTTTTCGTCAGCTGCACACTTGCCGCTGAGACGTAAACTGGAAATATTTCTGGGTTCTTTTAATTTATTTTTAATAGCACATTATGTTGCAAAATTAGCTTATCTTCTTTTTCGAAACTGACAGCTTCTGCTTAATTTGTCATCTTGATCACCAGTTGGGATGGACTCCGTCGAAGAACTGGCATGTAATGGAATCGTCTTCCCTCTGACCGAGGCCCCCCATGGCGAAACACGTGCTTAGGTACTCGGAATCTCTGGTACCCCTTGCCAGGTCGACAGCCAGACCAGAGTAATGGCGAGACTGACAGGCATGGCATCCTCCTGCTAATTCGCTGATCTAAAACAATAAGAGAAATTTGACGATTGTAATATTTCCGACAAGCTTCTTTCTCTTAGCGCCTAGGGTTAACTGCAACATTACCGCTAACTCTTCAGAAGCAATTATTATTATGGCACTAATAAATGACTAATGTACCGAACTGGTCATGACAACACCACTAATAAATGACTAATGTACCGATCTGGTCATGACAACACCACTAATAAATGACTAATGTACCGAACTGGTCATGACAACACCACTAATAAATGACTAATGTACCGAACTGGTCATGACAACACCACTTCTTTCTCAAGCATTTTGTGATCCCGTTGCACATCTCACGACGGTTGATAGTGCTGCTATTCGATCGTTGCAACTATTATCACACGTAAAATGATATGCAAGGTTTTGGTTTCATTCTTTTTTCCACTAGCCACATGAGTGACTGACCACCCATTTTCCACTAGCCATATGAGAGACTGATCACCCATTTTCCACTAGCCATATGAGAGACTGATCACCCATTTTCCACTAGCCATATGAGAGACTGATCACCCATTTTCCACTAGCCATATGAGTGACTGATCACCCATTTTCCACTAGCCATATGAGAGACTGATCACCCATTTTCCACTAGCCATATGAGTGACTGATCACCCATTTTCCTACCGTTCGTGAAGTGCATTATAAGGCTGCTAATTTGTCTTCTTAATGACTTGTCTAAATAATAATCATGTAGCTACTTATTCGTTTTTAAGAAAGCAATGTTCAATCATATTATAACTGTCTGCCTATTTGTTTGGAAATACGTGTATGCGTGGGGGAGTGGGGTATTTGGTAAACAAGGGTAAAGACAATAAGTGGGAAACTGCTTGAATTATAACAAATTAGTTTTACGAGCAATATGTCAGTGACCAACTTGTAGTTATTCCGATAACCGGTTGGTATATTTAATCCCAGAGGATAATTACTGACCACTAAAAAAAAGGAAGTGACGTCGCATTCCATATATGAACGAAAGACTTCCTACCAGATCAGGGCACAAACACGTGATACGAGTCCATATTTATTTGCTGATATCGCTATAGAGGAAAAACACACCCATCATGTTTACAGCCTATCATTGGCCATTATTCTTTGAAGACGGGGTTCGTATGTTATTTATGGCACTGGCTGATCCTTTACTTTTCACACTTTGTCTTTTTTATATTTTTATATTTATAATATAATGAATGTTTGCCTTATAAATGCTACATTAATATCATTTGTATTTGTATGGGTTTGAACTATGATAAAGCTTGATTCGAACAAGAAATTTAATTATTTTGTTGTCATGCTGCTGTCACAGTAACAAAGAGATATAATTTCGACACGCTATGATTTGCTTCACAAGGCAATGACTTTAAAATAATTATTAATTTATGAGAATGGATTTCAACTAAGCAATTTTAAGAAAGTTTATTACTACTAAATTATGGATATAAAATAATATTATTCATGATGTGTATTATTTTCAATTGCAATATTTCATTTTTTGTATCAAGCAGGGTTATATTAGATAATTTCACCTCTACGTTGACAGAATTTTGAATACGATTGATGTGAATTGTTAGTATTATACTGTCTATTTTCCATTATAAACTCACATATTGATAACCGTTCATGAATAGTTCAGATCAACCACCCATATTTCCCAAAATATTGCCTCTTCAGGAGTATACTATCTCGAAAATGATGTAAATAATGACGAGTCAAGTTATCTTTAGCTGGCACTAGGCAGTTTTCAATCAAAGCCTTTCCTCTTACAAAACACATTAGAAAGATAATCATATATGTATCTGGACTTTTTTTATGGCGGCACAGACACCCGGATATTTTTTTTATTGTTCCTCAAACAATATTGAACATTTTCATGCCAGTTATTACATAGTTCGATTTAACTTGAAACTGTGATCCAAAGGGTGCGGCAAAAATGGTTTTATAGTACTCCATTCGTTTTAAACTCATTACTTTTATTATTTTTCTTTTTTTTTTTTTTTGTATTATTTTCTAAATTCAATAAGGACCCGGAGCAGTAGCACTGGTTGCAGCAGTAGTAAATACAAATTAGATGGCTAGTAGTAGTAGTAGTAGTAGTAGTAGTCAAATGGAACTAGTAGAAGTAAATATTATAGTATTAAGAAAGTAGTGTAAATAGTAATTGTTGTAGTAGCAGTAGATGTAATATTATTACCATCATAACAGCATTAGTAATAGTAGAGTAGGCTGACAAATAATATTAGTAGAAGTGAATAGTTAAATTGTAGTGGTGGTAGTGAATGTAGATGTGGTAGTAATTGGTGTAGCAATAATGCTGCTTGTAGAACTAATAGTAGGAGAATCACTAATTACATTTGTAACAGTATTTACATAGGTCACAGTACTATTAATGAAAGTAGAAGTCCATTGTACTTAGCACTACTAGCAGAGGTCATAGTACTAGTAATAGTAATATAGGTCATATAATTTGTAATATTAGTAGAGGTCAAAGCACTAGTAAAAGTAGTATAGGTCATTGAAATTGTAATATTAGTAGTAGAGGTCATATTACTGTAATACTAGTAGAGGTCATAGAGCTTGTAATATTAATAGTAGAGGTCATAATATTAGTAATAGTAATATAGGCCATAACATTTATAACATTAGTGGATGTCATAGTACTAGTACTAGTACTACAGAGATCATAATATTAGTTAAAGTAATATAGGCCATAGCATTTATATCGTTAGTGGATGTCATAGTACTAGTAACAGTAAGAGATGTAATAATATTCTAGTAAATCTAGTTTCTGGAGCAGTAGACCTTGTAATTATGAGCAATAGCAGGAAAAAGACTAATAATTTAGTTGTAGCAATGAAGTCGTATTCGAGTAACTTAAATGAGCACTGTATACATTTATGCATACATATAAACAAACATACCCTCATAAATAAATGAACCAGACAGAAGACAACACTAAAGATAAGAGATTATGTGTTGTACTCTGCCTTGAAATGATAGTCATATATGAATTTCTTTTCTGCCATAATCGGCTCTTTTTGCTAGGAATCGATTTAGATACAATTAATTTCAGTATTTAATTCAGCACTGTTTCTATAGTGAAATACTGCAGTGTTAGTTAAGTCAGTACGTTTTCAAATGTGACTTACTATAATGGTTCCATTATTCTGAAGGGCAACGCAGTACTTGAGTACATTTGCACTCACACATGTGGATCCGCCCGGCGCTGCTCTGACTTTACATGCATCGCAAGAGTAACTGCACACAAAACAGACGTAATACAAGGTCAAGGTCATTATGGAAGCTACTGCACATATACAGTGTATATGAGGCAAAAGTCAAGACCAAGCTGCGTTCCTCTTGAAAAATAAAGATATATATTTTAAAGGTAAAAATAAAAATATATATTTAAAGGTAAAAATAAAGGTATATACTTTAATTGTAAATATAAAAATATATATTTTAAAGGTAAAAGCAAAGTAAATGTTAAAGGTAAAAATAAAGATATATATTTTAAATGTAAAAACATAGATATATATTTTTAAGGTAAAAATAAAGATGAATATATTAAAGGTAAAAATAAAGATATATACTTTAATTGTAAATATAAAAATATATATTTTAAAGGTAAAAGCAAAGAAAATTTAAAGTTAAAATTAAAGATATATATTTTAAAGGTAAATGCAAAGATATATATGTTTTAAAGGTAAAATTAAAGATGAATATGTTAAAGGTAAAAATAAAGATATATATTTTAAAGGTAAAAACATAGATATATATTTTTAAGCTAAAAATAAAGATGAATAGTAAAGGTAAAAAAAAGATATATATTTCCAAGGCTGTTCGACAAGTGTCAATTCTGAATGTCATCTTTTTAAAGTAATTTGCTCTATCGTAAAGAAAAAATTTCGAATTAGCAGTACACACCTGATAAAATCACCTTTCTTCCCCAATAATGCATTATGCTTTATAACGAATGTGACGCATGACAGAAGACATATATGACATAGTATAAATACTAACGTAGTAAATTTGTTTATTTTCATATAAATTATTTTTTCGTCTTAATAAACGGATGTCGTGTATTTCATTTACCTGGATCGTGACGCCTTAAAACCGTTGCACATGTCATTGAGGTTGTTGTAGGCCACAGCGTAGTCTTGTTTCCCCGTGGTGCGTTTGCGTAAGGCCTGTACATTCCTCGAACCCATCAACTGGCAGGCCAGGGCTTTCTGCTCTTTAGAACAAGATGCGACCTCTGTAAGAAAATGAATGCTAAGGTAAGATAAGTTTCAGTTTGCCAAACAAGATTTTATGTCGATCTACAGTTGACATTAGGTGTTTCACAAATCTGCTTATTTGCAGTGCACAAGTCTAAGGATCTACTTAATACAAAATACGCTAAGTGACCTTTGTGAAATCGCGTTAATTGACCAGCTTAATTTTAAATTGCTCTAACAACACATGCGTCAGATTAACTAGCAAATGTTTATTTGATTACGACACCTGTTTAACGTAATTAACATTTTGTAATTGTCTTTTTCCTAATTCATAAAACATACATTTTTATACTTAGAGCCAATCAAACAATTTTCAGTTATTAAATTATGCATGCACACATTTTAAAGTATTATTTGTTAATATGTACGGATCACTGACAAATACACATCTTCCCTTTGGGGTGGGCATAAAATCTTTACTGTTAATATATGTAGTGAACAAAAAAGTGTCGTCTAGATATCGGTGTCCTATGGCGGCACAGACACCCGGATATTTTGAAAAATATTTTTTTAAAACCAATAAAACATTACATCGTCACGTTAATATGTAACATTTTGCCTTTGGAACAGGTTCCAGATGTTACTCTCGATACCAATACGTGTCATATTGCATATGTGATATAACATGGATTTATATATCTGGGGGGGGGGGTAATATCTCCATTAGGTGCACGGGTGTGTTAACTTTCCGTTCATTGCTCGATCTGTGACTTTATATCAGTTAACTAAATGACAAGAAATTGAGCACAGACTGTGAGACAGATTGTATTAGGCCGAATAGACTGTTTAAACTGGCCTCTAAACAGATGAATGTTTAACAATTCCATTTGAGAAACCACAGTCTTTTGCACGCGAAATTAAAACTGCATGCATATTTTCACAAACGTCAAAGATAACACTAAACAAGCGGAACATACAATGACGTTTTTAAAAATAAACAAGTACAGTTCATTAGTGTTTGAGTGTGTGTGTGTGTGTGTGTGTGTGTGTGTGTGTGTGTGTGTGTGTGTGTGTGAGTGTGTGTGTGTGTGTGTGTGAGTGTGTGTGTGTGTGTGTGTGTGTGTGTGTGTGTGTGTGTGTGTGTGTGTGTGTGTGTGTGTGTGTGTGAACATTAAATGAATTCAACTCACCACATTCTTCCCTCTGTTCCTTGGTTAAGAAATTCCCTTGAAACCAAACACGCTGAAATAATAGAAAACACTTTCAGTCTAAGAAGAACTATTGCTATCAAAACAGAGCTAATGAATTTTATAAGAACTTCCTTTTCAACAGTAAGTACATTCAACACTAGTACAAGCTTGCCCTTAATGTTGACATAGAATTGGATCGGGAGGGGGGAATGGGCTGAATTGGTGATGGTAGTGAGAATGATTATTTGATTATGTTGTAGTTAATGCTTGCCTGGTCATTTTAAAAAGATTTTTGACAACTGTTTAGCAAACTACCCCTGAGATGTGTAGAATATTTTACTTGACTGAGGACCCCTTTACCATCCAGATACCAGATACCAATTGTTTTACAACTTTAAAATTAATTCATTTCCTTGCAGGTTGAATCACCCAGTCGTTTGCAGCTTAGTAAAATAAAGCACAATTGACACCATAATCGATGAACGATTGTTTAAATAGAATTGAATATTATATTATTCGCAAATAAAATAAGACAATGAAAAAATTGAAATTATGCCCTAAAACGTGTCCGTGCGCTTAATTGAGTTTACGACACTATAAACACATCTATTTCGTAAACATTATCAACATCTGATGAAAGATACGTTACATTATCCACAGAGGATGCTACCAGCTATTGGACTACCATGGTGATTCGTGACAATAATCTGAAGACTGGATGAATATGGTGACTCATAGCAATACTCTGAAAAATTAATGAATATGGTGACTCAAAGCAATACTCTGAAGAATTAATAAATATGGTGACTCAAAGCAATACTCTGAAGAATTAATGAATGTGGTGATTCATGACAATGATCTGAAGATTGGATAAATATAGTGATTTATGACAATAATCTGAAGGAGGGTGAATTAGTGATTTATGACAATAATCTGAAGGAGGGTGAATTAGTGATTTATGACAATAATCTGAAGGATGGGTGAATTAGTGATTTATGACAATGTCCTATGTCCTTCTGCTTACCGCTCTTTGATAAAGTAAGTGATAGCACGAGTAAGGGTGTTATGAGAATTGCCATTGTGCTTCTCAAAGAAAGCATAATATGGTGCCGTCAAGACATCTCTCCGCATATGAAATTTGTATCAAATGACTCATGTAAATGGACAGAAAGAGCAAACCATTTTTTTCAAACCTGGAGGTCACAGAAGCTACTTTCCCTGCCATTAATGCCTAGCTCTTCATTGGACCATGTCAGGATTTCGAATTACAAGCGACTTTCAACAGACTGTTTTATAAGCTGCTATTTTGCTCATCCTCGGTTAATCAGACATAGTTCTTGTTTTATAGCAACCTTATCTGGGAAAACGTCTTCTGCCAGGCTACAGCTGTTCTATAAATTTGCATTATGGGAATTATAACACGTCTACACTAATATTTGTATTTGGAAATCTTAGACTATGAAGTTTTATTCTCTTTAACCTGTGCTCATTTTAGATTTATAGAATATTTTATCTGACTGTAACATTTACTATAATGTTATTTTCGAAGACTGTGCCTAACGTGACGAATTTAAGTATTGCTCTGTGCTTTTGTATTTAATATTTTCAAGCAAACAGTGATCTCACTTTGTTGCTACATTTGCAAATCACGTTTTCTTTTTCGTCACACTCTTTGTTCATCATCTCATCTTGTCTAGGCGTGATTGTGTCTTTCGGAGTTGGTCGCAATCGTACCAGTTGTGCAATGCGAGGTGAGTGATTCTATATTCACATTCACCTATCCATACATCACAAGGAAGAAACATAAAATAACTTGACAATAGTTAGCACATTACGTCAAAGTGCTCGTTTTTCCGACATCAAAGAATATTAAATCAAAGTAAATTTTAAACGAAATTATGAGAAGAGGACAGACAATCCGCATTGTTCAAATTTCCAACCTTTTGATGTTTTTGAAATGATAATGTAAGTATCAGGGATGATTTTGAAGTCAAACATTATGTATACCAGTGGGATGATTGTTGACTGATAAATAGAATATAGTAGTATTTTAGAGGTTACATGACTTTGTATTTGAAATCACTGCTGCAATAATAGATTCTGCAGAATTGCTAATCATAATGTGATCATGCATTTATTGCTTTCCTGAACCTGAAATAGAAATGAGTGACTAATTCTGTATGTAAATTTGATTTGCACAGAATAGCAAGACATACCCTGAGACCGGAGTTGCATTCATACCAAACATAACCCTCCACAGCCTTGACGGCACCAGTCGCCTTAAAGCATGAATCAATGCTGTCAGAGTTGTAAGACTTCACAATAGACGTCCCGCTTATTCCAGCTGTAAACAGAAACACAAATGCGAACATAGATTAATACATTTACACACCCAATAGTAAAACACACAAGTGTGTCCTTCCAATGAATGAGGCTGTTTGGATCTTACAGTCTCGAGAAGAGCTTATTTATTTAGGCGCTTTGCATAATTATTTTTCATCACTTCCGGTGATCAGCTTTTGTAGCTGTGTGTACAGTTATGTACATAAAATCAAATTCATGAATCTAAGCATTATATAATTGATCAGTGTCTGCCCCAGTGTGTCTTGAACGCTGTCTGCGTCACTGAGCAGGCAGGTTATCCACTATGTGTAAAGTAATTGCTGAGTAGTTTCAACTCCTGTGGACTTAATGATAGCAATCTTGAACAACGTGAACGGACTTCTGTACTATAGCACTGTAAATAAATGTACATCACAACGTGCGAGTATTAACCTGAGAGCAAATTTACATATCACACTTTGTGCAAATTTATGTATCACGCTTTGAGCAAATTTATGTATCACACTTTGAGCAAATTTATGTATCACACTTTGAGCAAATTTATGTATCACACTTTCACAGCAATAATGAAAGCATGAGCATGTAATTATTTGCGCGCACAAATATGTGTGTTGTGCGTGCATGCGTGTGTGTGTGGGTACTTGTTTGTATGTGTGATTATATATTCGTAATTTATTATACGAAGGGACTCTGCAGTATCACGTAATCACGTGATTAATAATGGAGAGTGTTCAAAGACTTTTCACAAATAATAAGCCATGGAATGTATAAAACAGTTGAGAAGGAAGCACTTATATATCAATGAGTTCATTTTGGCACAAATGATCGCGTAGCATTTGTTTCGCGAATGAATAGCACTTTATTAGTAAAGGAACACTCCAGATTATGCAATCGCATAGCATTTGTTTCGCGAATGAATAGCACTTTATTACTAAAGGAACACTCCAAATGATGCAATCGCATAGCATTTGTTTCGCGAATGAATAGCACTTTATTACTAAAGGAACACTCCAAATGAGGCAATCACATAGCATTTGTTTCGCGAATGAATAGCACTTTATTAGTAAAGGAACACTCCAAATTATGCAATCGCGTAGCATTTGTTTCGCGAATGAATAGCACTTTATTAGTGAAGGAACACTCCAAATGAGGCAATCGCGTAGCATTTGTTTCGCGAATGAATAGCACTTTACTAGTGAAGGAACACTCCAAATGAGGCAATCGCGTAGCATTTGTTTCGCGAATGAATAGCACTTTACTAGTGAAGGAACACTCCAAATGAGGCAATCGCGTAGCATTTGTTTCGCGAATGAATAGCACTTTACTAGTGAAGGAACACTCCAAATGAGGCAATCGCGTAGCATTTGTTTCGCGAATGAATAGCACTTTACTAGTGAAGGAACACTAACACTCCAAATGGACAGTCAATGGTGACAGGTTGCAGATTCAACATAGTAGCGATAGTGCTTTTAACACATTTTATATATACTAGTGATCAAGTTTTATCGGTAAATTTTTTTGAGTGTTGTAAGTTCATTACTAGGCATTGCTGCAAAGTGATTATCTCCGCTAAACGAACACGATAAAATAGTAGATGACATCACATGAGTATTTGTTTATGGTATTTAGTGGATATTTGCATTTCCATAAACTATACTGTTGCTTTTCGATGTCTTAAGAATCGTTATTTTCAGTGCCAATATATCCATGCAACCGATTTTACGAAGAGTGAGCGCATTATTTTCTTAATAGTTAAAAAAAATAATAAGTGGAGTTAGCACGTATTATTTTCTTATAGTTAAAAAAATTATAAGTGGAGTTAGCACGTATTATTTTCTTATAGTTAAAAAAAATAATAAGTGGAGTTTAAACGTATTTATTGCACCCCCACCCAAATAGTTTTGAAATACAAAGACACAGCGACATATTATAACACCTTCAACTTACCCTGTATGATTTCAATGAATTGGGGTGTTTATATTGACTACAAAATAGTGATAGACATGAGTTCTGAAATAAACCCTGATTTACACATAGTAAAACATTTTACGGAGACAGATTTTATTTTTTAAGTAGTGCATATGTAAATTCTAATTTCAGCTGGAGAGTGGTATTTAATTTTAAATTTATGTTATTCTATTACACATTTCGTTACAAATTGAAATTAACGGGGAAATGATGTATACCGTTTAGCTAATTAGTCATTTCTGTAGTCAGGCTTTTAAAATTTAAAAAAAAATGTAACATTCCATGTAAAAAGATGTACCGTATAATTTTGGAAAGATAAACTGTAACTTCTTTCCATGACACCACTAATTTTGTTAACATGCAAAGAGTTATCATGTAGGCTATACAATTTAAATCATTAAATTATCTTCTGAAACTAATTCAAAGTTAAATATACTACGTACTTCTAATTACGTCCCTTTATAAGCTCATATAATAAATTATCTTCTGAAAATGAATTCAAAGTTAAATATACGACCTACTTCTAATTATGTCCCTTTATAAGCCCATACAATAAATTCCTGCAGGCACAAACAAAATCGGAATATGTAAGTGAAGATTAGATAGATTAATCTAAAAATCAGTCAGTGCGAATTGATTTCATTTGTCAGCACGATTTATTTATTTAGAAGCACCAATAAAACTGCCAACATTACGTTCATCAGAAGAGGCGACATCAGGCAGATGACTGTTCTATAAAGACATTTGAAAAAGGCTTAATTCTTAGTTCTTAGTTCACTGCATTTAACCGTGTCGCAGACACATAAAGAAAAAACAAAATATTTAATAAGGTAAATTGTTTAATTTTGTGTCTACGCTTTGCAGCGCGTTCAGTCATCCGTTTATTTTTTTTTTTATTTTCTTTACTAAACGACAATTTTACTTATGCGCACCTGGTATATTCTTTAAAAATAAAGTTTGCAGACGACAGACGCCATCTGGCGTTTGATCTGCATACCTTTACTTACATTGTGAGAACCCGTTTCACTTCACGCATCTGTTTACAAATCACAGAATGACAACAAAGTCTGATATAGAGAGGCGTTATGAGTGTGCCCAATACGCCATGCAATGGAAACAACATTGTAAGATAATCACTATTTATTTTTAGTAACAACATTATTGTAAGATAATCACTATTTTAGTAACATTATTGTAAGAAAATCAGTATTTTTAGTAACAACATTATTGTAAGATAATCACTATTTTTAGTAACAACATTATTGTAAGATAATCAGTATTTTTAGTAACAACATTATTGTAAGATAATCACTATTTTTAGAAACAACATTATTGTAAGATAATCACTGTTTTTAGTAACAACATTATTGTAAGATAATCACTATTTTTATTTGCGAGGCGCGAATTTAAGGGTGGGAAAATAATATTATATTTTATTTAACTTCGACGCCATCACTGATCAATATGTACAAAGTCCATCTAACAATTTATCGATCCACTAATTATCTAACTACCAACCCGAATACTTCTCTTACTTCAAACTTATTTTTGATCAGTTATATTCCTATCTATGTTGTTTACTATTGTATGAGTTGTTTCCAGAGGTTTAAAATTATTTTCATTCATTTCATTGCATTTAAATGCATCTTAACCCACAATAGCAGCTTTGTTTGTGCAGAGATCTTATGATTAAGTAGCACTGAGAGTAGGGTTAAACATGAACAAAGCCATCTATCGTTAACGTCGTTGGAATGAGAAATCAACCTGCATTAGGCATTGCACCTGTTATTAATCTGGGGTTGTTTCTGTTTAACTGACTTTGTTCATATTTTGCTTTATTTTTTTTTTAATTTTTAATTTAAAATCACAGAGAGAAGTCACCAAGGCACAATTACATGCGCAGAGTTAACGCAGACTTACGCAAATTTCTAGCTGCGACGTTGTTACCGCTAACGCACAAACAGTCTCCAGCAGCGACACTGAGACCACCGATGGCGCCGACAGCCGAGCCCACACCGAGGGAAAAAATAAGGAGAACAAATGCTGTGTACATGGCTACTTCCTAAGTTTGGGATGGCACACGTCTTCAAGAAGATCGACTTTATAGCAAGCCTGAAGTTCTCCATCGCTCACGTTTGATTGGTCCAGAGAAAATAAAATGTGTATGCCAGTCTTGTCAAGTGTGGCCTGTCTCGAGTGAGCCGTGCTGAGATTCTGTGCAACAGATGTTGTTTGTGCTTTGAAAAAACAGTTCTAATTCTTAATCAGCAGAGTGTTGCATAAGACCCACCACCAACATCAACAAGAAGAGCGACTGTGCATAGTTTGCTTCTATTTTTTCAGTTATGTTTATAGATTACTGTTAGCGGTTGAATAATTACGTCATCTATGATTGACTTTTATTGTTTACTTTGCATCTTACAATTAACCACAAATAGCAAAATCTTACAGGAGAGTGAAAGTGGGAGTTTTCTTTATTCAAATGTGTTTGTAATCATATCTTGCCTTAACCAACTGTGACTGAAAATTCTGAATACACAACACACAAAACACTGAATACACAACACACAAAACACTAAATACACAACACACAAAATACTGAGTACACAGTACACATTCACTGTCACGTATGCACGCACATTTATAAAATGGTCTCATCTTTTTTTGCCTCTGATGTATGATCTTTATTTTGTTATTGTTATAAAGTAACAGTCCACATCCCATGATTCTGTTTTTTGTTAAAACAAAGTTTGTGCTTGAAACTTAATTCTTCATTTCCCTCTTTACTGGAACTGATACGTTATTCTTGAGAAATGTCTTGTGTAATTCTTGTTGGGGATTCCCCATCATGTAGAGAGTCAAGAAAACTTATGCAGATGAATTATTTTAAGAGACGTGTTCCTATTTTTTAAATTACGTCATGTTCCTTTTCCCCCGTCCTAGTTCTTTTAATTCTCTGCTCTGATGACGACGTAATACTATCCCGCAGTTAACACGAGATTTACAGATGTCACAGTTCCTACTGAAAGAGACAGCCTCTGGACTGGGGGTTGATCTCCAGTGCATATTTTTTCTTGTTTGCTTAATTGTTCGTGAATGTGAATTCCCAGCAGACGTGTCAATCTCTTGCAGTCGGACAGAGACTGACTCGCTAAGATGAGTACACCAATTCGCTGAGTACACCAATTATGCATTTACGTTTGACAATCTCAATGGCCCCTCCTTTCTATCGCTGTTTGATGATAGTAAATTAGCTGTTGAGAATGACAATCAATGAGATCATTAATATTGTGAGAGACTTTCAATGTCGTCCTTTTCTTCACATAAGGAGATTGTGGGAATCGAATGATTGCCTTAATGCCAAGTGCTTGGTCTATCTTTTGACGTCTTTGCCTTAATGTCCAGTGCTGTGTCTATCTTTTGACGTCTTTGCCTTAATGTCCAGTGCTGTG
Organism: Sinotaia quadrata; assembly: GCA_028829895.1. NCBI lineage: Eukaryota > Metazoa > Mollusca > Gastropoda > Architaenioglossa > Viviparidae > Sinotaia > Sinotaia quadrata. The sequence goes on from CM054180.1 coordinate 114,247,193, forward strand.
TCTATCTTTTGACGTCTCTTGTGGAAAGGCGGGGCCTGGTACTTACGAACTGAAATTATCTAAATACAATGAAGCCATATTCATCCTTTGTTTCCGAGCTCTTTTTGGCAATGTTGTAAATGTGTGTGTGTGGGTGGGTGGGGGTGTATACATCAATTATGTTGCCACTGTGTGAAAGAAGAGACAACGAATAACAATAAGAATTAAGAATAATGTTACCAGACGTAGAAATGTTGCTTGATATCAAATAATATTTTTTCTGAAATTTCATTAACACCTTCAACTCAAAACATCTCAAATCAAATCGCCATATCAACCCCACACATCCCCTCCCCAACTCCTTCAGAATTGTCATATATGATTTTGTAATCCTCACAATGATATATATATATATATATATATATATTACAGTTTGAAACTTAACTTCACCAATACCATACAGCCGTAGGCTTTACATTTCCTCCTAGTACAAGAGAAATATTTTTTTATTTATTTGTTCTTAGTAGAAAGTTTTATAATAGCATGATTTTCATCTCCATGTAAATTCCTGTTAGATATTTGCGAGCGAGTGCGTGCGTCTTTACAAACACATACGTCTTTACAAACACTTACGTCTTTACAAACACATACGTCTTTACAAACACTTACGTCTTTACAAACACATACGTCTTTACAAACACATACGTCTTTACAAACACTTACGTCTTTACAAACACATACGCCTTTACAAACGTTTAATGAAGATGACGATTTAACAATTCGTAGTCGCACAGAATATCAATTCGGTCAACTTCAATAAAACTGCAAGCATTGTGAGTCATAGAATTCCACAGCTTTGAAAATGGAAGGCGACGTGTGTGCGGGGGAGGGGTGAAGAAAAGCTGACGTCAACCCATACAAGATAATGGCTGACGTGCTATCGATAAATATGTTATTACTTTCCGCTCCACTGTTTTCATATAAACTAAAATAATGACAATAATTCAGCGAGTACCATGTGCTACAAAAACTAGCACCACGTGTTTTTCTTTTCTTATTAACTTTAAGCAGTGTAGTTGAGAATTATTGAGTAGATCACAAACTTGTAGCAACACGTTGCCGGGCTTTGTTTATGGGGCTCGCATGAAGGATTACTGTTCACCTTTGTCTCATTGCTTGTAGCGACACTCTCTGCATTAACGCAATGCAACAGAATAGATACACGCAAGGTTGCATCGGAATGCATGCAACAGTACAGCAAAGTCTCTGATTAGTGGATCTCACTGAGGGTCATTTCGGTAAAGTAAACATGTCTGATCGACGTTGCAATGAAGGGAATTACCCTACCACACCCACTAGCGTGAATTTCCTTCTTCCAATTTGCAGATCCCTTGAGAATGTTATCTCGACGGTAGAAATGTTCGAAGGACATATTGCCTTGACCTTAGGCATATCTGCAGTCTTTACGTGTGCGCATGTCGTCAGGAGTTTATATCGTTTTTGCAATAAGCATTGTTAAATGCGTGTTTGCGATAAGGGTCTGTTAATGGTATGCATTGTTACAAGCGTGTGTGGGGTGATGGAGCTGTTAATGGTAGCGATCACATGCATGGGTGGGATGCGGCTCTGTTAATGGTAGACCTTCCTACACGAATGAATGGGGTGGATCTTTATTAATGGTAAGATAACACGTGTGTTGAAACGAGATTCTACTAATGATAGGCCTTGTTGATCGCGTGTGTGGGCTGAGCATCAATCACTAGTAGGCCCTATTACACGAGCGTGCAAAAGGAATTCTATCAATGGCCGGCCTTCTTTATATTCATGGGTGGGAGGGCTGCATCGACGGTAGACCTTCTCACGATTATATATAGTAGGCTTCTATCTAAGGTAGGTCTTTTCAAATAATGTTTGTACGTGGCTCTCGTCAATGGTATGTCTGTTACAAGGACGTGCAGGACGATCTCGTCAGTGAATGTTTTGTCGCTTTGAGCAGATTTTCAGTCAGAAGCAAATCTTGTTTCATATTGGGGTGGGGGGGGGGGGTTAGAAATCCGTCAGTGGTAGACTTTGGCTCAAGTGTAAGAGGGATACATTTTATGGTGGGTGGTGGGTAAGCTTACGATTTTTTTACGTCACCACTGGAGCTTTCGTGGATCATTTCGTCTTCAGACGTTTTCTGATCTGTAATCCTCCAGTGGGACATGCTCCCGTCACGAGTATTCGCGGAGCGTAGGCGATGGTGTTGCAGTTGAGGGTTTGATTTGGTGCTTGCTCTGTGCTGGTGGCTGTTGTCTGGTGATCGTGTTGTTGTTGTTGGAGTTTTCTGGCTTGCCACGGAGATGACGCGACTGTTCTTGATTTTAATTTTTTTTAATTATTATTTTTCCCCTCGTATTTTCGTGGAGTGGTGGAGTGAGGAGGAAATCTACAACAGTCGGAATACAGGTGTAGGGTCCTGATTTTACCAATAGGCGTACGGCGAGCGGATTCGGGCCGAACCGACGACCTTCGCAAAAGTATATTAACGGCATGTTGGGTTTGAACCTTTTCGGACATTAGCTGAGCTGCAGGCGATTTCTCACTGAGTTTGAGACTCTTGCAGTACTTCCGCCCGAGTAGTAATTGACCTCGGCTTTCCTATTTTGCATGATCGGTACCAGTAGTACGTTGGTTCAGATCGCTTTCGGTTTCCGTGCTGTCGGTCGTGTTCGGCGGTTGTGTAGTGTGTTTGAAAGGCTTCGTATAGCAACCGCAGGACGTCTCTTGGGGGGTGGGATGTCTTGATGAGTGTCTTGAATGCAGATTTGGAAAGTAGTTGTCTGTTTTTCCCCAGGAGCCTGGTGTTGATTTTTTCCACCGATCTCGTACTCTTTTAGTTGGGGGCTTCTTCTTTTCCTTTTCATTGTCTGCGAACTGTATTCAATGTATACTGACTTGATTGCGTTTTCTGTTGTGTGGTCTTGTTTGTCATGGTTCCGATGGCTGCACTTGGTAGTTGTGCTGTGTTGTTCTGTATTTCACGCTCGGTCTGTGTTTCCGATGTTGTGGATGTGGTGTTTGTTTCAGTCCCTTTATATGTGAGTGTAGGAATTCTTAGGTTTGTGGGCATGAATTAATTCAATAAAAGACTTTATGTGTGAATGTAGGAATTCTTAGGTTTGTGGGCAGGAATGCATTCAATAAAAGATTTTATGTGTGAGTGTAGTAATTCTTAGGTCTGGGGGCAGGAATTTATTCAATAAAAGCTTTATGTGTGAGTGTAGGAATTCTTAGGTTTGTGGGCATGAATTAATTCAATAAAAGACTTTATGTGTGAGTGTAGGAATTATTAGGTTTGTGAGCAGGAATTCATTCAAAAAAAGACTTTATGAGTGAGTGTAGGAATTCTTAGGTTTGTGAGCAGGAATTCATTCAAGAAAAGACTTTATGAGTGAGTGTAGGAATTCTTAGGTTTGTGAGCAGGAATTCATTCGAGAAAAGACTTTATGTGTGAATGTAGGAATTCGTTCGGTAGAAGATCTTATCAGGTACGAGTTTAAGAGTTCAATAACTAATAGGCCTAATTAGGAACGTGTGTAGGAATTCAGATTGTGGTAGAACTGATTAGTAGGTGAGTAGGAATTAGACACTAGCGGGTGTTGGTAGATGATCGCTACAAATGAGCTAAATGGAGGGGTAATAGACTTTGTTATAATTTTATGTGTGGGAAGGATGCAGTCATTCACATGTCTTGCTCCATATCTTAGGGACATTTAATCCGTAGTAGGTGTTGAAATTCAATTACCAGAAGACCACGTATGATAGGTGTGGGAGAGTTTTGCTCATTACTGGGCCTTATTGCTTGAGTGGGGTGGGGGCGGGAATTCGCAACAATTTACCATGCTGCTTGAGTGTCGGAGGGAATTACACTACTCAACAATTACTTATTCTGCGTGTGCGTGTGTGCAGAAGGGAATTGAGTGAATAATTGCCATTGCTGCAAGTGTGTGTGTGTGTGTGGCGGGGAGATGCACATTGTTTTGCCATGTCATATGGGTATTTGAAGGAAGTTGAAATGGTTTATCAAGTTACATGTTTGCGGTTGACATATCAACAATAAGTCTAGTTACTCTAATATGTCAAATGCGTTCGGCAGAGATAAATAAAAATAGTTGACACTAAATTATAAATGTGTGAAAACTTCACTTTCCGCGGGATGTGGTGCTCAAGTTTTATGAATGGAATTCTAAATTATTCACGATAAATCTTCCTAACTGACAGCAATTACAAAAAACCCTTTTTAGAGTTGATGTGTTATTATTTTAAAGATAAATGTACTTTTTCATTGCTTAGATTTCTTTACGAAGATAAAATTGAAAATGTAGGAACTAAACTAGAGGCAAGATCTGTTGTACTCTTAAACCTAGCTAAAATGTTTATTACCATCCGTGCAAAATGTTTTACTACACAACATTAAGTGCGAAATTTTTTATCCTGAATCACTCATTATAACAGAAAAATAACACTTTTATTCGGCACATGAGTGTGTGTGTGTGTGTGTGTGTGTGTGTGTGTGTGTGTGTGTGTGTGTGTGTGTGTGTGTGTGTGTGTGTGTGTGTGTGTGTGTGTGCGCGCGCGCGCGAGTGTGTAGGCGTGTTGCGATTTAAATATAGTATTCCGTTTTCTTTGTAGAATACGGCACAGTGTCCTAACTATATTTGTGGAGAAGGGGATGTAATCCCACTTTACCGTCATTGCATGTCACTAGAGTTATGCACCATTCTTGGATACGAGATGAATGAACCATTCTTGGATACGAGATGAATGAACAACAAACTGAATTAAATTTTGAATATACAAGACTTATTGTTTTAAATCATTCAGACGGGAAGAAGAAGTTTCGAACGTAGGCATTTGGTTCCATTTCGTCCAGAATCTAGACAATCTTTAGCTAGTACACCTTAATTTCTTTTAAATAAACAACTAATCCAACTTGTTCTGGCTTGTTTATAAGAAAGTAGGATTTTCCCGATTTTGTAGATAAACAACAACTTCATTCGGTGTGAACTACACTTTATGTTATATAACCCTCAGTGTCGAGAAGATTACTGGACAGATAGCAGGTATTTCAACTTGTTCAACGTCTGTTTTCCACATTAAAATGTCTGCATTATTTACCGAACAGATATAACTTAGTTCATAGAAAAGATTGTAGCGTGTGAATTTTGAGATATTCGGTTGAAGTATTCGAGCTAAGCGTTCTTTGATATATTTATAATTTAAAAAACAGTACGTTAATGTAAACAAAGAATTAGACTCGTAAAATAAAACATTTCCTTTGAATCTTTTATCAACAGTGTATAAACATTTCAAGTAATACGAGAAATGAATAGGTGTGGATAGATAGATAGACAGACAGACAGACAGACAGATAGATAGATAGATAGATAGATAGATAGATAGATGTGATGGATACATAGATAGACATACATTATACTGTAATATGTTAATTTGCAGTTGTACACAATTCTAAATATTATTTTTTCCTTCTAAGGACCTAGCCGCTATCCTATTTAAAATATAGGCTTATTTTTTAATGTTTATTTTTATGGGTGTTCATTTTGTTTTAATTATATTATTAAAGATTTATTACTAAAAGTAAATTTCCGGGTTTACAGTACATAAACACTGATTTAGTCTGTTGGTTATATTTTGGAGTTAATTTTATTACTCTGATAGAGTATGGGTAAAACATTTACCGGAATGGTGTAATTTTATTACTTCGATAGAGTATGGGTAAAACATTTAACGGAATGGTGTCGTATAATCAACCATCGAAGCATTTAAAAATTAGCATGCCCGTGATTAAAATAAGTATATGCCGACGGCAGTCTCATAGTTTGTTTTAAATGTCGAAACTCGTAGAAGTCTTGTTTCTTTTCAGCACGCAATGGCGCAAAAGGACATCCTGGAAAATGCCTTTGTATCGAACCTCTGTCAAGGTATCCGTCATATGTTCACGGATGGTTGCTTGTGTGACATGGCCGTGGAAGTGGGGAAGAGCACGTTTTCTTGTCACAGCGTCGTGATGGCGGCGATATCTGGTTATTTCCGTGTCAACACTGGTGTTGGAAATCCTGTGGGCTACCTTTGCATCCATGATGATCGTGTGTCGGCCGAGTCCTTTTCCAAGATACTGGATATTGTGTACAAGGGAAGCAACCCTGTAGATAGCGTGGAGACTGCTATGAGTTTGCTGAAGAGCGCTACATTCCTTCAGATTTCGTTTCTGCAGGAGCACTGTGAACGGTTTCTTTCAGATCACTTGGATACTGACACGTGTCTGGAGGTGTGGCAGTTTGCAGACACGCATGATTTTTTTTCGCTTGGAGAAAAATCTAAAGAGATCGCATGTTTAAATTTTGATGACATAGAGGAAAGCTTGTCCTTTCTTAATTTACCTAAGCAACTTCTTCTCAGTCTTTTGTCTTCACCTGATCTAAGATTTGAGAGCGAAGATGCTTGGCTGGAATCTGTCATAAAATGGGTGAAATATGACGAAGATAGAAGAAAGGTACATCTTGCAGAATTTCTACCTTGTGTGAGCTTTTGCGACATTTCAGAGGATTTCATTTATGAAGAAATATTCAGGGATTCTGTATGGCAACAGGAGGAAGTACTAGGTAAGAGTTTCACTGACAATTTTTTTTCAGATTCACAATTTACAGTTTATCCAACATGCACTTTGCTCAATTAAGTATGATTATTACTTGTTCAGTTCTATTTATTAACTAACTGCAATTATTTATTTCTTTTTTGTTGCTTGAAGATTTTCTTTCTCGATTGAGTTTCTTAATCAGTTACAAATAGTTATTTTTCGATTTTGTTTGTTAACTAGATACAGGTATTTCTTTTTCGGTTGGCTTTGTTAACTAACTACTTGAATTTATTTTTCGATTTTGTTTGTTAGCTAGGTACAAGTGTTTCTTTCTCCGTTTGCTAGCTAGTCACATGCATGTATATACCATTTGAATTTGTTAACTAGTTGCAAGAATTAACATTTTGGCTGTGTTTATTACCTAGCAACCAGTATTTCATATGTCGGTAATGTTTATTATATAACTACACAGTGCAATAAAATATAAACTTTAATTAATATACTTCTTTAATCATAACCATTACATTAATAAGAATATTAAAATAAATATTGGGATGATAAAGATACTGTGAAAATGATCTATAGAAGAAATAAAATGTTGAGCATAACATAAGTTGATTATGCATACTGAAGAAGTCTAATGCAATTTAATGTATTATTATTATTTAATATATTACTGTAATTTATTCTTAAAGATGGAAGAGTGTATTAAAATGTAATACACCATTTACCAATGAAAAAAGCCTTTATTAAGAGTATCAAGCATTTGACGTTTGTCTAGCTTCTTGAATACTGCATTTTCTAAGCAAAATCAAGCACACATTTCTCTGTGGCGTGGGCGTGTGTGGTGTGGTTGAGAAGATTAAAGATAGTTGCATTGATTTGTAGTGTGTTAATTGAAATAATTATTATTGTGTTTCCTTCTGCAGACTACTTTTATGAACAAATGACTCTTCGTCAGGAATCTCGTTCCAAACTGAACTCAAAACTAAGGAACCATCTCTTCATGCATCAAGATATAATCCCTTCAGATGGTGGAATGGAACATGTCCTTGTTCTTTTAGGCGGAACCATTGATCACATGACACAATTACCAATTATATCTGCATTTACTATTGATTGTAATCTGTTGTCGGTCACATCAAACACACTTCAAGCAATCCCTGTCAACCATGGTCCTGGTTTCTCTTCGTGCAAATGGAGGAATGAACTGTATGTCAGTGGGGGCTCTCTGGCACCAACAGGTTTTGCTGTTTACAATTCTGGCATTAATGAGTGGAGTGTCCTGCCGGAGATGATCAGAGGGCGGGCAAAACACTGCATGGAGGCAGTCAACTGGAACGTGTACGTCCTGGGTGGGATGGAACCCGGTTCTGCGATTGAAAACGAGATACTCCCTCAGCAAAGTCCAACTGCAGATGTCTTGGCCTATAATGTCAAAGTTAAAACCTGGTCTACGGTTGCTGCCTTGGCGATGGCTGTGTTCGACGCCACGTCTTCCGTGATAGGAAGGAAAATTTACGTGATTGGGGGACTGGGCTTTGATGGCAACGCTACGGCTTTGGTGCAGTGTGTAGATACGCAAACAGGATGCGTCAGCACAGCTGGGCAGCTGCCATCCCCAGGTTATGGAGCTCGCGCTGTCCGTAATGCGGGTGCAAACTATGTGGTCACTTGTGAAGGTGAAGTGTTCGAAATGAAAGAAAGGCTTCATTACACAGAGCGTCGCATGAAATTGTCAGGCTGTTGTACTGAAGATGTCCAAAAGAGCGGATATAAAGAGAATGAAAATGTTACGAGGTCAAATTTGCAAGATGTCCGACATCAGCTTCCTGCAGCTGGTGACGTGAAAATCAAAGAGGGTTTCAGCCACCTTAGGGAGGATATGGCACTGACAGAGACAAAGGTAGATATTAGCACAATAGATGCGTTTTATATAAATTTTAGTTGAAAATATGATAGATAGATAGATAGATAGATAGATAGATAGATAGATAGATAGATAGATAGATAGATAGATAGATAGATAGATAGATAGACAGACAGATAGATAGATAGATAGATAGATAGATAGATAGATAGATAGATAGATAGATAGATAGATAGAGAGAGAGAGAGAGAGAGATAGATAGATAGATAGATAGATAGATAGATAGATAGATAGATAGATAGATAGATAGATAGATAGATAGATAGATAGATAGATAGATAGATAGATAGATAGATAGATAGATAGATAGATAGATAGATAGATAGATTATTCACAGCATTTGTACATACACACACACTCACGGCATGCAAATAATCATGCAGTCAATGAATTATTTGAAAAATTAAATGGAACACATATGTTAATACAACTTTTGCTGACACACGCAATGAACAAACTCGTTTACTATTATAATCACTTTACGTCATGAACGATTACTTATTTATCTCATGTCGCTCTTTATGAAGTCCAGTAATAATCTTTAATAATATATACCTTATTAAATATTTAACAAAGCAATGAATGCTCACAACACATATTTATTCGTGTTTATAAGACTCACCTCGGCACCATTCTTAGTGAGAAACAAAACGCAGATAGAGCGAAACTTTGCAGAAGATGGTCCAATGATTCTTAATTAAAAATTCCTGTACTATCCATTTGCTTTAGATAAATAGGGACATGTTTCTGTAGTCTGAATGACACTGTAGTTACGCATGCATTTCTTAAATCTGAATGATCCTGCACTTAGGCATAAAGTTTGAAGTCTGAGTGACCCTAAATTTCTTGGAGTCTCTAAATGATCCTGCAGTAAGGCATAAATTTCTTGCAGTCTGAATTACCCTGCAGTTAGGCATACACAATGGGGTCTGAATGACCGTACAATTAGGAATAAATCACTGGAGCCTGATCCTGCAGTTAGATAGAAATATCTGTAGTCTGAGTGACCCTGAATTTCGGCATACATTTCTGTAATCTTAAAGACTCTGTCGGTAGACATAATATCCTTTTGTGAAAACACGAGACAAACGCTTGTAGAACGCAATAATGCATCCTCGGTGAACCTCCGAATGCATACATATGTTTTCATTATTAGTTTAGCTTGCCGCTTATTTTCCTTTAGCATTTACAGTGTACACTTGACTTTCGTAGGGGCCTGTGAATTTATACTATTCTCTTGTTAATAATAATAATAATAATAATAATAATAATAATAATAATAATAATTTATTTAAATCAGTTTTTAGTTTCGTTCCGTAGGATTGGTCACAGAACGAAATTGTATAAACATAGGAAGGTATATATAATATGAGGGGAGGGGAAGTGGTTAATTGTATTTTATCTAACTTTGGAATGTACGTTGAAATAAAGTAAATTTTATATTGTATTACAGCTTTGTGTGGCTAAAATAATTTCATGAATTAAAGTTTGCTTAATTCCTCTCACTTGTCTGAGTGGTCTGTCCAGAGAATAATTTAATGTTTATTCACTTAAATGTACTTATTTACCAAAATCTTATTTACCAAAATCTTATTTCTGTCGTCAGGCATGTGCCATAAATGTATTCACTGAATCTGATGATACTCCCATGAGCGGAGTGCGCTTTCATCAAGTGGCTACAATCGCTAGGCGGCGCCACTTTGGTCTATTCATCGACGACTTTGATGTAGTGATCTGCGGCGGACACGATGAGGATGGAAATTTAATGACTGGTGTAGAGAGAGTTAATGTGCAGTCCAGAAAGGGGACAACGATTGAAAAGCAATTTATTCAGATGGACTTAATTTTGAAAACGCACTGGCTCAACATACCGACACTTACTGGTAGGATTCATTATTATGTAATCATATTATACACACACACACACACACACACACACACACACACACACACACACACACACACAAAGAGGTAGAGCGCGCGCGCGCGCGTGCGTGCGTGTATGGTGCTTAATGAGCATGATCTTAAAAACAAAGAGAGCTCACTCTTTAAGTGTGTCCATGAAGTCTGGGAAAATTGGATTAAACAGCAACAAAAATGTTACTAGCTTAACTTGCCAAATATCACTTGTGTGCTATAGTGTAGACTGTAGATAGATAGATAAATAGATAGATATAGATAGATAGATAGATAGATAGATAGATAGATAGATAGATAGATAGATAGATAGATAGATAGATAGATAGATAGATAGATAGATAGATAGATAGATAGATAGATAGATAGATAGATTGATAGACTTTGATATTCGCACATGTACTTATGTGTTAATATTAGTAATTGGCCTTTGACTCTCTTCCTCTCTCTCTCTCTACATCAACATTTCTTCATGTACAGAAGAGTAAATCTTGGCCTGAGACGTATCTGAACTGTTTACAATTTTCTCAGTTGGTGTTACAATTCCTCATAGTGTGCACTGGTACACTCACGATTTGAATATTGTAAATGTTGGCTTCTCTCGACTGCCATTGTGTCTTCTGATGAAACTTCAAATGTGTTCAAACAACTGCAGCTATGAACACTATTAGAGCACCAGTGTCCAATCACATCAGTTCCAATTAACTGCCTTTCACTTGGTACAGATTACAACATATGATTTTTCTCTCTAATGCTTCACCATTTGGTTTCAGCGATCGGCACATGACTGTTTTAACGCATGCTGTCATCATTAAATACATATATGTTCAACAGCCCAAAAGCAAAATAAAGTTATTTGCTCAGCCGTCATTTGCTTATTAAAATCTTTCTACTTCGAATGTATTACCTTCTGAGCTGAAATACAGAGACAATGGTCATATACAAAAGAGTTGTCAACCCATGTATTTTTCGTCAACTAAAATAGTACTTTCCCTTCTGAGCATTTAGGTATTCAAACTGTATTTATGAATGTCTATTATATTTATTTTATTCAAACTGTATATTTTTTAATCTGCGACTTTATGTCTCCGGGTGTTTTTAATACTTGCATAAATAGATGTCATGTATGTCAGTAGAATAGTATGTACAGATTTGTTTGACGTTCTAGTATTTTATATTTATTTACACAGAGAGGACGGAGTTCTTGTTTACCTTTCAACCAGAGTCTTTGCACGGTGGTCGTGTAATACACTCACAAGAAGTCAGGCATGGAATGTTTGACTGGTATGATTGTGTAATTTTCTTACAACTAAATTAGTAATATAAAATAAGTAATTAAAGCATTACTTTATTAAGAAAAAAAACATATATTTTCTCTAACTCATTAAACAAATTATGTTGTAGGTTATTCAAATTATTGATAGTAAACATGCATCGTGAGAGACGTCCTTGATCGTAAATGTGCCTGAATGAAAGAGAGAAGGGAGGTGGTTGTTTGGCGTACGCGAGGATGGAAAGAAGTTGGAAGCATCAGTTTGCTGAAGTGTATCAGCTATTAGTTCCTATGAACGCCATATTACGTCACTTAGGAGGGGAAGTCTACATAGACCATCCAGTGATTGACCTCTAATTGTCGTATTGTCCATCTTACGGGGTACCAACAAAGTATTATTGCAGTGATTATGTCTAAATACAACTCTAATAAAATAGTTTTCTTGTTGCCATTTTATATTTCATTTCAACAGGTTCATATCGGTAAGGAACAACTCGGGTCAAACGGTAAGGAACAACTCAAGTCAATATCTATCCGTTTTCCTGCACAAAGCAAAGTCAGATGAAACTAGGTTTGGATTTACTATTTTTCTATATTGTTCATTTTTTCTTCTCTATGTAACATCATGCAAAGCATAAATATTGCAAATACAGTCCTATTTTATTTTACTTCTCGTCAAATCTTACAGGTGGCATTCTTTGATTATTTCAGTAAGTGCAATATATCTTTGAAAACAACATATTTAAATTGAACCAATCTACATAGCCATTACAATATTGTATATATTACCTTTGCCATGTCATGTTCTAATATATATATATATATCATCTTATTGAACAGAAACTGGAATGTAAATGTACAATATTCATTTTGGATTGTACCCATGCGGCCTGGCTATAAAGAAATATATCAAGGTACCTTTGTTTACTGATTTCATTTCAGTTTAACCCATTTAAGACAACCATATTATACAATAATAATTATATATCAAGTATCGTTTGTTATTGAAAAAGCTGGTGGCATGAAACACTAAAAATGTTTACTAGATATTTCAGTAAGATTAATTTGGAAAAAACCCGATAGCTGTAAACAGCTGAAATAATTTATCATAAGCTTCACAATTTTCGCAGTTTTGTTTTGGTATTCAGTTCTTTGTTATTCTGTGGGTTTGCGATAATGTTAATATTTTAGGAAGCGCTTCCGCCCTGAGATGATTTCGGGCAATGTTTGGTATTGCTGTACGAACATTTCTAGTTTTGTAGTTTACACAGTTCTCCTTTTCTGCTAATACTTAGAATGTAAAGAAAAGGCTCTTCTCTTCTTTATATCATATTGGTGTATGAACATATCTTGTGCTTTGTACTATAATTTCTACTAATACTTTAGAATGTAAAGAAAAGACTGTTCTCTTCTTTATATCATATGTATATTTATTTTCTGCAATAAGGTATATTGTATCTTTGCATCTCAAATCCGGAGGTTGGCAACTATTTATAACATGCTGCTAAATATAACAATGTCCAATGCATTTCCTGTGGGCATGAAAATAATATTTTACCTTGGAGTGCTTCAGCTTATGATGGATAATATCGAGATAGAAAGGTGTTTGTATTTTTGATAAATCTATCTTTCTCAACTGTTTGAAAACACAGTTGTTTTATTATGTTTATATAAACCATTGATTGTTTGTGTAATTTTAATATGTGTGTGTGTTGTTATTACTAGCTTAAAATAAAAAAGTTACAGTGCGTGTGACACGCAGTCTTCAATAACGGATTGCCTTTACCTAGTTTCTTAGTGTTTGTTTCTGTTTTGTTTTTTTTTCAATTTTAATGCTTTCCACATGACGCGTTATGTTGCAGAGGCTGATGCTACTTTTGTGGATCCTTCGAGCCTGGAGCATGGGTTTCTCTCCTTCATTGCTTTCCGAGTAAGTGTAACTGTGTAATGTTATCTTGAGTGTAACTCATCTTAACCAGAGTTGGCATTAGTTATAAGACGCTTCAGATCTGTCTTGCCGTTTACTTTCATTACTCCGCATATGACTTTTTTAATAAGGTCTTCTGCATTCTTTAAGTTCACTTTTTAAAATCAGTCACTTGATTTATTGTTTATTGTTTTATTTATATATTATATAAAGTACATTACAGACTGAGTAATCTTTCCTGGATTTTGTCTCTTGGTTTATGTTTGATTTCGCTTGTTTTCTTTTTATCAAATGCAATGGACTGAGTCCTATATTATACATTTCCTTCTCAGTTTTCGTTGTCGTAGCATTTAAATCAAAATGTATTCAAAGTGTGGTGAATGCATAATATTAAACTAGGCACCTATGTAATTTACTTTTTATATTACTTAATTTGTTAAGTTCACGTTTGCTAATTATTTCAGAATGTACAGTTCTATAGTGTAAAGACATTATTTCTGTATAGTTAAATACGATTTGTCTTTTAATTGTTTGAGTTTGTTTTACGAGCAATTTTAATGCCAGTTTAAATAAGGGGGAGAAATTGTCAATATATTAATTGTCTTTCAGGATCTCAAGGATAAATACATGAGGGACGGAGAAGTAACTATTCACACATGTATTAGCATTAAATCACCTCCAAGACCCGAATGATCACAGTATCACCACGCGAATAATCAAATCCCACACGAGACCTCAGTGATCCTTGCTTCACTAAACGCATCATCCAATCCCTTTCAAGATTCGAATGACTCCTGCATTACAAAATATCATCAATAGAATAACATTTTCCATACAAGAGAATAATAGTAATATTAAATCAGTCATGTGAGGTCGCATGATAACGCATAATAAATGTTGGTTCGCGCTTGTGTGTGTTTAACGTGTGTGCGTGTGTGTTCGTGCTAGCATTTGTGTATACAACAGCGGTATACTGTTGGACATAATTACGATTCCTAGAGTCAAAAGTAAACAATGGATTTAAATAAGTGTCTAGATGTGTGCTTTAATAATCAGTACCACATGGATCAGCATAATTTAATTTAATTACATGCATTAATATATTATTATAGTTTTGAATTTATTAAATATTTACATTTTTGATAATATAATAGAACTTGTTTATGCATTACGATTTTGCAGGTATTCTAATTTATGTGTATTTTAGTCATATCTTTTCACTAGTTATTTTCCTGTAAAATGGCAACTGTAGTGCCAGTAGTTTTGTGTTTTATGACGCATTATTGCAAGATACAAATAAATAATGCAGTATGGAGACTTAAAATAAATATACATTAATAACCTGCGTATTATCTTTTTGTCTATAACTAGTTTCTATTCAATTTTGTTAATGTATCACGAAAAGTATAACGATTTATTGATATATACAAAACAAAATTCATTACATGTTGTTGTGTATATCAATTTTATCTTCTTTGTAGTAATTGCTTATTATTTTTTTTACAAATTCAGATATGCGCTACTACTAACACTACTGCTAGTAGTAGTACTTTTTTAAATTCTAAATATAAATACAAAATATGATAGTGGAAGTTCTTTCTTTATAATAAATGTTGAAATTGAATCATAATATAATCATATAAACATTATTGATTTCTGTTGGTTTGAGTTTGTGCACCTGCATATTCCTGTTCATCTGTGTGCATGTATGTTTGTATATTTGTGTGCATGCACAAGCAAAAAGATATTAACCTCGTCCAGATATTAAACATTTTTTTTATTTACTTGTAGCAACAAACTAAGAGTAAATTAAGAACATTTTAATATAAATCCATTTTCTGGTGGTAGTAGTAGCAGCAATAGTAGACTTAGTAATAGTGTGGCAGAGTAAATTTGCTTATCCGTATTTTAAAAATTAATTATTATACAGTCTGTTAAGTGTCAACGTGATATGACCTTCGGGTACTGTGTATGACGATATTTTTGTAAGTACCAGAGTTAAAATAACACCTCAGGAATGGAGTATGCTAGAACATATGTAAATCAGTCTAGAGTGGATGTGTAATTTTCTTGCTATAAGGATTACAAATAACGAGCTAACCAATGGGTACAGAACAAAACTTAACTGTTGAAGAATGTACTATATTCTAATCACGTTGACGTAACACAAGTCCGGTCATAAGAGGCTATTGTTAGCTTAATGGAGAGTTAACTGACTGATTGAGAGAGAATGGGCTTAGAAATATTTTTTATTTGTTGTAAAGATGTATTATGTGAATAGACTATTCTACAATTATGAATTATGACACTTGTATATAATATGTTAAAACATGACATTGTTTCTAGCACAAACATGCTCGGTAATTTATTATGTTGTATTTATTATGTTGCACGGATGTATTGGGTTAATAAATGCTGTTGCATGAATTGCAAGTTGAGAATTATTGTAATAGAAGATGGAGAATAGAGATGATTGAATGTGGAACTTAGCATTGCTCTCTGATATGATGTTTCAGAAAGAAGCAAGCAATTTCTTCCCTTTCTTCTTTGTATGCTTGTTGTGGATTTGAGAAAATTCCATCCTAGTGTGTGGCAGTTGTATTGATTTATTGCACCATATTTGTGTATGTTGGCAAGTGTGTCCGACCCACTGTGGAACTTTCTAGTGAAAGGAGTGCTAGATTTTCGTTACTGTGATTGTCTAATCGAGAAGCTAATATGGCGAATGTGTGCGTAGATTACTCTCGAGGGATCTACAGTGTTGGAACACTCCACAACATGCCTAGCAGAGCAGTTGGAAGACTGAATATTATATTCTGAACAATAAACTTGTGACATTGCTATAGAAAACACCAGAAGGATTGTTGCAGCTTACGTCATTGAACAGGTTATGTACAAACTATTATCACATCACTCTATAACTCCATTTCTTCTATGATAAGAATAGCCCTGTGATTTGTGTTTACAATATTCTTTCTGCTGAATTATTTATTAGAATATAAGACATAATACGTATTGAACGTACTTGAATGTTGTTTCATGGAATATTAATGTCAAATAATATTTTCATTGTATTTATCATATTTATATTTCATTGTTGATTTAATAAATTTATTATTATATTTAATAACATTATTGTACATATTTTAAAACTCTATGTTGGAGTGACAGTAATTTAACGTCACTATCACTGAGAAAGATATCAAAAAGAAGGTAAGAAGGCATGTGGAAACCCTCCGGCCTAGATCAAGTACATATATTCTAGTTGAAACATCTTACCTCCTTAACATGGTAGACTTGCGGAACAACTTCCAGATGTATTAATTAAACAAACCAGAATTTTTTCCAGCTTGGATGGCAAAAGGAAAAACAAGCCTGATTATGACAGATCAGACAAAGGCACAACAGCAAACAACTATTGTCCAATCATCTGCCTATCAACTACCGGGAAATTACTATCAGGATTTATATCTGATAAAATAATGTTTCAATGTTTGAAACAAAGAAACTTCTAATCAATAAACTAAAGGGTGCTAGACTAGGCAACAGAGGAACAAAGGACTATTTGGCAATTGATAAGGCCATAGTTACTGACAACACGAAACAAAGAACAAATTTTGCAATGGCATGGATTGACTGCCAAAGGGCCTATGACTCATTGCACATTCTTGGATACTTGAAACAACAAAATGCACAAGATAGCATCATCAATACAAAAACTCATCTAAGTATATTCCATGAAGAATCCAAAGGTTTGAGTGAATTAAAGTTAAAATATTGTTATAATTTTTTGAAATATTCTTCTTAATTTTTATGACATCTTGAGAAGGTGGAACAATATAAGATGCCCTGCAAATAAATTGTAGAATCTTTCAAGGAGATTCCTTATCACTGTTTCTGTTCTGCATTGCCCTAAATCCTCTGTCATTCATCATGATTGGGATATTGTGACACCAACGCCACCCTAGTATTTGGTTATGATTATTATTAATAATAATCATCCATAACTAATTACAAGTGATGAGAAACTTCATTTATGTTATTAATAATTCTCCAGAAGACATCACCCGTCTCTCTCAATGGTGGATATGCATACGCTGTAAACGTTTTCTCTCTTCCACCACAACAAAATGTTCATGGATATTCTCACGGAAATGAAAATGGAGTTTCAGAGAAATCATTAATGTCAATGTGCATAACCTTTACAATGATGGCAGCTGTCACTGGTATGTGTTCATAAACATGTGGCTTGCAACAAGTCACTATCTTTCTTATTTAGATGATGGTCCAATGTACCTTTCTAGGTAATTGATCCAGAATCTTCGATGTCCTCAAAGGCACTCCGTGGATAATCACCCTGAACTTCGCATGCACTATCAAAAGTACATTCACGCGGGGTGCTCTAGAATCTTCATGAGCATTCACTCAAGACACCATGAGGAATGTTCAAAATAATCTTCGTGAATTCCCGAGACCTAACTAAAGCCGCAATCTTGTAAAGATTCCGAGACCTTGATTCACAACCGACAATCAACAGAAGTTACATAAGTATGTAAATCTAAATCACTTTTGGTCAGATCCAGCATGCTTTTTCATTCTTTAAGTATTATTTCTGAAAACATTTAAAAAACAAATAAAATATTGATTTCATTAGTGATGAGATAACATTAGAAATATTTCATAGCTGTTTCACTTTAGCATTGTGTTGGAATTGGAGTGCTCTGAAGTGCACTTCTCTAGCATCTGAGACAACTAACCTAACAATGCAGAGTAGAGGAAAAAGTTTATCTTTACGGCCGAATTCCTAGTGCTTGACGTCAAAATGTAGGGAGACTTGATTTCTCTCTGCAATAGCAAAACTCATCTAAAATTAAGCTTTCAGTCTGCTTTCTGTCCTGCAGTGATATTCTTGCAGAATAATTGTTATTAGAAATATTTATATATTACATTTCTGTTCAAGGTTTATGTATAGTAAAACAACGAGTACTTGCAATAGGCACACATAGGTTACGAAAGGAAGGAACTTTACTGTAAAGATACGTGATGAGCAAGACATCTCAAGGCATGTGATAACAGTTTAATTGTTGAAGTGAAATCAGAAAATATCACTTCAATTAGAACATTCTCTTTTCTAATCCACTCCATTTAGCTGAATTAAACAAGAAAAAAACTGATATTTCACCTACAACACTTACAATTTGAACTTATCTTTTCAGAGTCTGTACTTTGCTCATGCCTTCGTGCAGAGTTTCGTGTGACAAACATAACGTTTTGAAAAAATAAACATTATTTTGCTTTGGAATTAGGTTTGAAACAATAATTATATGTTTTAATTCTAAACAGTTAATATCCCAAAATTTGCGCTCACATCGATTAGGTAAATAAAACATTGGTTTAGTTAAACTGCATACTCACTCTCTCTCTCTCTCTCTCTCTCTCTCTCTCTCTCTCTCTCTCTCTCTCTCTCTCTCTCTCTCTCTGAATGCTGCCAAAAAGATCTAGCTGGCAAGTATATCATCATGATAAGTTGCATTCTTCGATAAGCTTATTTTGTAGCAGATAATTATTACCTATAGGAAAGAAGGAAGGAACACTCGCGTTTGACAACATGCTGTTAAGTAAATTCAATTGAAACTGATAATTAAGGTCTTTCGCTGTGTTTTTAATTTCTGTTCTATTATTTCCTTAGACGTGCACATACTGTTGACTGTTGACTTAAGAGAGACAACTTTACTAACTTTAATCTGTGCAGAGTTAAGCACCCAGACATTTTACTTCCGCTTTTGACTTGTTTACCTCCGGATTTTCCATCTAAGCAAAATGGACCCCGGCTATTTGTCCCGAAGCTTAAGGGTGAGTTTAACAAGTCTGAATACAGGTAAAGGATTTATATTTACCATTGTCTTTACATTATTATGTTTTCGTGTTGGAATATGTCGGTGGTAAGCTCGCAGTCATAGCCAAGTACAATGGAAAGTCAGCGCTACGTTCGGATTTGTTTCTCCTCAGTTAACCGTGTTTGTCAAATGGACGTTAATTTTCATTTCTAGTTTCAGTTATATATCACTTCGACATGTTATGTGGACTTTCTTTTGCTTTTGTTTTGTGCGTGCGTGCGTGCGTTTATGTATGTGCTTGTGATAAGTCGTTGTGGATCAACAGTTAAATAGGTCAGTGTGATTAGAAATATTCAGTTATGTTTAGGTTATGTTTCTTCATATTATCAGACTTTTTAAAAAAACTAATCATATCTTAAATTACATTTTTGGCAATGATTTATATCTGCAGCAAACACAAAAGTGTATTCTTTGTTTCCTTCTATCAAAGTGGATTACTACTAGGTCTAGTGGCACTTTCAGCCTTGTTAATCTCATTCTGGTTTTGAAATGAGTGGCTATAGTAAATTTTACTTTATATGTGTATTAATTATAAAGTGAACTATGTTAACACACGATATGCAATTGAACATTAAAACAACCAAACGAAACTAAAAGAAATATCTATGTGGAATGTATTTCCAGCATTTCTTTAGTGTGAAAATATTCGACATTACAACATTATACATATTACTTTATCTTAGAGGTAACACGATTTGAAAATTACATTTCAATTTATATACGGTGTCTCATGAAAAAATACCATCGCTTCCTTGGTTAAAAAGTTGGGGTGGGGTGGGCAAGCATAAATCACAAAACATAAGTATGTATGTATTGTGTGTACGTGTAAAATATAAAACGATTTTAAAAAAATATAAATTTGAATAAACTGTACTAGAATGCTATTTCCTGTTTTCAGTACCCCTCACATCAACGTGAGGTTTCCGTTTTCTCAAGCCTTTGCTCTGGGATCGGCAGGCTGTATGCTAAGAAACGTTATTGCGACATTAATGTGGAGGTAGACGGTAAACAGTTTCCATGCCACCGTCTTGTCCTCTCAGCCGTGTCAGGGTATTTTAATAGTGTGCTCACTGAAGAGGAACCAAACAACCGAGTGCATGTCATTCAGAATGAGGATGTGTCCAGCGATGCGTTCAAGAAGATCCTCTCAATACTTTATAGTGGACAGTACAATATAACTGACCCCATGATTGCATGGGAAGTTCTTTTAGCTTCTAAATTTCTTCAAATCAGCTTTTTTATACCGAAGTGTATGAACGTTTTGGAAGGCACGGTACCCTCACAAAATTGCTTGGACTCGTGGCAATTTGCGGAGAAGCATGATCTGAAAATCCTTGAACGCAATGCTCGAAAGACGGCATGTCAGGAGTTTGAAAGCATTTTTTCGAGTTCGGTATTTCGCGAACTCTCCAAAGAATATCTCCTTGTGATTCTAACATCGCTTGACCTGTGTGTTACAGTGGAAGACAATCTTCTGAAAGCTATTCTGAGCTGGACCAATGAGCATCCACAGGAGAGAGTCTGTCATCTTCCGGAACTGCTTCCTTTTGTATGTTTCTCCAACATTTCAGAAAATTATATTCATGTCATTTGTCAGATGCCGCTATTTGCTCAAGCAGGATTGCGTGGTAAGTTATTTCCAGAAAAATGTTTGATGCACAATATAAGCAATGATAATGTATATTCCATGTGAACTAGAATAAGGCTTTTGATATTAATTTGAGGGGTTGGCCAGCCATGGACCTTGTCTTTCAACAATATTCTATAGGCATCAGCTGCCCTGCCCGTAAAGAAAAGAATCGACGCTTTCGGATAACTTTTCTCGGACAATTAGTGTTCTTCCAACAGCCGCTTATGTCTGGCCCAATAGATATGTGTCCATTTGCTTTTCATGTAACGGCTCTGTAAGGATAGTGGTAGGTAGGAGTAACGGGTTGGACGGGAAATGTTTTTCGGGTAGTAATTAATTAATTATTTAATTAATTAAATTCTCTTCATTTTGGCTTCAGTGCTAGTGTTCCCTCTTCTGATTCTCTAGGTTTGGCTTCAGCGACTAGTCACTGCTGTGCTTTTTATATCTTTTTCTAGCTGCTTTGCTTTTAATCTATGTTGTTTGGGCAGCTATTTATGTGCTATTTCAACTCATGTGCCAACTAACCGGAACCATCCATTTACACTCGTGCTCTTCATCTACAGCTGTGCATTTAGATTTTCCGATCAGGAACTTATCCTACTTCAAACAGAAACTGCCTGTCCCCTTCCCTTCCAGCTAGTGTCCATCAATCACTATGCTTGATTGCAATTTAACGGCTGGTCGGAAATCTTCTTTTCGTCCACTGTCAGTCATTTGCAACAGTCGGTGCACTTGGTGACGTCACATCTTAACAGCTCAAATTGGAAAATCGTCCCTTCCATTGGCTTTAGCTCGTAAGGAGCATGAACAAATTAAATTAAATGACTATTAACACTTCAGTTCTGATTAAGCAAGAGTGACTTCACAGCAAGCAAACAGGGTCAATCATGCATGACGAGACATCTGAAGGAAAAATAAAAGGAAATAAAATGATACACTCTCGGCCATTACGTTTTCTACCTAAGCTTGCTTGGTGCTAAGATTACTTCAGTGTAAGAAGGATGTTACATTGTTCAGTCCACACACACACACACACACAGATGTATATAACTTGAAGAATAAGCCCTCCAACTAATAGGATTACATAATTTTGTAATTGCAGGAATTCTTGAAAGTTATTATAATGGATATTACAGTGCAAATGGTGTAAATTGATTGAAGCATTTATTATGCTTACTAAACTATTTTACCTAGTGCTAGACTTTAATTGTTTTAATATCATTAAATATTTTAAAATATTTCATAAAAATGCAATGCAAGCATTAAAGATAATAATACTCGCATTTCTGTATAAAACAATAACATTAAAAGAGCATATGTATTATACAAATTTATAAGTATCGTAATAAAATTTGAAATTATCTCAAAGTCATTCAATTGAAATGTATTACTCTACAGAGTATATACAAGAGAACATGATTCTACGCATGGAGACTACTACAAAACTGAACTCATGCTTAAAAGCCAAGATACTTGGAAGACAAGAAAAGCTTTATTACAGAAAACGCCCTCCTGTTAAAAGATTTGTTGTTGTTGTTGGAGGAAACAATCGGCCAGATGAACATACAACACATGTCAAAAAGTTTGCAAAAATTGCATATGATACAAACAATACAACTACAAGTTATCGTGTTTTTTATTTCTCTCCCTCCGATATCACGACACCATTGCAGCCTTTTCCTGAAAACATCGGCATCAATTTCGCCACTTGCATTTGGAGGAACGAATTGTACGTGAGTGGCGGGTCAGTGAATCCCAAGCTCTTCTGTGTGTATAATCCAGGAATTGACGATTGGGAAATGCTGCCTGACTTGCCTGCGGAGAGACAGAGTCACACAATGGTATCTTATAACTGGAACATCTACATTTTAGGAGGAATAATTCCACACGCTGATGGTCTACAAACTCCTTCAGATGACGTATTTGCCTACAACGTGACGACAAAATCTTGGAGTAAATTTGCCTCTTTGATTACAGCTTTGCAAAGTGCAACTGCCTCGGTACTGGGTCACAGGATCTACGTCTTCGGAGGGCGGAACCTTGCAGGCAATGCCACGAGTGTGGTGCAATGTGTCGACACTCAATCAGGCAATGTGTACCAAGCTGGACAGTTGCCAGCGCCAACCTGGGGCGCGCGCTCGTTAAGCAATGGTCGTTCTGTGTTCATAGTTTCCAAAGAAGGAGAGGTACTGCGAATGAAAGAAGCATTTCATACTGATATTTGTACACAACATAAAGAACCGTGTGAGTATGCCGATGACGTGGGCGTGTGCTCAGGTTTGAATGGATCACCTGCAGGTTTTGCCTCCAACGAAACAGAAAGAAAGAGCGTGGTAATTACTTAATTAATTTATGCCTAAGCCGATTTCACGAGTAACCAAAACACATTTCTTATTCATGTTCAATTTTATCTGTTTAGTGTGTTATCCATTCATTTAATTATTTCATTTATTTGTTTAATAATGTATTTGTTGATTTTAATTTCATTATGCACTTATTTATTTAATTAATTAATTTACTATTTATTTATTTATTTATTATTTTATTTATTTATTTACTATTTATTAAAATTTATTTTCTTCTTGAGCGATTTAGTGAGTGAGTGATTATTTTGTTTACTTTTCCCTTTGTTAATTAGTTTGTATTTCATAACAATACTTATGCTATGTGCGTTATTTCAAGCTTACGATCTCTGCTGCATATAGTATATAATAAGAACAGATCCAATGAACGTGTTGGTTTTGGTTATAAAAATATTTGTCAATGACCTTTTGCTTAGATATTACTTCCACTAAATCTACCTATGTGATATCATTGTTCAGGATAATCATAGTTATATGTAAATAATCGAAGTTATTACGCATAACACACATGATAAAAATGTTTTGATTGTTTGTGTATATCCATTAGTCATAATAGTGGCTCAGTAATGGTTTATGTCAAAGGCTCTAGCTATTGGCGTGAATGATGAGACACCTGAAAACTCCGTGTTTTTTGAACACCTGGCTACCTTCCCCAAGCGGAGCGATTTTGGTGCATTCATTCATGGAGAAGAGTTATTGATATACGGTGGGAGCGACGAAAACGGATGTTTGCTTCAGGACTTGGTGGGGATTTATCTTAACTCGGGAGGAACTATACCAACATACAACACGGAAAGGCCCCCAATTTCACATTTTGATATGCAGCTGATCAACGCGCCAGTGAACTCCGGTATTTGATTCAACATATATAGTTTAGGTATTCCTTTAGGAAATTACAGAATGGAAAACAAAAAACCCCAAAACCCTCATTTGTAAATGTTTCTGCAAACTCGTAAACAACATATATTATTCAAACTTAAATTAATTATATTTTGGAAACATTAATGCCAAGAAATGTTTCACAGTTGCCTGCACGACTTCAGATATTGTACATAAGCTTAATGATGCAAGTAAATTATTATTCTCATTTGCAGGTAACCTCTAAGCATACATGAAATCATCAAACAAGGCAGACAAATAAATAATAAAGTAAATAAAATTTAGTACATATTCCGTGTAGGTTTACACAGAAAGGTATATAATTTTCCTCGAAATGTTTGTTTTAAATTGACAAACCGAGACATATTTGCAAACGTGCAAAACGGGGTCAAATCATTATTATGCATAATAATATACTAAATAATGGTCTTTGTAAATTATAATTTGTATTTACACTGAGATTAACGATGTGTATATTCAGTGGTGCGCATTAAAATAAAAACTAATTATTACTAATATAACAAACCTAATGTTGGAGTGGCTTTTCACAAATGGCACTTGAATTTTACACACACACACACACACACACACACACACACACACACACACACACACACACACACACATTATATATATATATATATCCTTTACAAATGGAGTCGTATCATTAATTTACATGTAGTACGTATATTTACTTTGCAATTATTTGTCATTAAATTAATATGTGTGTTTTAAACAATGTAGGATATCATACAGAGTCGGTTGACTTCAAATTTACATTCAAACCTGATTCCATCTTAAGTGAAGAGGGCATTTGTTCCCACGATGTGAAACTAAATCGGTTTTACTGGCAAGTATAATTTATTCCAGTTTATTAGGGGTATAGATGTTGAGCAGCTTCAATGGTGCTACATAATTAAATATTCATTTCTTAGTTGTGTATATACATTTTAAATCTGACTCTTGAAATTCTTTGAAGTTTCATTAGTAATGGCTTTGGTCACCTGAGCTTACCTATCTGCAAAATATGATTATTTTTCTAATCCTCAATCATCTAAATTAATTTAGTTTTAATCGGCTGTAACATCCTGTGACGCCGCCCGCTCTTAGCAGCAGTAGCGGTAGTAGTAGTAACCTAGAATTATTAATAACTCATCAAATAAATATTTCAGGCAAACAAGTTATAATTTAAATGATCCTATTTTGAATGGATTTCCATTATCCCGCCTCACCTGGTGTACTTAGCTTGGTGATTACTGAATAAATTTGTCTATACAAAGAAAAATAATTCATCTGTCACAAGCTTGAAATGAACAAGACTTCTTGCTTATAAGAAATATTTTTCCATCCTTCTCTAACTAATCATCTGACAGAACTCATCCCGCCCATTTATTCAATTCACACTGAGTTATATGCATAAGAAAGTAGATGACAACAATATTTACAAACTACAACACTCATAATAAAAGTAAATACAGAGAGTCCTCGAGAATAATAATCACTCAGTAACTATCTAATATAATACCAGATTCAAACTCTAAAATACGAACTGGTAAGTACAGCAATATAAGTATATTATCATCAGAAGGAAATGAGAATGAGAAAGATAAATAATTAAACATTACAATCTGATGGAGGGTGTCGCCGCTGTACCCTGGGGTGACTTTGTAATAAAGAATTATATCAAATATGAGTAATTAGTTAAGATACAAGACATCTACAAGTGCCGATGCACAGTATTGGTCACTGGTTATATGTGTATATCTGCAACTGTTACGCCGATATACTGTACGTCGCCTCGTTGATTCGCCCCCACTCAGATCTGAGAATTAATGTTTATGAATAAATATATATGGCGATTATAAATAGACGAATAGAGGACAAGACGTAATATTTGATTATCACTTCGGACTACGAAAACAAACGATAGAAATTACTTCACTAACAAATACGTGTTTAAAAATAATAACAAGAAATTTAATAAAGAAAAGTTAACAAGATTTAGAAAAGTATGTAACATTAGTCTTCATAAGCCATTTCCCTACACTCTAGTCACTTTCTCCATAGGGACTTAGCTTATGCACTGGAATTACGTCACAGTAAGGTAGACTTGAATATGACACGATCTCACAATCTCACAGGTGGTAACAGATCAGAACATTCCAATCAAGCCAGGGACAAAATAATCACATTAAAACATAGTCAGTGAATACCGCAACCAGCCTCCATGACAGACAGCTACAAACAGGCAGCTACAAAACAAGCAGCCGAAAAGCACAGCAGTCAAAAAAAACCCTGAAACAAAAACAATTGCAAAGCCTAAGTGTCCAGTCAATTGCTCTATTAATAAATACTAAGTCTGGCATATTTCAGCCAGGGTTTGATCTGCATATACAACCTGGTATGTTGGGAGGGACTCCGAATTTCAGTTGCCACCCAAAGACAATTTCAGAAACGAGTGACGATAAAAATTCGCTATTGCTCTTTTATCACCCTTGGAATCACACCTGCGTCTATTTGACACGCTTTCGATCTGACCAATTACTTAGCGCTAATATGGATTATGACTTTCTAAGGACTTCTAAACGCACTCGCCCATCTAGTTAACAACGCTTCCCATTGTATTCCAAAACACACACACACACTCGCTGCAAAGTAATCTCTAGCTAGCTTATTGGCCATTGATCACGCAACTTAAACAAACACTCGATCACCTATCTGCCGCAAACATCAAACACTGGTCAGTAAATCTACAACCATGCAGGACTCATTCATTCAGGACCTCACTTCTAAACCAACATGACGCAATATGTACACGTCATTCAAATTACAATAACGTTCAGTTTAAATGCAACAATGAAAATTTATATAAAATATATGGGAAAATTCCCCATCATACAACAGAGGGTAACAAAAGACTCATTCGCCGGAAACCAGTGACGTCACAAACCGTCTTTTACTAGTGTTCTTTTTACACAGCTAAAGTTCTCCAAACGAATCTTTAGATTTACATACTCTTAACATATTTTGCAATATATATATATATATATATATATATATATATATATATATATATATATATATTCAGTCCCTGGATAAGTCTCTCTTCAGTATATAGAACACGTTAGATGTTGCTAACAATCCAAAAGAAAACTGACTCTTCAGGTTGCCTTGTATGGATAACGCCATACCTGTATCAGGGTTTCTCAACTGCGGTTCCACAGCACCCTAGGGTTCCACAAGAGGTCGCTATGGGTTTTCCGAAAAAGATTGTGATTGAAAAGAGTAAACATCGTAGATATAATAACTATTATGCAAGGGTTCCTGGAGACCTAAATATTATTTCAAGCGTTCCTCCAGGATATGAAGTTTGAGAAAGGCTGCCCTATATTATCTCAACTGTTCGAGGAAAACCTTGACCCACCTGATTGCATAACATCAACCACTAGCATTAGACACAACCACAAACTGCTAGGTGAATCATGAATCAGGCACAAATTCAAACAGGACTCAGTTCTTGACAGCCAAATAATTAGTATCATGTTCTCGTGTTCTCAGAGTTCACTTCATTCCTCAAATAATGTTCTTGAAATATTTCTATTCTCATCAACATAAACAATCATAATACCATGTTGAACGGCAAACAAATCACAATATTTACGTTCCATAGAAAGCGGCGAGAAAGTATGTTACATCTTTAACGATATTACAACTCGTTCGACACTATTCATCTTTAAAGTTAACCTAGCATTTATTAAGTAAGTAACCCTGTACTCCACTATTACTAATACAATTTCTAAATAAATAACTTAGTAAGTACATTTACTACAACTAATGAATTAATTCACTGTGTCAATAACAAATCAAAACAACAACTAACCATTCTCCCCCTTTCCTAACGTGACGCTGGCACCCCAAATTTTCAGTCTTCTGGATATATAAATTATCATGGTCCCAATATTTTTCTTTCAACTGACAAAGGCAAAAACAATTCTTGCAAAGGAGAGAAATTTCAAACCTGATGGACATAATGGTACCCTGTATATTTTCTGGTCAAAGTGTTGGATGAAAAGGGATTTTAGTGGCGAACGGTAGGTCTGACCACAGGAGTGTATAAGCAGAAAACGTTTTCATCTTCTCTTTGGTCCAGTTTGTAATGAGCTGCTACGGTCATCTTCCAGACACTATACCTTGGTCAGCCAATGCACCATGGCTGCCAAAACAGTTTCCGATAAAAGCGTGAATTGTCTCAGGGACAATAAGCTAGTTACCGGGAAGAGTGGGGAATCTCGAAGTCACTAATTGTGCTTGAGCAGGTACACCCGTGTGAACGATGGAAGAAGCCCTTACGTGTATACAGTCATAATTGCTTCATTACGCCCGAGTAGATACGCTGGCCAACCCCAGAAGGATTTATACACGCGCACTCACACATTCCTTGACAATGAGTACACGACAATGACCACCATGTTCAATATAGCCATGCAAACAAGAAATCATGTAAACAGTATGCAAAATAATCGTATTTTAACATATATCAGAAACGTAGAATATCAGTAATAAGTAGGATAAGAAAGAAAAATAAATAGTAATATTGTCCATAAATATAAAAAACGAAATTGGCAGGGAATTATTATTGCTACAGATAATAATAATAATAAGATATGTTGACACATCTTATTGTGAATATTTAAATTTGAATATTTCACTTTTACTTTGTGTACAATTTGCTTTTCCTCCAGCCAAACGCTTCTTTCATCTTAATTTTACTCTATTGAAACATATTTCTGTTCATTTTTGAAGATTTAAAAATGTTTTACATTACTTTTAAAGCACTATTACCGTATCTCTGAAATGTCTGGATACCTTAAATAAACTCTTCAAATTTCTTTCTTAGCTAAAATTATTTTCGTCGTCGTCTTAGTCACCAAATCTTCGTCATTACTATCTTCATCATTTTTGTCATTGTCATTCTCATTCACCACTGTCTTCATCATCATTATACTCATCAACATCATCGACATCATCAAAAGCATACCTTGTTGTGTTAATCATTCTTTTACTTAATTTTAGTACCTTTTACAGTGCCATACCTTGCACAAAAATTTCGTTTACGCTAATACATTAACCATGAACTATTGCCGTGCTACTTTTAACCAAATAAATGTTTAAGTTCTTTACACATTAATATCTTTCTTAAGGTTAATACTTTATATACACACAGTCTTATTCTCTTTTTAATCACAAACATTTTTTTAACAATTTGTTTGTCTCACAATTAAATTTAGTAAATTTATACTGTCCCCCCCCTTTCAAATTTGCATGAAATTTGTTTTTGTACCACCGGGAAACCGAATCGGGTCAATAGTCTATGTTTTACATTGAACTGAAACAATGTGTGCATGTGTGTGTGTGTGTGTGTGTGTTTAAAATCCGTATCTTCCATTTATAATTATTATTAGGTACCTAGAGATAAGCAGGAATACTAAAAGTCGCCTCCCGATGCTTGCAGTTTACCTGTTTAAGAGAAGATCCAAACAAGGGTATGTATACTGATGCAAATGTTTTATGAAATAGTTTTAATGAAATGTTGCCTATAACTATATGTTCCATGAATATTGCTTTTTCATTGTTGGAGAGTTTGTTTGCGTTGTGCTAGTTTACAATGATGTTTTTTTCTAATTTCTACGTTTCTTAATTTATTATTGGTGATAGATTCAGTATGGTTAAAATATGTTTCGTAATATTTCACAATGTGTGGATAAATGCTATCAGCTAACATCTGCATCAGCGCAGAATACAAACAGCTTTCGATCTGTCTAGTTTTCTATTAGCAATTTATCATTTTGTTGTATGATGGGGAATTTTCCCATATATTTTATATAAATTTTCATTGTTGCATTTAAATTGAACATTATTGCAATTTGAATGACATATTGTGTCATGTTGACTTAGAAGTGAGGTCCTGAACAATGAGTGTGCATGGGGGTAGATTTATTGACGGGTGTTTGATGTTTGCGGCAGATAGGTGATCGAGTGTTTGTTGATTAAGTTGCGTGATCAATGGCCAATAAGCTAGCTAGAGATTATTTTTGCAGTGCCTGTGTGTGTTTAGGTATACAATGGGAAGCCTTGTTAACTAGATGGGCGCGTGCGTTTAGAAGCTGTTAGAAAGCTATAATCATATTAGTGCTAAGTAATTGGTCAGATCGAAAGCGTGTCTAACAGACACAGGTATGCTTCCAAGGGTGATAAAATGGCGATAGTAAAATTTTATCGTGACTCGTTTCTGAAATTGTATTTGGGTGGCAACTGGAAATCGAAGTCCTTCCCTAGCGGGTCGTATATGAAAGCAAAACCCTTGGCTGCATAAGGTAAAACGTCTTTGTATTGTATGAATGGTTAGGTCTTATTAGGATGTTATATGCTATGTTTTATTTTGAACATGTTTACATTTCTTTCTTTCAGAGGCTTATGCCAGACTTAGTATTTATTATTAGCGTAATTGACTGGACACTTAGGCTCTGCAATTGTTTGTGCTTCAGGGATTTTATTTTTGACTGCTGCGTTTTCAGCTGCTATTTGTTGTTATAGATGCCACTTTTGTAGCTGTATGCCTTGGTGGCTGGTTACCATACTGAATGACTCTGTTTAATTTGATTTTGTCCCTGACTTGATTGGGATGTTCTGATCTATTACTGAGGACTGTGTCATATCCAAGTCTACCAGACTGAAGTCATTCCAGTGCATGAGTTAAGTGTTGATGACAAAGTGACTCCAGTGTAGCAAAATTGCCACTTTGTTATTTATAATTTTTATCTTGTTAAGTTTTCTCATTAAATTTCTTGTTATTATTTTAAATGCATATTTGTTAGTGAAGTAATTTCTATCATTTGTTTTCGTAGTTCAAGTGATAATCTAATGATTACGTCCTGTCCGCTATTCGTCTATTTATAATCGTCATATATATTTATTCTTAAACATTGATACTCAGCAAGATCTGAGTGGGGACCGAGCCAAACTTGGTGGTGTAGCAGTATATCAACGTAACAGTTGCAGATATATATATCTAACCAGTGACCCATACTCTGCACCAGCACTTGTAGATGTCTTGTATCATAACTAACTACACATTTTTGATATAATTCATTATTACAAAATCACCCCAGGGTACAGCGGTGACACATTTATTATTCGTAATTCCTCTTTATATGAGTATATATTCAAGGTATCCTGACGTAGAGCTAATTAATTGAAACACAACCACTACTTGATTCTAAGTGTTGCGAATAAATATAACCATAAGCAATACAAATATGCAGGTGGATTAAAACACTGCCTTGTTTGTATATGTTTACAGGGGGGGGGAACTACAGATTTGTGGGTTAGGTGGGATAATCATTTATCCATTAATACAGTAGAGTTATGATTACCCTTGTGACAGATGCTAATCCACATTTTATAGATGCTTTACGTCCTGCTACATAGCGTTACAAAGCTTGCGACTCATTCCGCAAGAAAAGAATTTGAAAACGGGTTTAACATTTAAAGTCCAATCTTAGCTTCAAGAGCGGTAAAGAACTCCACAATTTTTTCCTCAGAAAATGGAAAACTAAAGTATCTGTGTCTGCACACATTCATTTAAAGTAATTGTAGTATGAATTTTTTGGTTAAATTTTATATTTGAACCCTGTAAATACGTGCTCTCTGAACGGACTGTAGTAGTTATTTCGTTTATCTTTGCGTTTCACGTTTGTTTTTGTCTGACGATAGTCTCGCTTCATACTAATCACCAAATATTATTATTTCACAAGCCATCACTTTGAATAAAATATACATTATTAAATTTTACTTAAAACTCATTACTATTATTGATTAAAATACATCTTTAACAGAATGTGGCAAGTGAAGGCAAACAGTTTCTCATTTTGGATTACACCAACTCTTCCTTCCTGTAAAGTAGTTTCTGAAGGTAATTTTAACATTTATTGGAATACTCCAACATTATGAAATTATTTTATTTGTTTGAAATAACCTTTCCTTGTATTAAATTTCCTGTCTGTATGCTGGTATGTCTCAAACAGTTGATAGCAGGATGTTAGTTAATTAGCGAATTAATTATAAATGTTACACTATATTCTGTAATAATGAGAGGGTTCAAAAATAAAATAAAAGAATAAAGTGACATATTTAAATGGTATGTCTTTTCCGGAAAAGCTCAATTAAAACGCACACGCACTATTACCAAGCAAGCAACAATTATTTTCTGTAATGCAAATGAAACCAAATTGCAAGTAAGGTTAGAGTTTACGGGATACAGTTAACTGAACGTAACCGAGCAGGCAGCTGTAGCTAATATTAAACGGGGTACAGTTAACTGAACATAACCGAGCAGGCAGCTGTACATAATATTAAATGCCTGCCTATGACGAGTCAACTGATCTCTTACTTTCAAAACAATCCGTGTCGCACAGTAGGGCTTAATTGATTGTGGGCTTTGCTTTTCCTTCGCGGCACTGACAGATAAATTATTGCTGTAGGCTTTGTCGTCTTAGAAGGCAACGATATTTTTAGCAGTGTTGTCGACGTAGGTTTATTGTACATGTACAAGGATTTAGCAAGCGAGTTATCGATCACTGACTGCACGGTATAATGTGTATGTGCCCATCACATAATTTACGCAGCAAAAGTCATTCAGTAGTATTTTCCCTTTGATGACTTGAAGCATTGTCTCTCCCCACTCTCCGTCATGTCACTTCACGCATTCACATCTCCGCACCTCAATTTTACATCTAAACATCTAACACTAATAATAATGTTCTACATAAATGATCTTTATCCATGTCATCTACCTTTCCAATTCAGTATTTCTGACAGTACCACATATTAGCAAACATTCCTTTAACTAATTTATAAAAGCACATAGAAGTACTCTCAAAATATATTACAATGAAATGCTAATATTTGCTTCAAAATTTTTCATCTATCTATCTATCTGCCTACATATTTGTTTATCTGTCAGCTATTCCTGTTTCGTTAAAATTGTATATAAACACATATATGTCGTATACGTGATAACGGCAGTCGATAGGAAACATATAAAATGACATCAGTAAATAAAACTACATTTATTGTGAATAATCCATCTTCAGGTATTGCTAGTATCAGTAGTAATAATGTTCCAGGAAAGCTGAAATACAGCTGTGTCTATTTGCTTAAAGAAAATCATATTTATCTTTTCAAAAAAATTCACGCTTTTAGTGTCCTTTTGTTTTAAATCTTGAGCATGACTTCGTGATTCTGTTTAATATCATCATCATTAATTATCATAATAATTATAAAATACATATTGCAGTAGGACTGATAATAGTGATAAAAGATAAGATGATGATTTATATTTATCAGCTTAAACAACTCTATAATGCTTAATAAATAATTGCACAGTCATGAACATTTTGACAGAATGAAGGAGGTGACAAGTCAAAGTATACAAACAGTAATAATTTTCACTAAAAGTATTGACACGGGAAAGGGTCATTTTGTTTACTATATAAAGTCGCAATAAATAAGACAGGAATAAAAGATGGTACATTAATTATTTCAGAATTCGAATACACTTTCAAGGATTCAGATATATGCAGATTTGGAACTCCATCTTTGATTTCATTTAAGGTAAGCTCCCGTCCATATGTTGAACAATCCTCTTGGGAGTTACTCATTATATGACTATTCAATAGATATATTAATTGTATCTGCGTCCTCACACCCTTTTTAACTGTTTCCTGTCCTTTATTAATTTGCAGTTGTGATATAAGTTTCAAAGATTACAATTAAAGCACTCAATGTTTATTGTTTAGTTGCAGCAGTTTTTAACGTTTAAATGTGATACTGAACATGAATGTATTTATCATGACATGACTGGCACTTTTCCAGGAACTTACCAACCCGAAGAATGGATACATCAGAGATGGAGAGGTTACCATCAACGTGAAACTGTCCATCGAAGTGCCACCCAAACCTGAAGAAACAAACGAGCAGTCATAATATCGGAAACGTGTTTTCTTTACAGCTGTACTGGGATTGTCAGTGTTTCTTTTCTCTTTTTTTCCTGTGGGTGCTCCAGGGTAATCTGTTTTCTCATTACTTGAGACACTGCAACACTGCTGTTCTGATCGAAATTAATTCGTTTAAAAATCTGTTATTGTATTTTCTGTGCCAGGAAATATCGATTAAATTTTGTTTAAAATATCAGTAATTATCAATTTGTGTATTATATCATTAATTGTAGTTGTAATGGTCATCGCTGCAATAACTGATTTTTCCATTCCTTTAAGCACGTTAACTTTGAGGTGGGTATGTGCTCTAGTACCACATATCAGAAATGTTCTCAGTGTGGTGAGCATACTTTGCCACCATACATCTAATAGAGTGTAGCGTATACTCTTTACACTTACACACACTGCAACAGATGATTCCTGCATCTCACCCCGTCACAGTAGCCGATAGCCAGTGAACCAGTATACTCAAACATCACGTGAAAATAGAAAAATAGGCAACTGGAAAGGCTGCTTGCTCATTGCAAAATATAACTAAGGAGCAAACGCTAAGATTCCAGTTTTTCACTTTATAACTCCATTCTTTCTTATATTCCAGTCTCAATTTACAATTTCCTGCATTGGTATTCATTAGCCTGATACACCTACATGGCATAATAAATACAGCATATCAAAACACTGTCAATGGTTAGCACACTAAATGCAAGCAGCTTAGTTTAAACATTAATTTGTAGAAATAAAAGTTAACTCACATAGTATATCTCTACTTAAAATGCAAGTATAACATATCAATAGCAAAATATTTCGAAGTCCAATATCACTCAACCAGTCAGTTAACTCACCATCAAGCTAACGGCTGCCTTTCAAAACCTGATTTCTTCTTGCCACTTCATAGTGATTAGACAGTAGATTTTTCTACAGCAAGTAAACGTTTTATTCTCAGTCCATTGGCTGGTTTCGTTCTCGTAAATCATAACCATTGGATAATAAAAACTACTCACTGATTTGCATTGCATCAGCATTTTCTAGAATATTCTCACCTCGAGCATCCACTCGAATTCAGACACCTTCACAATACTGTCATAAGGAGTGCCCAAGGTCGGATTACTCTGAAAATTTAACAATTTATATAACAATTCAATTTGAAATAGGGAAAGACAAATTTACTCTACCACAAACAATATGATCCTATTTATCTATTATTTTGATTTCATTTGATTTTGTTTATGGTGTTTTCATGTTTTACTTTGATTAATGTTTTTGTATCTGAAACAGCACACGGAAATTTACTTTTCATCCTATACATGGAAAGTCCTTGTACAGAGGCTATATTTATAAGAAACTGTTCTTAAAAATATTAATATGTATTCAATGTGTAGTTTTATTTTTAATTTTTATTTCCGCATTCTAACATTACCTTGATGAAGCACTTAGAATACTAGAGGGTAAATATTTTATTTTATTAAAAAATGTATATAGTGGTATTATAAATAAGCGCTAGAGCGTAATTCATACATGAAGGCGAATATTTATAAATTCACGCGTACAGTACAGACGTAACATTAATATAATTTATCCTGTTTTGTGTTGCAAGTATTCTCTTAATTCTTTTCAGTTAATTATATGATCACTAATTGTAATGTACGTGTACTGTCGAAGAGCACAAATGACTTCATTATGAACAGGTTTCTGTGCATACAAACAATTTAAACTTATGTCAATGTTCAGGATATTATCATGTTATTTCTGTTTATTTTCTGAGTGTATGTTGCCCTCAATCTAAATAACAGTAAAGCTGGTGAACGTCATCCTAATGGACATTTTGAAGAATCAAATATAAGTGTCATGGGATTTGTCAAGTGACATGATCAGATTAATTATTTACCTTCATATAACTTGAATTAAAGTATTAAAATTAAATTAAAATCTAAACAGAAATATATTTTCTTGATGAACTGAATAAATATGTCGATATAATATTGCATGTATACATGTTTACCTGTGACGTAATTAGCACGAGTTTCATTCTAGAAGTGTGCCGATTGTCTTTACCATTAGTATTATAATGCTTTCTTCTAATAAATATATTACTGGAAAATGATTTGTTTTAGAATTAATCATTTAATGAAAAAATTATTTATTTAATTTGTAAAATTGTTGCTATGGAAACTATTGGTATTTCTAAAAGAGCACGGTTATTTCCTATTGTTAAGTTAAATAGTATGCATTTCTAATCAAATAATGTTTTCATTCGATTCTTTACACACACGCACATACACACATATAACAGAGTACACTGTAATGAACAATACAGTAAATTGATCATGTAAGTAAAAATGGTGTTTTAGAATGTTTTGTAATCCATTCTTACTAAATATGTAATATGACTAAGTCTGACATCTCAAGCAGATTGAACCCCGATACGAGAGAAAATAATGTTTCGTTTCATAATGGTGCGTTAAGAATACAGGACTGTGAATAAGAGTACAAATGTTGAGCTGGAGTGTACATGCATGGGTGAGGTAGGACATGACGTCATGCCATAGTTTGTCAGTGACATATAACAGTGCCGAGACCTTTGCACTTGATCGCGTTGTGGATACAACTTTATGAATGAATAGAAAAAGGCGCAATGTGTTCAATTCTATGAGCTTTTACAGATTCGATCAGGTGTGGCTTGAGCTTTTTGAAATGGTTGCAGCCGTTATACTGGTAAACCTGATAAAAGAGAGCTGCCATTAATATATTATTGACAGCGCTACATATACTTGAAATTTCTAGTGGCTCCGTCTGAGAGAAGTGCTGTATTTAGATCGCATTATCCTCAATCTCTGTGTGCTACATGCATATCGCGTTTCATCCAGTCGCCAAGCAGCGTATGTTGCTAAGTTGGAATATTTTAAGTGCCTTGTGGGCTCGTTTGTCTCTGCAGATTGCCGTCAGTCGAGAATGCCGTAATCCGAGACTCGAGTGTATATCTGTACTAAAGTGATCAGTATAACTTTTGTCGTTCTTCTGACGCTTTCTATATTTTATCCATGACGTCATCAGAAATGCGTTCATTAATAATGCGTTGAATGCGAGCATTCATCTCTTACAGATTGATTCATTTGTGACTCAAGTCTTTCCTCTTGTGTCACTGAATCACAAATTGTGATACGAGAGAGAGAGAGAGAGAGAGAGAGAGAGAGAGAGAGAGAGTTGTGTGAAATGATTAAAAGACAAAATGAAATTATCTCAGAACAGAATATTGTGTTACAGAAATGAAATGAAGACGACCAGTAAAATTTCTTTTTAAAAAATTATTGATTAGTTCTCTAAGAGAAACAAAGTGAAAAGTGTCAATCTTTTCATGTGGTTACGGTACAAAGTCACACAATCTCAGAGAGCAGACGCACACATGTGCAGACCCATCGAAATAGGATATTTAATGGAAGGAGGGGTATGTATAGTAATTAACATATCTGACAGGCTATGGAAGATAGAAATGCTCTCAATGTTTTCCGACACGGTCAATTAAAGTGTGTTGTTATTTTCATCATTTTAATTTAAGTATTTTTGCGATTATATATTTTAAGTTTTATTTTATGACTGGATATGTAATCATTTTGAAAAGGGAATAGATTATCCCTATATTGTTATTTCTCACAATAGAAATGGAAAATTATAATTTATTTGTAATAGTAAAAATCAAATTCAAATTGTATATTGGGATAGGTCTAATAAGTACATGAATAGGTAAGTTTCATTAAAAACAGTAATCCATTCCATGTGATAGTTTCGTCACAAATCCCCAGGGCCAATTGTGTACTTCGTGTTATAATATTTACTTTTAAAACTAAGAATGACAATTTAAAGAAAAATCGTGAAATAGAAAACAAATATAAATATGTAAAAAAAAAACAAAAACAGGAATAAATTAGCTGTGTGTTTTGCTATAATGTTTGATTTGGTTGTGTTCTTATGATGGTTTTGTCTGAAGAAAGAGGACTGACCTTTCAGTTGATATTTAACAGACAAGCAGTGCGCCGTTGTTTCCAGTGCAAAGCATTTCTTTAGAGTAGTCAATAAATCTGTATCGCAGTGTTGAAGTGGATTTTCAAAAATAGAACCACAGGAGACCTAGTCAAATGAAGAAAAACAGTGTTCCGTGAGTAAAGAATTTCTGATGATTATTTTCTGAGCATGATATTTCCAAAACAACAATCGGGATGTTTTTTTATTTGTTCACTTGCCCCATTCCAGTGATATCGCGCAAATAAGAGTGGTACAAGCCATACCACCCAACTAAAAGTGGTGGAAATTACACTGTCCAACTTTTAGTTGTACAAAGAACTCCATCCATCTGCGAGTGGTACCTATGACACCATCCAAATACGAATGATACTTATGACATCATCCAGCTTCAAGTGGTATATATGACACCATCCAACTACAAATGCTACTTATGACACCATCCAACAACAAATGCTACTTATGACACCATCCAGCTTCAAGTGGTATACATGACACCATCCAACTACGAGTGATATTTATAACGCCATCTTGCTGCGAGTTGTACTTATGAAACCACCCAACTACGAGTCATTCTTGTAACACCATCCACCTATGAGCGATATGTATGACACCACCCAGCTGCGAATGGTACTTATGACACCATCGAACTGCGAGTGGTAGTTATAGCACCATCCAAGTAAAAGTGGCACTAATGACACCATCCACGTACGAGTGGCACTAATGACACCATCCACGTACGAGTGGCACTAATGACACCATCCAAGTAACAATGGCACTTATGACACCATCCAAGTACGAGTGGCACTAATGACACCATCCAAGTAACACTGGCACTAATGACACCATCCTTCTAAAGGTGATAGATACCATGTGTCTCAGTTAAAATCTTCTTAAATATATCTTTGGAGAAAGATCTGTGAAAATGTTTGTCTTCTAACAATAGCTCAATAGCTGATTTTAACATTTACTCTGATAAATAATAATAGATCTGAAAAATAATATTAACAATAATATTTTAATTTCATAGATCTTGAAGCACACAGTGTTGTTCACCTAAACTACAGAATCAAATCACTCAATCCCTGTAGTGTTGAACTAAAAAGTGCTACTGCGCTTAACTTTTATCTTTGTAATGTAAGAGCTTCCTATATAACATAATCACAGGAGCAATTTTGTATTTCAATTTGCAAACAAAATTTCTGATTAGGGCAATATTTTGTGAGAACAGTATTATGCAATGAAATGTTTATACATTAAGTTCGACATTTTACCTTTACTCCACTACTATTTATGTTTGTACTTAAGAAAATAAAGTACTTACAACTATAGAAAGGTAAGGCCAAAGTAATAATAATTTGATTGATTGTTGTAGCTACCCCCCCCCCCCTCTCGTGGGAGAGGCCAGTAAACGACTATAAGACAAAAAGGGAGATAATTGTCAAAAATTCTATTATTTTATCAGTTGTATTTTATTCCTGGTGGAAATAATTCTACTTTTTAGGAAAGTTGTTTAAGTCTCATTTCGCTGACTTGGGTGTAACTAAATATATGTTATAGGAAAGAGCTTTTCTGGGTTATGCCGAATGGTAAAGCTTAACGAATAGAACAAGCACCGAATACTTTAGGAGTTTAGGCACTCTGATATTAATTCTAAACCCATGGAAAGCTCTGTGTGTGTGTGTGTGTGTGTGTGTGTGTGTGTGTGTGTGTGTGTGTGTGTGTGTGTGCGTGCGTGTGTGTGTGTGTGTGTGTTTTGTGTGTGTTTGTGTATGTGTGTGTGTGTGTGAGAGAGAGAGAGAGAGAGAGAGAGAGAGAGAGGAGAGAGGTTGTATGCTTTTACTGAAATTCTAATATATCGTTATATAAAGATTTTATTGTAGATTGATATCTTATAAATACCGCATATTTTATGAACCATTTGCATCATATTGTATAGATTTTGCTTTTATCAAAATAACACAGGTAATACTAATAATAAAGATAGAATAGTGAATTATATTAAGTCACTATAGGTGAAAATATTGCTATCTTTTTAGAGGTTTAGTTTATCTGTGTGAGAACATAGACTACAGTACTGTATACACAAGTACAACATGAATTTCAGATGCCAATCCCTTGCATCATTCTGAGAAGTGTGTTCCATCATGTCTACTCGTACACAAAATGCGTCACATCTCTGTATCGAAACACATACGTCACATCTCTGTATCGAAACACATACGTCACATCTCTGTTTCGAAATGCATGCCCCCTTGTGTTCCGCAGCAAAATATATTTCTCCTCTTATTCTAACATTTGATATTTTTCAAACGTCTAGTTTCGTCACATGCACTGGTACCCGGTTGCTACTATTTATAGTAGGCCTACTAATAGCATAGATTTTACTACTAAACTAATCGTGAAGACCACAAAGCATTCCGATCTCCCTGTTCAGGCTGTCTCTGCAGTTTCAACCCAAACATAGAATTATGAGGCGTAGTATATACAAGATCAGTTCTCCCTCAGTTTATAATAAACAATCACACACGCGCGCGCGCGCACTCTCCCTCTGTATTTCTAGTAGAGTGAAACAATCCTGCTTTAAACAGTTCAGTTACCAATATTTTATCAATACTGCTTGTGTTCAATGCAATTTATCTCAGCACTATATGTTATCTACTTGGTGAATCAATGTTAGCACAAAGCGCACACACACACAAAATCCGGTAGTGTACTTCATCAACGTTGCGTATTTCATATTAATTTTCTTTATCTTATCATTGTATTGATTTGCATGTTTTGTGTGAGAGCACATTATATGACACAGCTATATTAATATTTCTGTAAGGTAATACTGTCCTCACAATATGATAGATAGATAGATAGATAGATAGATAGATAGATAGATAGATAGATAGATAGATAGATAGATAGATAGATAGATAGATAGATAGATAGATAGATAGATAGATAGATAGATAGATAGATAGATAGATAGATAGATAGATAGATAGATAGATAGATAGATAGATAGAGTAAGCTACTCTACATGACTTTGTTCTTCTTCTTTACGTTTACTTCTTTTCTCCACAGGAATTGCGTGGAAACTTTTCATCTTCTTGATGCTCTCAGTTTCTGTAGAGTTCCTGTGAGGCCTTCCTCCTTACTCTGTTATTCTAGGAGGGTAGTGCTGTTCTATGTTGCTATGTTTGGATGCTTTTTTCTTTGATTGCTCAGGTTTGCTCGGTTGTGAATTTTTTTTTGACAGTTGCAGAGTTACAGTCAATTTCCTGATTAGTTTTGGACTTTGTCAGTAGTTTCGACTGAGTTGCAAGTGTCTTATTATATATTGGGCTGCATTCTTTGTTGTTCGTTTGTGAGTTTACGTTCACTTTTGCCTTTCGGGTCGGGTATAGGTGGGCTGGCTGGGAGTGTTTTAAGGTGGAAGTACGGTGTAGCTGTGGTGAGTTTGGTTTTGGTGGTGACTATTGTTCACCCCATTGTGAGTGAATAATTGTATATAAATTTTAAAAAATGTTTGGGAAGACTAATTTGTACTTCCTGGTGTGTTTTATGAGTTTTAGCTTAATTTGTGTGTGTTACCCACATATGCATGCGGTCTTCAACAGTTTATATATTTTACTTGATTTGTAATGAATGCAAATAAGGAAATCGGTATTATTTTTGTTTCTTTATTGTGGCATCTCATAACTCGACGGTAATTCATCATTCATTACCAAGCCTTACTACATTTCTAAACTTTAAACGAAATATGGAACAAAAACACATTATAAAGTAGACGTAGTCTTATTTGCATCTCTAATATAGCTTCCTTCTTTGATGACGTGTAAATTCCTTTGTCAGAATTTCATCATACGGGAAATCCCAATGGAAATAAGAGAGTGGGGAAGTAATCCATTAATATACATTTAAAATTTAAATGTATTGCTTAGTTAACATATTTTATTGAGTTTTAAAGCCATGGATATGAATCCTATTTCAATGGGTTTTTAAAAAAATTTCCTGCGCATTATTCAGCTTAAATTTGGCATATATCGATGAGTGATGCGATCGAATATTGACTAAGGGAAATAAATGCATCGTCAGGTACATTTTTAAGTAGAGTTATTATTCTTTACTTTTTCCTATCTTAGTGTTACTGTTACTTCAAACTATCAGTTTTGTTAACATTAGTTTTAATTGTTTAACACATTTCATTAGCTCATTTTAAATACTACATAAAGGTGAGTTTCTTTGTCATTAAGACAAACAAGCACTTTTGTTTAGAAAGAAAAATAAGTCATCTAAAGTATTTGAGTCATTTGTTATGTACTTTGAAACAGAAAGTAGAATTTTGTTCTCAACAGAAAATTAATTTTAGTTTGTTTGTTGTAAACACAGCAGTGTCAGTTCTCCTACAAATTTGAACTTTCAATGTATGCTTCTTAATTATGTCATATAGTGTACAATTTGTTCTATCTGTACGTAAAACATTGCAAACAAATTGGAGATGGAATGATAGAGAGAGGCATGGTGAGGTTTGAACTAAATTTTTAATTTTGCATCAATAAGCCTGTGAGAGAGAGAGGTAAAATATGTGTGTCTTCAGAACCCATGTCATTAACCATTGGGGAGAGGAAAGTTTACTCTAAAGGGTCCTCACACAAGTAATTCATTCTCCCCCCTCAAATAATAATTGTCAAACTTTTTTAACTTCCCAAGCATTAAAGTATGTTTCTTGTCTTATCCATCATCTGCTTTCTGTAT
Source organism: Sinotaia quadrata (assembly GCA_028829895.1). Lineage (NCBI taxonomy): Eukaryota > Metazoa > Mollusca > Gastropoda > Architaenioglossa > Viviparidae > Sinotaia > Sinotaia quadrata. Next base: position 114,290,449 of record CM054180.1, read on the forward strand.
AGTATTTAATTTTAAGAAAAGTTTTTAAAAAGAATTCATGATTACAATTAGAAGAAGAGTTATGTTTCTGTGTTTGCGATAGATCTCTATACAACTATATTTTTGTATCCTATTTTTAAACAAGTGTATTTACTCAATTATTTGTGTTTTACTGGTTAGTAAAATATTTATATTTATATTTATTTATAACTATGTGCATGCAGTGTGACCTGTTTTCTTAAATACTATTATTATACATTGTGAATTATGTTTTTTTTATTTTATTATATATCAGTGTCATGTATGAATATGATAGCTCAAAGTCGCTCATGTAGGGCAACATCTTTATAGTCTCTATACATTGTAATAGTGTAGTGATTGACTGCATATATCAAAAGAAAACAACATAATACTTAAAGTGGTATACTTTAAATTTCTGTGTTTTGTTTGTGTGATTTGCAACTATTTATGTTATTTTGGAGAATTGAAGGACTGAGATTTCCCCACTGAAACACTTCCTCATTATTCCGGAGTGGCCTGTTTGTCCCAGTTCTTCTTCAATGATATGTGTTATCATTCCAGACAAGTGCTATTACTATCGGATGTCATTCTACCTTATCTTTGACCAATCTGTCAGTTGACAATCCCCAATCAGCAAAACTGCCAGAAAGATTCCTTACAAGACTACATTCTCTGGAATCATCTTAACCTTTGAAGAGAACTCATTGCAAGTTATTTACATTTGGAGACTTTCTGGATCGACTCTTGTCTACTTGCGCTCATTTTAAAGAGAGGCCATTCATAAGATTATTACATTTTTTGTAAATTATATCATTTAAATAGATTTTGTATATAATCTATTGTATCAACTGTATAAAAATTGTTTTGTCATTATTTTTACAAAGCATCCCTAACAACATCAATGATCTTAGTTCTGGCTTTTGTTCTTCCTGTCAAATGTTTGCATTTATCTAGGCATGAGAAAAATTGAATGGGGGAGGGGGAACTGGGCGGGCGGACTCGTGTGCAAATAAGGACAAATTCGTACTTAAGTTGCCGGGTGCAAGTGGAATGAGCATGGCACACGACACCAACAGCAATAGTCACACACATGCCTTTACATTACGAAGGTTTATATATATTTTTTTTAATTTAAAACCTTTTAAAGTTTCTTATTATTGTTTTGCAGAAGGTCCCGCCATGCCTCCAAACACCTTTGAGGTCACCGTGTCCTCAAACATTTCTCAGGGCATCGGACGTTTGTACAAGGATGGACAACTCTGCGATCTTGCTGTTCAGGTGGAGACAAGTACTTTTTCTTGTCACAGCGTGGTCTTAGCGTCCGTGTCGGAATACTTCCTAGATGTACTACGTGGTGGGGAGTCATTCGGACACCATCGCATTCCATTTAAAGAAGTGTCTGCTGATGCATTTTCCAAAACCCTCGACATATTGTACCAGGGCAAAGACCTTGTGAATGACGCCATGACTGCAATGGAAGTGTTGCAAATTTCTGTTCATCTTAAAATAATTTTTTTACAAGAGCATTGCGAAATATTTCTCAAAGATGGATTAACTCCTACAAACAGCCTTGAGATATGGCAGTTTGCATACAAGTATGATCTTGTCTTGCTTGAGGAAACAGCGCGAAAAACAGCTTGTTCCAATTTCAATGAAATTTCAAAAAGTCAAAATTTCTTTCAGCTCCCTCGGCAATTTTTTTACAGCATGATGTCATCAGAAGATCTTAAAGTTGCAAATGAAGACATTCTCTGTAAAGCACTATTTGACTGGGTCAATTACGATATTGCAGAAAGAAAGTGTCACCTCCCAGAATTCCTTCCTTACATTTGCTTTCCCAGCATTACGGAGAATTATATTAACGAACTTCGACAAGTGTCGCTCCATTCTAATATGGAACTTCTTGGTAATTCGTTTCGCTCGAAAATGTTTTTTTTCTGTTATAATTTAAACTGAAAATGAAATGTACAAATTTATACTTTCCTTAACAACTTAGAAACTTCATTATTTTCTGTTTGTTGATTTGACGGCATTATTTGCTTATTTCCGGTTAATTATTTGCTTGTTTTAAACTTTTGAATCAGAATTAAATATTATCCTACTTACTTACAATGATATTTAAATTTTTTAATCAGAATTAAATATTAGCCTATTTACTGACACTGTTTTAAGAAATAATATTTGTACAGCCGCAATATTTTTTATTCAGGTAATGAGACATGTTTTACTAGTTGTTTTTGTATCATAATTTGTCCTGTTCATTGTATGTTTATACACGTTTAGCAATTTGCAATTGACACGTTGAGTATGTCGCAAAAGTTACAATCGTTTTTGGTTATTGGGTGTTTCCCAAACGTTTCCAGATTAGCAGTGGATTTGTTAAATTTCCCATTTCCGTTTACATAATTTTTCCTACTGACTAAAGAAGATGAATTTGTTATCTGTTTAACAATTTTTACAAAACTCATATATTTTGTTTTTAATTTTAAAAGTCGTGGGAATGTTTGAATCGCAGTCAAAGATCTTTTCTTCATATTCTTTTTACATCACGGTTGCCAGGTCTTTTGTCAGTTGAAAATCGTAGTGACTAGTGTTCAAAATAATATTAGTTATTATCAAACAGTAGTAAGTTTGAGAATCAAAGGGATAAACTATTTTTAGTTGAAGATTCTCTTTTTAATTGATT